>NDXB01007686.1:1742-113183 GCA_002631895.1 Agapornis roseicollis | reverse complement strand
GCCGAGTGGAGCGCCGGTGCGGGCGGGGCGGGGGGGGGGGGGGGGGGGGGTGGGGGGGGTGGGGGAGAAAAGAGCAACAGCTTTAAGCATTAATGTGGTTAATCCCACAGCGTAGCACTTGGTTAGAGTCAGGATTTGGAATTATAGCTCAAATGGTGATATTTCAAGGGGAAGGTCAGTTTGAATCAGTGATAATACTTTGCGTTTTTACAGTGCCTTCCAAATAAGAACCTCAGAGGGGTTTAGAGACATTAGTGAATTAAGGTTCACAGATCTCTGCCAAGACTGCAGGGTTTCCCTGTTGTATAGAGGGAGAACACCGAGTCATGGAGAATTTAAGTGGCCCTGTTGTGGCAGCAAAGGGTGGTGCTGTGTGGGGTGCGCCTGGGTCAGTATGGCTCTGTTAGGGAAGCGTAGGTACAACTGTGGGGAGCAGGATGTGCCACTTGCAGCAGCAGGGTTATGATGAAGGGGAATCTCGGGAGGGTGAGTTTTGTGTTGGTGGTTTCTGGCTAAGAGTTAGTTTATTTCATCTTGCTATCTTGTTACCTTGTGATGTGTTCTATTGCAGCTGCTCAACATGGGCTTCTCACAGCATTCCCCATTCAGGGTGGCAGAGCTGTTGCACACTGTTCTCTGTCCTGGGAGAGCCCTCTTAACTTCTACTCAGCAATACTTTCAAAGAGAGGTCTTTAACTATTGGAATTCTGTGGGAGACAGGTATTCCAGTCTTCTTTGACAGATGGGAATGGAATTCCATGATGAACAGGAGTGCTGTTCTTACATGGTGGGAGGCAGGGATAAGAATTCAGAATACTGACAAGCATATCCTGCCTTGAAGTTCCATATTTAATGTTGGATTTTGAATCCATTACGTGACTTACAACACAACCTACTGTTCAGAGTCAGGCTCAATTGAAATCAGTTGCTAATTAAACTTATGTCTACATTAATAAATCACATCTATTCAGATCATGTTTATAGGAATAATTCCTGTTATGGTGAACATAATAGAAATTATTAGATTTAGCATTTAATGGACCATATTGTTTGACATGGCCAGCAGGGCCAGGAAGTGCTTGTCTCCCTGTACTTGGCACTGGTGAAGTTGCACCTCGAATCCTGTGTTCAGTTCTGGACCCTCACTACAACAAAGACATTGAGGTGCTGAAGTGGGGCCAGAGAAGGACAAGGGAGCTGGTGCAGTGTGATTGGGAACAGCTAAGAGGCCTGGGGGGTTCAGTCTGGAGAAGAGAAGGCTCAGGGGGGACCTGATTGCTCCCTACAACTGCCTGACAGGAGGATGGATTGAGGTGGGTGCTGATCTCTCCTTCCAAGCATCAAGCAATAGGCAGAGAGGAAACTGCCTCAAGTTGCACCATGGGAGGTTTAGATTGGTTATTAGGAAAAATTTCTCCACCAAAAGGTTTGTCAAGCATTGGAACAGGCTGTTCAAGGCAGTGGTGAGTCACCATCCCTGGAGTTACTGAAACGCTGCATAGATGTGCCACCTCAGGACGTGGTTTAGTGGTGGATTTTGCAGTGTTAGGTTAACAGTTGGATTCAATGATCTTAAAGGTCTTTTACAACCTGCGTGATTCTATGACATTCTTGGGACAGTTGGGACTAATAGAATATGTTAACCTTTATTCGCCTCAGCTTGACACCACATTAGACCATGAATTAATATATAAACACCTAGGAGAGTTTCAGAATTAAGTAGCCGTTGTGACTCCTTTGGCCTGTCAGATGAGTTACTTATCCTATGTCCTTCCTTTAGAAAGCAGCATTTGAAGCAGAGCAAAAAAGGTCTGTGCAGCACGAACACGGTGTTCTGCTCTTGGTTGTCCCTCTGCCTCTGCAAGTGGCACCCTGGACAGTTTGTGAGATTCAATTATATGTGTTGCCTCCCATAAACACTTTGGGTCAGCCTCCTTCCTCTCCTGCCATAACCTTGAAAGAAACTGAGAGTTTCCAGTCTCTGCAGTTCTTAAATATATGCAAGTTCTACAACTTACTGCATGCTAGAAAGATATTGTCCTGAAATGCTGTTTGCAGATGTGCTGTCACAAGTGAATTCCAACATTAACTACCTTTATCTATTTTCCCACTTCTATTGCAAGGAAGAAAACCTGGGAACAGTTTCTCTTCGCCAGGCTAGAGGGCAATAAAGGGCACAGATAAGAGGGAACCAAGGGGATTCAAGTCCAGGTCCTTGTGATGCACAGCTCTATGGTGTCTCATGGGCCTAATGGCTGGAGTTTAAACCCACGCAATCCTGTGGAAAGGTTTTAAACCCCACATGTCACCTACTAAGGGACTTTGATTAAGGACTTTAATGTGTTTTGTTCCACTCTGAGGAATGTAATCCTGGCACTAAACAACTCAAAGACATGTAGTACCTATAAACATATTTCCAAGTGAAAACTTTTGTATTCTGGAAAAAAAACCAACCCAAATGGCCACAACAAAAAGCTGCTGAAGCAAATGAGTCAAAAGCACAGAGCTCTGCAACCTAGAAAATGAAATCTAGGAGTCCATTTAACTTCATTCACTTGATCAACTTACATTATACCTCTGTAGTGCGCTGTCATGCATGTTGGGCTCCCACGTGTGGGCATTTCTCAGAAGTTAAAGAGGTGTCCACAAGACTTTCCAATAAGTATTACTGCTCCTCTCATTTTAAATAACAAGGTAGCACAGCATTGTCATCACAGGCCTATTTTTATAGCTGGAGAATCAAAGTATTAAGGGATTCTTCAAGTGTAATAGAAGTTTAACTGAGATGCAGTCAGCTCAGGAGCTGAGGAAATGTTCTCTATTGTTCTTCTTTGCAGAGTGCCAACAGATTAGGAAGAAAACAAGAGAGATGCTTATTTGTTTCTAGATCCTTTTCTCCAGCCCAGACATGCATGAGCAGCAATATTTTGGGGCAGCTGCTTGTAGTCCAGACTAGCAAGTAATAAGGCCCCAAGAAAATGATTTGCTAAGTAGAAGGAAGAAAGGCCAAACTTGTTAAGGAAATAATGTTACTTTCAAGGTTCTCAGGGGATATTAGAAACAATGGAGAGTAAAGCAAATATTAGAATTGCATATAAAAGGTACTTGACATTTTCTATCTCCAATGGCCCAAAAAACATTACTACAAAATGTTGTGATGTTATTCTATTGGCAAGAATACAAAAGGGAACAGGCCTAGGAGATGCCAGCTATTCATTTTAGTAAGAACTCAAAGAACAGAAAAATGAATAGGTAAATTGAATCGTAATAAGAGCTAAAGAAATAGCAATGCATTTACTTATTAAAGCCCATTTAATAGCAGAACTTCCATAATTAAAGTGACTCACCCTGCAGCTAGCAAGAGCACAGTGCCACTGCATGTGGTTTGTGTAAAAGTCTTCATGGACGTGCCATGCTCCTTACTCAGACTTGTGCACAGAGAAGATGGAAGCTTCCCACTTTTATCTGTCAACACAGTTTCTTTTTCTTCTCTGTTTCAGCAGGTTCTCTGCTTTTGTGCCACAGCTTCTGACTCTGCTCAGTAATGCTCCCTTTATGAGCTTTTGTAAAGTCAGCGGTGGGTGTGCAGGCACCATTTAAAACCAGTTCTGGTAATGGGTGGGAGCAGAGAGCAGTATGGCGGTGTCCTTTCTTAGATGGGTTTTAAAAGAGGTTGTGAAAAAAAGGGCTCAGATACGTGTACTAGTGCAACCGGCCGTGCTTCTTTAAGGAATACTGTCCCACACTGGTGAAACACAGGATTTCACCCCGTCCTGCTCTCTGCACACACTAACATTTGTGTCTTAACAGCCAGTCTGTCTTTGCATGTCATTTCAGGCCTTGGAGTAAGGTGGGCAAGCACGGTGGTGAAACCATACACCGTAAGGTTGGGCCTTCCTTGGTTTTGAGGCTCTGTGTGTGTGGTTTTGTCAATACCTTTCCTTTGGAATCCAGGGCGGGTAAGTGAAGACAGAGAGGTGCCAGTTAATTCCTTTGCTCAGATACAGTTTGTTGCAGAGGCCATGTTTTTGGTGTGAAGAGCAAGGGTTTACCCCAGAGCAGTGAAGGGTAGAAGTGATGTAGAGATGAGTAGGACATAGAAAGTAAGCTGCCCCCCTCCCATGCATCTTCCATAGGCCAGAGGCTCAGGCTGGGTGTGTGGCAGTGGTGTCTGCATGCCATGAGACATGCTGAAATAACTCCCTGACGTCAGGGAGAGCATGGCAGAAAATGCACTTGCTGAGTTTCAGTATGTTTTTAGCGGAACAGAGATACACAGCATCCCTTGCTCAGAGCAGATTGTACAGTTACCTTTGAGCCCTTTGCTAGTTGTCAACAGAGTTTGCTCTGTTCACACTCCAATACTGGGCCATCAGCTCACAACTTCCTTTAATGATAAATCCAAAAGTTTAAAAACAGAAGGCAGATGCAAGGATTCCATAAATATCTTGTTATTTATTAATTATATCAAATATATCTATTATATGGTACACTAAGCAAGGATATTATAATACAGATGTCTGTCTGCACAGCCCTGGAGGCTTGTATTTCCCTCTTTTCCAAGGCGATGGCCTGACTTTCATGACAATTATTAATCATTAATGCTCTTTCCACAGGAGTTTTAGGATGGATCTGTTGGAATGGAGGACTAATACATAGTTAGACATTCAGCAATGCTCTTCATTTAACATATGTGGTCCCACAGTTTCTTTCTTTGAAGTTTGATACTTGAACTATTTTGTTGTTGTTATTAGTATATAAACTTCCCTATTGATTTACATGCAATCAGCTTGGTAATTTATTTGGATATGTGGAGTTATTTTGGGCCAAATATTGCTTGATGGTAAACTGCTTATGCTGTTCCAGTGAAGCTGACTTTTCCCAGTTGAAGGGATGCTTTTTTCTGACCAGTGCACACCAAGAAGTGATGGTGCGCTTGACTTTGTCAGCTTCTGGCCTATGGTCCCTGGCTTTCAGGCTGTGACAGAGGGACAGTTGTATAGTAAATAACAGTTTAAACCCAGTTCTATATTCCAACACTGAATGCTTTTCTTTTCTTCCTCTTTTTTGTATGGGATGAAAGGAGAAATGGGTTGTTATTTTATGTGCTTTAGGTCTATCTCCAGCTTACTAAACAGCTATAGCATCACTTCAGAATTGAAGAAAAGTGATGCCGTTTTTAAATTGAGATCCTATGTTCAGAGGAAAAAATGGAACCTCCATTTTATGAAACTCCTTCCATTTCCATTCTCTTTCTCCTTGCACTTCAATATATGCTTAACTTATATACATCTATAGCTGTCAGATGGAAGAGGAAAGGATGGCCATAAATGCCTTTGGAAGCTGGGACAGGGGGCTACAGCAGTAGAAGACCTACTTGGAGCAAAGACAACTTACGCAAACCCAGAGCCTGCAGTGGCACCCATAGTTGATGTGGTTGTTACAGGTCTGATTTTGTTATGGAGGTTGCCTAGCCTTTGGGATTGTCTTCATTCTGTATGGAGAAGAAAGAAATATTGCATGTGTGTGTGACAAGCTAATAGAGTTATTTGGTTTGGGTTTGTGGCTGGATCTTAGGCTCAGATTCTTGTTGTGATTCAGTCTCTACATTACTCTATGGCCTTGAAGCAGGCCTTATCCATTCCACCTCAGTATCCCACCAGTAAATCCACAAATGTTTGGAAAAGATTGACTTTACTTAAGCATTAAATAGCAATCCCAAGGTGACTCCCTGAGCCCTCAGTTTGGAATGCGTTAGAAGCTGGGGTAGAATACAAACATCTGTTTCACCCTGAAGGTCCATGGTATATTTGGAGGGCTGTAGACACGAAGAGCAGGCCTTTCTGCTGGGACAGCTACCTCCTGCACCCCAGGAAGGAACTGCAAGACAGTCTTGCCAAACAGGGCACGCTCTACTTGAACTACAGTGGGTCTCCTCACATGCTGGGGATCTCTAACATCCAAGATCTCATCTGGCAGCCAGTTCCCTACCACTCTGGGCTGAAAAAGGAGAACTGTTTGTCCTCTGTGTTGTCAAATGGGTGCTGTCCACCAAATGTCCACACCTCCAAAGCGCACTTGTGTATGGAGCTGCCCCTAAGCCTGAGCTACCCAGCTGCTTCCTCTAGCCTGCAATAATGAATTTTCATTGCCGTGGAATTTAGGCAGGAATTGCTCTGATTCTAAAGCTCATTGGTCACTAACAATAATGACAACAAAAAGAGCCATTTCTTAAGGACTAAAAACTAATCAGTGAATGTGTAGTTTCTGTGTCTCCTGCAGGTTCTTGTCTTGTGGGGCTGCCAGACCGCCCGTGTCACATGTCTGCCTGTCTGATTTCCGACTCAAGCTTTTCATTTCCTAAATGATAACGGATAAAAGATGAAATCTGGCACACACAGGTAATCTTTGCCATCTTAATATTTGTTAAGCTTTTTGATTTACTGAGAAGTTAAAGTCACTGCAGGTCACAAAACCTGCACATTAGATCTGCTTCATAAAACACTGTGAGTGAATGCTTTAGTCATTCGTTTCACAATCTTTAAACCAATGTAGCTGAAGAATTGCACCTCCAATTTATAAATCTCTTAATTTATTTCTGATTCCAGTTTATAGGATGGGAGTACATCCAGCTTTCCCCAGCCATTTGTGCATAGCTAGAGAAGAAACCTAACATATTTCTTGCGTAATGGAGACTTGATCCAGCTTACGTTTGTTAAATCACCCAAAGGGAAATGTTCTCACTAAGAAACTTTTGCACACTGTTAATGTATCAAATCTGACTCGTGTTTCAGATTTCTGCTGTTCTTCTGCATCTGATCTTTCTCCTTCCCTACTCCAATACACGCACTCATCCCTCCCTTCTGTGGAAGAGAAATCTGACTATCATAGTCTCCCTCTCTCTGTTTTGCACATCTGCTCCCCACCCTTTTTCTGAAGGAGATATATGACCCATAGAGAAACCAGAGATGATCTGAACCATTTTGGATACCTACTGCTATGGGATGTGTGGAGGCCCATGGGCAGCTCAGGTTTCACATCTGCCAGCTTTTCAGAGGATGTGATCAAGGGCAGAAATAAGCAGATGATGATGATGACGATGCTACGGAAACTGGTGTAAAGGAAATGGGATCCCTCCTCCCGGAAACATGTGTGCCCCCTAGCACATGTCAAGATCATTTGGATGTGGTAGGAAGGCTGACACAAAGGAAAGTGTATTTTAAGTAATGCATTATTTAAAAAGGGAGCCTGTGTCTTTAAAATACAGTGTCTGAGTTACTATCAACTTTAGATTTGGGCATGGTCTTTGACCTTGGAACGCTGGCAGAGTCAAAAAGAGTGAAATGAGTCAAAGAGTCTGTCAGACAAGGTGAGATACTGAGCCTGCCTCTGATCTCACACCAACAAGCGGTGGTGTAACTCCATTGCCCTCTGTAGATTTACGTAAACATACGGAGAGAAAAACCTGCCCCAGAATCATTCAGTACCAAAATACACTCTTCTTTTCTATGGCAATGTAAAAGCTTTGCAAGAGGAACACATAAGGTGCCAAAGGGCAAAATTTTGGCTTGGATTAATACAGCTTCCAGCCACCCCAGTGCAGAAACTTCTCTCCAATTAACTGACCTTGATGGATAAATTCCTCCTTTTTATCTTCCTCCAACCTTTCCCATACTCCATCTCTTTTTCTCCTTGATCCTCCTGATAAAGTCAGGCTGTCCTTCCAACTGTGATCAGCAGAGCCTTTAGCCAGTGCACAGCTTACTCTCCAAGGACTCCTGATGCCAGGGGCTCC
Organism: Agapornis roseicollis; assembly: GCA_002631895.1. NCBI lineage: Eukaryota > Metazoa > Chordata > Aves > Psittaciformes > Psittacidae > Agapornis > Agapornis roseicollis. Next base: position 105,388 of record NDXB01007686.1, on the reverse strand, counting down.
TTTCATTTTCTCTGCAAATACTTTCTAACAAATTTAGAAGGCCTTATTGGGAAAGGAATGGAATACATTTGTGCGTAGTGATGTATCTGCTAAACGGTGTGTGCTTTTCTCCATGCAGTTCTCAAGGGACTTTGAGGCACGTTCTGTGGGCAGAGCACATGGAATTGCTCAGATGTATTGTTTGCATAGTGTGATGTTATTCTGACTATCAGATCCTAAAAGAGAATTAGGAACATGCATAGTTTTTGGAGACTTCCTGATCTGAACTGCCCTGCTTAGAGCCTGACTTTACCCTTGTGTAGTACAAAGCAGGTAAATGTGTGGCCCTCACAAGGAGGTTCAGAACACTGCAGCCAAGTTTTTAGGCTCCCTCCATCACCAGTGTGGCCAGGAGTGAGCACGTCATCACGTGGCATCAGTCAGACACTTCTGGTAGTTGGTCTTGGGATGAGGCATTCAGCCCAAAGTCCTTCATGTACCTGACTTACCTGGTCAGCCAGCTTTCTTTGGCTACTGTGCAAACAGCAGCAAGTGGGAGGCTTCGAGTGCAAACTATACAAACACTGCTTGAGTTGTGAGAACTTCAGCAGCTCACAACTCGGTCCTCCTGTTGTGGGAAGGAGGATATTAGTAGAAAACAGCCAGTTGTAAGGATATGAGTGGGCATCTGAGGGTCGCTGGCTATCAGATACGGTAGGACCTATATGTCAACAAAGGAATTTTGTCTCTTTAGATGTGAAGGAGGGAGGCAGAGAGACAATAGGTTCAAGAAATCTCTTGATGGAATAAAGAAGTATGCATACGCTTGCACTAGGATGTATGCAGAACGTGCCAATGCCAGGTGCTTTACCCTCCTGAATTGACTGCTGTGCCATAAAACCACTTTCTGTTTTCTTTTGTCCCTCCAATACTCAGCGAAGAGACATTTTGTTTGAACCTCCCCATTCACCTCTGAGCGGTCCAGCCAAGAAAAAACCCCCCGAGAGATGTGGCTGCACATGCACACAAGGACAAGAAAGCAGGAAATGTACCAGCTGCTGGGGAAAAAAGAGGAGAATGTTTGCAGTCCAGGAAGGGCTCTCACTATTTCTTTTCCACTTGTTTGTTAGTTCATTGCTCTTTGACATCTTTCCCCCAGTCACTGCTTCCACTAGATGTTCTACCGGTCTAACAGCAAGCAATTACCCTGCCCTGGCTTTGAAGCTATTGTTCCTCAGACACTCCTGCCTCTGGGTTCACGACAACTTTGTATTTTTTATTAGTCTTAGGGCTCCTGAGTTTTTCTGTAAGCTTTTCTGTTCTTCACGTTTCAGATAACAGAGGCCAAATTTGCATTACCCTGGCCTCAGTTTCTAATAAAGTAACCTACCCTGTCTTCACCGAATCAGGAGGGTGGGAAGGGACCTCTGGAGATCATCGACTCCAACCCCTCGTCTTGAGAATGTGAAATTCAACCTTGACATTTGGCTCCTGAAATTTGGCCCCACTTTTGCAGAAAGGTTTGTAAACATGAGCCCTGATTTTTCACTGTGTAACAAACTCCCCACCCAGAACCACTTGTTTTTAGGCTGGTTGCAAACCTTCCTCACAGGTTTCAGTAGGCGTGTGCTAAGCATGGGACTGCTGTTCATCTTGTTTTCTTCTCTTGGTCTCTGCCTTGACAGTGGATGGGTGTCTCTGCAATGGACCACTGTGGGGTGGCTGCCAAGGATGCTGAGGTTTCTTTGTGCCTGGGTTTCCTCCCATGGTGAAAACAGGGCGGGCTGGTGTGTACCTTGATGAGAAACTGCTCTGTGCCTGAGCTGGATCCCAAGTTGCAGCTTGGAATGCTGGAGATAACAGTCAGTGGTCCCATCCTGCTGGGTCACATTTTAGGGCTGAAGGCTCAGCAAGCAGTTGTCCTTAATCCTGGCTTGGCCTTGCAAATGATATGGTGGGGGCTGACATGGGCACACATATCCCTCTCGTGAAGCGTCTGTGTGGCATTCCTCACAGTCTTGTTGAGTGAACCAAACAGGTATAACCAAAATACTTCTGCCTTGGTCTATGTGACTTTTTGCTGTTATTTCTCTGCTTGCTAAGAACAGTTCTTGGCCTTCATAAACCAAGATTCTTACTGGTTTGGGATTTTCTTTTTCAGATATTTAATTCTACTATAAAAATGTAGTCAAGTGCTCGAAGAGAAGCATTTGCTCTAAGAGAAGCTAGAGGCAGACGGGGAAAATCTAAGTTAACCTGGATTTTTCTCACCTTAAAGGATAAATCCTCATGAAGGAAAATGTTTTGGCAAGTCCTGTGACTGAGGTTTGGGAAAGTGAATTCATCCATTCTGTTTCACACACCACAACTTTTTATGCTGAACTTGTTTTTCCGAGCTCCTTGTGACTTTCACTGTTGAAGGATTTCTGTACACTCTATCTCAAGGTTTTCTTTCTGCTAAAATATTCTCAGGGACTGCAGTGATCACTAAAATTACCCATCTAACTTCTCCACATAAATGGCTAGGTTTCTGCCCACAGAAAGGGAAAACAATAAAAGCTGCGTGTTCATGCAAGACCTTTCCAGGTAGCTTTCAAGTCCTTTGTTTTTTGCTTGGTCTTGAGTTGTCAATGTTACTGTTCATTTGCATTTCACATCTCTGAGTAAGACAGTGCCCTTAGGGTTCTGACTTGTTATTGGGTGCCAGAGCTAAAACTGAGCCATACTTTCATGTTCTATTGTATTTGATGGGGGAATCTCAGCAGTGCTTTGTCTCTTCCTGTTTGGAGGATATCTCCTTTACTGACAAAGTTTGATACCTGCTGGTGATCAAGGTGCAGTGTGGATTTAACCCTCTTCCTGCCAAGCCAAATGCTGTTGTACTGTTCTAGGCCGTTTGTATGGGAAGGGCTGAAGTGTTTAAAGGAAAGTGTGGAGAATGGGTGCTTGTCCTGCAGAGAGTTGTAGCTGATGGATTATAACAATCTGTTCAGGACTTCCTCTCATTGTCAGTATTTACTCAGGAAAGATTTTATTAGACACTGATCTATAGCAGCATGAAGGGCAAACTTAGCTATACTGATACAAAGACCCTTCCTACAGTGATGTTGGTGCTCGGATTAGCAATCAGGTTAAAATTCAGTTCTTGCTGCTTCATACCTGAAGTTGGACAAGGGCTGTCGCCCTGCGGGATATCATAACAGAATCTGTTCTAAAAGTCTGCTGAGGGATTGTTAAATTCAATGTAATTTTACTGCAGGCTTAAGTGCTTGAAACAGCTCTGTTATAGAATACCAGTTTAGTGAGCCTAAGGAAGCCTGTGAACAACCAGAAAAAACACTGTTGGAGGAAGGCAATGGAAGGTTTTAGCAAACTTTGTTGGCTCTGTCTGCATTGAGATGCTATGCTTGGTGCGCTTTTGAATCTCAGGCAATAAAAGGCTCATTTACAGCAATTTCAAGTTAGTAATAGTCTTCGTCTTCATTTCTCTAATAGACATTTTTTCACTTACTCTGCTGTATATTCCTCAGAATAATTCTTAGCTTTCATAAACCAAGATTCATAATGAATTGTTTCAGATACTTAGTTCTGCCATAAAAATGAAGAACATTAACCAATGGAAAATTAGATAGGCAGAAACAATATTGCTCTATCTTTCTGCCTAATTAAGGTGAATATTTAGTTCCACCCTACTTTTATATGCATGATATTATTTAATCGTTCAGTTACTAGAAGAGCCCAGAGAATAATGTATCCTGATTTTCTGTTTACAGAATCACTGTGATTTCCCCAGTTTGGCTCCTATAATTATTTAATGATAGATGGTTAGTTCTCAATTCCAACTAGCTGCCAGCTCATTCATACTACCTCTAGCACAGCTTCCACTGTGAAAAGCAGCTGAAGCAGTGACAGAGTTTGCTGATACCCTCCTGAACACCTTAAAGAGTCAAATCACTGCTCATAGGATATGCCATTTCTCCTGATAATGTTTTACAATAGGATATATTTGCAGAAAAAGCCTTTGGTTTCCAAACACACAAAAATTTATCTATGGAAGTGTAAAATGGAAATCAAATTGCAAGACTAACACGGACTTTGCTCTGGAGCTGTTCTGCTATGACATGAAGCTCATCGTTTCTGTTTTCTCTGCAGTGGGCATGTGTCTCATTAGAGCAGGGATAGTATTTCACACTCTGTAGTAAATACATTATTTAGGGGGGAAAAAAAGAGGTGAATAAGAGCCCTCTTAGGTGTCAGTAGGATACTTTCAGTGTCTTGTTTGGAGTTCTACCTTTCCACGGTGGCAGGTATCCCTCAAAACATCCATTTTGGTGTCCCCAGCCCCCACATATCCTAATATCCAAATCCTTTGGATCTGTATTTTCATGGTTTTTACATTTGCTATTTTCTTGCAGCTTCTCCTGATACTTACCTTGTATTTTACTTTTCTTTTGAGTTATGATGTTATAATCCCTATTGCCAAAAGCATCCTTCTGAGTTTCACCGTTCTTTTTCTTTCTTAAGGACCTCCCAGCAATACAGGCCCCTAACAGAGCATTCTTGGCTCAGATGTCCCAGGAAACAGTTCTGAAAGGGAAGGTAATATGGGATTTTCTGTGGCTTTCTCTTACATTAACAAATCATTGCACTGGGGGTGTAGGAAACCTTCCACAATTAAAGTTCCTTTGAAACTGGTACTTTTCTGGGAGAAATGTAATGGTCCAATTTTTCCAACAGCAGCATTTCCTTCTTTGGTTGGAAAAATAAGTACCCCATGGTGAACATTATGGAGAAGCTGGAGATGGCCCTACACAAGGTTGTGCAGTGTGCCGGGCTTCACTACAAACTAATAATGTCAGGTGTGTTGCCCTTGAGAAGTGTCTATACATATAAACAGAGGTAGATTTAAGCACATGCTTCTGGTTGCACTTTCTTCTGTCAATTCTGTTAATTCTGTTTCCCAAAGGAGTGGTAAATGCTCCCTCCCTGGCAGTGTTCAAGGCCAGGTTGGACAGAGCATTGGGCAGCCTGCTCTAGTAGGAGGTGTCCCTGCCCATGGTTGGAACTGGATGATCTTAAGGTCCTTTCCTATCCAAACCATTCCATGATTATGATCCTAATACATACATTCACACATTCAGTGTTTTGGGTCTTTTTTTTCCCCTTCTTAACCCAAATTATGATCATGTTTGGTTTAGTTTCTTGTAATACAGTTGTGATTCTAACAAGGGTTTGTTTCTGTGAGGGTAAGCAAAACCATGCTTTTCTAGTGTGTTAGATGGAGTCATGTTGCTAACAAGTATGGGTTGTGTGTATATTTTCTTGTATAACAAAGTTTTTAAAGCTGCAACGTGTCTTGCAGGTATTTTCCTCATCTTCTAGAAACAATTACCACTTAAAAAGTACTGTATATATGCTCCACTTTAAACATTTTCATTATTCATTTATTGTTTGTAATAAGTTTAACCCTAATCCAATGTTTATTAAAACTGGACAGGATTTATTAAATTGGTTCAAGATTATCAAATATGTGCAGATCTTTACATATATTACATTAATTCTCTTTCTAAATATTTGCAAAATTTATTAAGTCTTTGCAAGACTTTTAAAACTGTTACATGAAGCTCAAATTGGCCACATTCATACTGCTGACAGAGTGCACTGCTTGTAAGAATAAGTGAAAATAGCTTCTGAAGAGTGAATCAGCACAATATGCTGTTCCAAAATCATTTTGGTGTTAGCTTTAAGAAACTCACTCATCAGGGACTGCAGTGATAGGATGAGGGGTGATGGGTTCAGACTGGAACAGGGCAAGTTCAGGTTAGATCTAAGGCAGAAGCTCTTCCCTGTGAGGGTGCTGAGGCGCTGGCACAGGGTGCCCAGAGAAGCTGTGGCTGCCCCATCCTTGGCAGTGTTCAAGGCCAGGCTGGAAACAGGGGCTTGGAGCAACCTGGTCTAGTCGCAGGGGGTTGGAATTGGGTGATCTTAAGGTCCCTTCCAACGCAAACCAGTCTGGGATTCTGTGATTCTAAAACTCCTTTAGACATTTCACCTTGTTTTGTGAGACAGTGCAAGATGTCCATCACAGATGGGGTGAAGGTGCACCTATTTGTGTACTCCACTACCTATTATAACTTTTATAGCTATTAACTAATTAATAATAACTAGTTAATAATTATAATTATATTTATATTTATATATTTATATAAATATATTTATATTATATATTATATATAATTATAGTTATATTTATAAATATATTTATATATATTTATATAGTTATATTTATAATTATAATTATAGCTATTAACTAATTAATAATAACTAATTAATAATAATTAATTAATAATAACTAGTTAATAATAACCATTATAGCTTTCCTGACTCCATAGTGCAATTTAGAGGAGACCTGAGTCTGCTCTATAGCCCAGTCAGTATTGCAGCCCCAGGGGGAAGGGAAGAATCCATGCTGATACATGCAGTTGAGGGCACTAGATTCAGGTTCAGGAGATCCAGATTCAGACTGCTTTTGGGAATTCTGATGAATAATATGTAAGTGTCATTTGCTGCACATTCAAACTCCAAAATGTTACAAATCGCCAGGAATTTTGGAAAACCTTAGCATTACTTTTCCTGTTTCTCAATTTTTTCACCATGAGGAAAGGAAGATGACACAACCCTGGTGTGGGCAGATGACATGGAGACGAGCTGATCATTGCTTATTGCATTTGTACTGTTACATTTTTGTATTCATCATGACCATATAAGAACCTTTTAAGTAAACCAGATTTTTTTGTCTTTGCCACTAAAAAGATGTTTTCAGTGTAGGGAACACTTCACTTCAACAGGAAGTATTCACCAGAATGCTTCATTGTATGGAAAAGCTCCAGAAGTTTACCAAAGCATGACTATTCAGTGTAAGGTTTGGTTTTTCATCCTCCACAACAACAGTCATCTTTTTTGCTGGTAAGTACAATACAATCAGTGATGTCCAAGATGTGTTTTCTCAGGGGACAGAAGGGTGTGGGTATTTAGCAGCAGAAAAATAGAAAGGAGGTATATGGGAACAGGGTCAACATTTCACAAGCAGCATTTTCCATTAATGGGTTTATGTAATATGAAATACATTTATTTTTGTTTTGCATTAACATAAAATGAATTTATACATTTTAATAACGCTTTATGGATGTAATTGCTCTGTCAGTTCACTCATACTCTCAGTTTACCTTTATTTCACCCCTGAAATTGATACTCCCTTTGTGCAGCTTGATTAGAAATGCCTATGTGAGGGTACACAAACACTAATAATGATCACTTGGAAGCCTGCAAACCTGTCAAGTGAGCAAGCCCACTCTTCAGCTTACCCAGACAAAGCCTTAGTCTTGGACTTTGGTGGCGCAAAGCCACGGTCTAGCACTGATGGCGCTTTACACTATGACCTGTGCCATAGGTAGGCCTTGTGTTAGCTGCAGCAGCTATAGTGCTTCACCGCCTTCAGTGGGCACAGCTGCCTTTGCTGCTTGTGATGCTTATTAAACACCAGAGGTAGATGATACTAATTTTCCAGTTGGTTTTTGCAACCCAAATTTCCACTGGCAAGTGTAAACAAGGGTAAACCACATTAGGAATCCAGCGAACCAGCTCCTAGAAAGTAAGCTCTGGCTCAACAGATAAATGATTTGCTGGGAACAGTAACATTGCACTTTCATTTTCTCAGAAGATCTCATCAGAAACATTATCTCAGAGACTGCCAGAATGCAAAGCTAATTTGTCTTTTTGTAATATGCCTTTTAGACACCTCCATTGAAGTATACAATGCATTTGTCTGAAGCACACAGGGAAATATCTTCTGTTTTGGACAAGATTGTTGTCTGATGCAAACTAGAACAGAACTGTGGAATGCAATTGGAGCTGTGGCACTCAACACTCCTATGGGTCTCAATGTGAGTGTTCATCTATTTTAAGTCTGTTTTGTGTTGTATTTAACCTTTGGGTAGGCTTGTTACAGTAGGCATTATATACGTCTTTTCTGAGCTGTTAATTTAAACAGCCTTCTACAGAGTCTGTGGGCAAAGAGAACATATATTTAACATTTCTTTTATGAAATATATTTTAAATGAGCTCTTCTGTAGTTATGAAATGTGTAATTAAAGCTGTAACCCAAGGGAACACTTAAATGTCTGCTTAAGAGCCTGTACGGACTCTTATGTATGGGATTTCTGGGTATATTTACTAAGCATATATTACTCCTGACCTAGCCTACATTTTGTTGTCAGGCAGCTGGTACCATGGCATGATAGTTCTCTTGCAGGGGCATACTTTATTGAGATGTGGGAAAACTTTGTGTTTTATTTCAGACTATGGAGGGTTCTTATCAGTTATACTCAAATTGAGGTTGAAGAAGCCAAATCAGGTAACAGGATGTTGCCGAGTTCTTTCACATTGGTCATACAGCTGATTAATTTGGGTGTATTTCTGCCCATGAGGCAAATGATTGGAGTCCTCATTGAAGAATTACAGTTCTAATTGAAGTAAGAATTACAGCTTTAATTGAAATAAGTTTCCTGTTAGGGTGCTGAGGCACTGGAATGGGTTGCTCAGGGAGGCTGTTGATGCTCCATCCCTGGCTGTGTCCAAGGCCAGGTTGGACAAAGCCTTGCATGGCATGGTTTAGTGTGAGGTGTCCCTGCCTATGGCAGGGGGGTTGGAACTGGATGATCTTAAGGTCCTTTCCAACCCTAACTGTTCTATGATTCTATAAGGTGTGGAGATCTTCATGCAAAGAGTAAAGTGGTCAGTCCCAGGAGTGATGGCAGAGCTGAGGGCAGTACTTAGGGTCCAAAAGCAGAGTAGGAGGGAAAGTTAGGATCCTAGACAGGGCAGTTTAACTTCGGAGACACTCTGCCAGCTGATGCAAATTGTTTTGTCTAGAACAATGATATCCAATTCAGAACCACAGCCAGATACCTCTGTAAATGAGGAATTCAGTCCTTTTGCAGATAGAGAATGCTGCTCTCTTAGAGAAGATGAGAGAAAGCATCGCTTTTTCACACCAATCCGATGTCTGTGGCACTTGCATGTGAAGAAGGATGGCTCCAGCCTATTCAGGCTGCAACCACTGAACTATTTGGCAAAAAGAAGGCACCATCACCAATGTGAGTAATGAATGTTTGGAATATACCTAACTTCTTCAGGGCCTTATATGCTGGGTTTTGGATTTCCTAAATCCTGAACAGCTTTAAGCAGAGATGCCCAGCTCAAGAAAAGATATCTTTTTGGACATCCTCTGTAGTGCACATATAGCCAGAGTTCTGTGAGTAAATTCCTGAACACTTTACTGAACACTGACCTAAACTTTGTGCATTGTAGTGTCAGAGGAAGCCATTCCATTTCATCCAGTCACTTTCCTTATGGAGCTGTACAGTTTGGTGTTTGGCTACACCTGATGAGCCAGAAAGGCATCTTGTTTTCATTTGAAGGGTACAGAAGATGAATCCACCATTTCACTCAGTGATTTACGCTCATGTTAAATTATTCCTCAGTTGACTTTGCCTGGCTTTGATTTGCAGGTGGTAGGAGCACAGTCTCACACAGTAGCTGCAGTTGCCTTATGGCAGTTGTGTGGGAAGAGTTTTTCAACCCAAGCAGTTCTTAAAACCTATGAATATCCTTTTCTCTTTCATTGGCTTCTCTGCAGGTCTGTAGCTTTACATGTACAATTCATTTACTCCAGCACTCTTTGGAGCTGAATAGCACATCAGCAGTAAGTGTGAATTAGACAGCTACTGGTGGAGTGGGGAGTTACAGTTTATTAATTGTTCTTCTGTATTTGTTATTATTTGATCTGTAACACATGACGAAAATGCATTTTTGATGGCATAGCTTGCCCTGATTTAGATGGATCAATCTGATATATGAAAGGCAGCTTCGTTTACTGTCCTTGACATAACTAACCATACATTAATGGGAACATCTTCCTAGCTAGACTTACTGTTTGTTCAGAATCTTAATAGATGGGCTTTGTGCTTATAAATTTCTAACACTTCTTACCCTACATTTTAAGTCAGAGTGGATCTCTCTGCTGAGGATTGTCTATCACATTCCTTTTTCTTAGTTTTTTCCTTTTTTGTTTTTGATTTACAAAAGAGGGAAATGTTTTCAGTCACCTTCTGTGACTTAAAAGCTATTGAGTAGCACTTGTGTTTGAATGTCACATTATATGTACTACAGCTGGTAAAGAAATGTCATTTTCCCTCTGTTGTTAATATCTCTTACCCTTAAAAAAAAGATGTTTTGGCTCAAAATGTTTGGTGAAATATATTCAAAATGACATCATGAGTTTGTTGGAGAAGACGAAATGGTGGTGAGGTTCTCCTTTCATATTCATTCAGTGTGGTGGTTCCCTCTAAACTGGTGGATGTCTGAGGATCCAGCATTAAGAAACACAGCTAGGCTGGTATTACAACATAGCAAGTGCTAGATTGAGTGAAGTTGAAGATCCTTTTAACCCAGTGCTTTGACTCACCTAGTAATGCCATTGAAGTGTATGCTGTGCAAGGCAGGCAGGTTGGGGGGCTTACCCTTGCCAATTTTCCTTCAGACACATGTGGGTATATCTACACACAGTGACCATTCACTGCTACTGAGCTTCTGGCAACCAATTTCCAGAGCTGGACATTGCATGTAGGTTATAGTCCCCTCCCTAATCCTGACATTAGCAACCTGGAGTTCACCTGATTCCTTCTTTCACTGCCTATGCTTTTTTCTTCCTGCAGGAGTCACCCAGTTTAATGGTGGGTTAGATGAAGAAGGTATTTTCCTTTGCACATTTAGAGTGGTCAAACAAGCAAACAGGACATCTGTGAATGCCTTCTGTCATGGGCAGGGAGCATAGATACATGGCCCAAAATAAGAGTAGGTTTTCTAATGTTGGACCCCTCACTACTGCAAACATGGCTTTTCTCTGAACTGCTGTTCACTGCATGAAGTTGAATCCTATCATTCTGCTTGTTTTGTGTTTCAGAAAGCCACTGAAACAGGCCCCTTTCTCTATGCCTCTTAGAATTAATCAGTATAGCTTCTTTCATGGCCCTGAGCCTTACTTTTTCCCCTGTGCCCCAAGGTCAAGGAATGTAGATACGTTCTGTCAGTGAGAGGAATGGAAAGAGCTGGCCCAGTTTTTCGAGGCATTCAAAGAGCAAAAGTCCCAAACAGGGCTACCAAGGCAAGACCTGTCCTGTGGGTCTAGGGCATCTGGATTTATGTGCACTCCTGCCTCATCCTTTCCTATTCAGGAACTTCTGCCTTCCTGTAAGGAATGGGTAGTGCAGAGTGACTCATCCTGGCACTTGGCCACCTGGCAGTGCTCCTTTTCTGAAGGAAAATCCCCCAGCTTTTGTAGGGCACTCCTGAGACCTAGCACAAAGGGGCCAGAATCTGGCCCAGGAGCTGTAACACACGCAGCTTACTGAAACTGCTTAACACTATCCCACAGCTACAACACGCCATTGTCTGTTCATCCTATCTTGTGGAAGCTCATGGTGATTTTTTCCATGCATCTTATCCAGCTGTACGTTGTTATCAAGTGCAGCTTCTGTTTGTTAGTTCCTTAGATAAAGGCCTCCCTAAGTCTGATCCACACTCTCCTATTGTGCCTCTTCCTATATCACTGTATGTGGTGTATTTCTTCTTTCATGTCTCTTCCAAGACTATCTCAGAGCATCCATGCATTATCTGGTGATAGGACTTGCTCATTGGGATTATTCTTTTTTCCAGAAATAAAAATATATGGCATACATAATGTTTAGCAACACTGTACAGAACTCTGCTTTGTATCATAAAGAGATTAGCGTCTCTTAATTAGTGCAGTACAATTTCCAGCTGCATCCTTAGGCTGCGTTTTTATTGACTGAAAGGTATGTATAGATGCGTCCTGTTCTCTTCTGTGTTTTACATCTGGATCCTACTGTTTTCCAGCCTGATTCATGTGATCTTTGCTGGTGTGGGTGTGCATTCCTTGGAACAGCTAACAGACTATTTCCAGGGAAGGTCTGGTCACATCTATGGACATACCACACACATGAGAAACCCCAAGGTAAGAAATGGGTACATGTATATGCATGGGGAAGAGTGTTTCTTGAATTGCTGTCAGGTTTAATAGTACTTATGGTTAGTCCTGTGCTTTTTTACTTTCTTTGGCAACTAAAGTTTAACTATAGACATATCAATATCACTGAAGAAAGGACTGCTTTAAGTTTCAGGATTTATTGTAAAAGATTTTTCTTTTCATGCTCTGTTTTCCCATCTCTTCCTATTTCTAATACCATAAAACTGATACGTACATAGGGATGCAGTCCTACTTGGCTTGGCATTGAAGATCTCAGGGGTTTGAGCTTTCTGAAAGTTAGTAAGAGGTACAAGTTGGGGTATCTAGACTGAAGTCACATGGCCTGAACAAGCTCCATCTGGAATGCAAGGCAACAACATCTGTTTAGCAACACAGGTCGACATGGACACACAAACCTGGTGTGTGCTCCCTGCCCTGTTTTTGCAGTCAGTAACTAGGTAAAAAGGAAAATAATGGGCTATTTTTTTAAATCTAAAGTTTAAAGAACATTAGAAAAAAGTAAAACCACCAAGGCAGGAACAATAATAATAATAAACCAGTCATGTTAGACATATCTCATGCTGATTTGTCTGATTTTGGTAATGTTATTATAAGTACAATGAAAACAGATTTACACTGGAAGAATCAGACATCTGTCCTAAAAGTTGACACAAGTTGTCTTGCCTATCATATTTACATATTATGTATATATTATATTTTATATAATATATATTATATATGCCTATTATACATGTATATATATACACATTTATATATATATATATATATTATATCTCTGTACCTGATATACGGTTCACATGTTGTAAAGAGTGAAGGACCTGAAAATAGGGGCTACTGTTAAGGCCTTTCTTTTGAGGCTTTTCTCAGTGCCTGAGCTGATGTGGCTCTTGAAAGCCTTTGACTTAAGGGTCAGCCAGGAACTGACAGGGCTTGGTGTGTAAAAGAAGCCAGTCATTGTATCTGTCATCTCCTTGAGTAAGTTGTAGGTTTTGTACAGGTTGGGATCAAGCAATCTCAGTAGCTTTGACTAAAATGTCAGAGGCAGAAAACTGGACCTAAGTGCATGCATGGAGAAACTGTCCACATCTCCACACCTGTCAGTGAATTAATTTGGCTCAGAATGGGGATAAGAGATCAGAAACAGGATGAAAAATGAAAGCTAGGCTGCCTTGGATTATCTGATGCTTGGGATTTAAGAAAGTGTATGGTCTGATGATAATCTCCAGCCACATACTTTGGCTTCTCAGCCGGTAGATTTTGCATGAGGAAAGTATTTGCAGAGATGTTTGTAAGAAAAAGAGCAATCGGGCTGCCTGGGCTTCTCTTTAAATTTTCATTTCACAAAACAAGCCCAAGCAGTGAACTCTGAAGTGTTCAAATTCTGATGTAGGCAAGAAGGGAGGAGATGTGGCCAGCACCTCAATTCTCACAGCATGTTCATAGCCCCTTTGCTGCATGCAGGCACTCACATGTAATGACTGGAGAAGTTCTGTTTCTCTCTCTACCTGTTTTTATCTCTGATTTACCTGGCAATTTGACTATGCAGCCATCTGGGTTCGTGTGCTCTGTGGGCTTTATAAACTTCGTAAGCCCTACAGGTTCACACTTGGGAAGCACATGCACAAGGGCCCAGCCAACTAAGCAGCACAAGTAGTGAGTGGACACCAGTTTATGAGCCTTCTAGAAGTTTTGATGGTGTGTTCTTTGTTCTGCCTGTCCGTCCCTGTGGGCACACAAATGCACTATAGATCAATCGAGTTAAATATATCCCAAAGTTGTTTGAAACAATGCCTATTTAATTTTTTCAAGAGGCTGCACAGAAGTATAGCGTTGTACCACAAATAAAAGTGTTGCCACAATGCCTGTAAATCAGAGCTTTAAACTATGTTTCAATTATCCTTCTATTATCCAGCTGGTGTTTAAACATGTTTATTATTCAAATCAGTAGAGAATGTGCTGCTGTTGTGTAAACAACTGTCAATTGCTGAAACAATGATTACAAGGCACCATCTCTTTCAGGTGTACTTAGAGGTACTTATACCTCAACCACTTGTATTTAAATAACATGCAAACACAATGCTTGAGTGACTACTTTCACTCCTGTTTCCAATACCTCGTGCCAATTCTATTACATTAAGAGGGAAATCTATTACATTTTTCATTTATACACATCTGTACTCTGTTTTTAACCATTGTATCATTAAGGCTTCAGTTAATATAATAGATATGCCAAGAGATGCAGTACATATTGAGAAATCCTGTTCAAAATAAAAGCCAATTTCTCTGCATTATTTTAGGGCATTTGAAAGCTTTTGTGAAAACAATACTAAGAAAATTATTTTCTAAAGAGGAAGCCTTAGAAAGAAAAGATTCAGTCGTGGAACTCTGCTACCCCCAACCTCTCCATTTGTTTCGATGGAAACTGAGTGCATTACAAGTTGGTTGCTTCTTTATTTTTTCCAGGTAGGCATTAACAAAATACAGTATTGGTGGTATTGAACTGTACTGTACATGTGACAGTATTCGGTACCTTCACACACACTTCCTGCTGGGCAAAGTGTTTGCCAAGTGAGCATCAGAGGCAACTTTTTCCTGGTTTGTCACAAACTGGAAGGGAGAATGTCTTTAAAAGCTGCATTTGTTATAAAAAATTCCATGAGGATCCTCGAAAGAAGCAATTGGAGGGAAGATTTTCTGCTGATCTCAATGTTATCATGAAGCAAAGATGCTACCATAGTCTTTGTCTGTCTTCAGTATTCTTAGAGGGGAGAACTTGGAAAATAAGAGCAGATATTAAAAAGTACAAACCCATAACCCCAACATGAGCCTTCTGGTGAATGACAGAGCCTTGCTTCCCACTCTCCCCCTCCACCCCCCCCAACACACTTTTTTTATCCCTGTCTTTTAAGTTAAATGCTTAAATATAAAGCTAATGGAAGAAACAAACACTGCCATGAGGATAAGCTGTTGTAGTGTGCTGATAAAATATGACATTCTTTTTCAGAACTTAATAGAGATGCTTTGACTGTTGTTCTGCAGTCAACAAGGCTGGTCTAATTGGTGGCCATGGCAACAAAATCAGGTCATACAGAGGTTCATACCGAGATCAAGCATATGTAGATCTTCTTGTTCAAATATACATAAAGATAAGAACCTTTAGTGAGAGCCCACAGTGAAAGGCTGAAGATAATATTACTTAGAAATATTTACCTGTTTGTAACATAACGATGTTTTCCAGAACAGAAATAGAAAAATCCTTCATCCCCATTGAAAAACAATGATTTCTTTTAAAGTCAAAGTAGGATGTATGCATGCACATTGCTTCATAGCTGTTTGTAATTTACTCCCTGGGGTTTTTAGTCAGTCTGACTTATATTTTAGATGTAATTAAGTAATCAGTGGTGTACACTGTAAAATGAATGTTTAGGCTGCTTAAGGTTGAATTTTCACAGCCATAGCAGCTGCGCAGTTATGGCTCCTGCCCCCACCTCCCTTAGTACAGTCATCCATTTACAATTATTACTTAAGTTATTTACATAGTTATGATATTTCATAGAAATGAAATAGCAGCTACCTGGTAACGGCTGCAGCAAATATGCAGTAGCTCACATGATTGCATCTCTCTTATTTCCTGCTACGCGTGCGTGTGAGGTGTAGAAGACGGCTGGTTAGCCCCCATGTAACCTAAGCCTTGCTCAGGGAAATACTAGCTCTCCTGCTGCAAAGCAGAGGCTTTAACAAAGCTCCTCCCTCTGACCAAGTGCATATAACCACAATAGGAGCTGGAGAGGGCCTCCACAGCCATTCAGTCTCTCCATCTGTGTCTACAAGCCAGGCTTGTAAATCACAATCATCATAATCTTACGATACTCAGTAGCTACTAAAAATATATTCATAGTCTTAGGCACATACATCTGGGACAAAACCCACACCCAAAACAAGGTCTAACAAAAGTTCCCACTGAAAATATTTCTGCTTTGGGTTCTGAATCCAGTTGTCCAGTCCCTGCTCATTCCACATTCCCCAAGAAATCACGTGTTTTGTCTCTGCTGATGTGTGGGAATTCTTTTCCTCCCTAACTCACTGAATTTCTGCATATACCCAATGCAGGGATTGCAAACTCTCCCTTCCTCAAAACATACTGCTTTTAAAAACTCATCTGTGATGTCTTATGTTTGTTTCAGTTCTTGACATACTTTTCCCTCTATATAAATCATTTCTACCTTAGAAGCTACAAGAATAAGCTTTACTTGAGTTGAAAGATGGGTGGATGTGGTTGAATCCTGTCAGTGAAGAAAGACTGCTTTGAACTCTGAAAAATACAGAGTTTATAGGTGAAGTTTGGAGTGGGAATCCACCTGGCTTTGGAAATGTGGAAAGGAGAAGTGAAGCTGGCATGGACCTGTGGCAAGCTTGGGTGTGCTTGTGGTGTTGTTGTTAAAACTGGGCCTTTAGCTGGGACACGAGAGCATTGTAAGGTTTGCATAGACTTGCACTTAAATGTCTGGATGGGACAAAGGACTTGCCTGGTCCAGCAAGCTTTCATCTCCATGAGCAGATAGTTTCTGCTTCCCTTCAGACACAGAGCTCTAGGAAAGTATTAAGGTGAAGACCCACAGAAGTATCCAGGGCTGTGACCCAGCAGCTGCTTGAGGCACAGGATGATGGTTGAGCCAGGGGCTGCATATACTTGCAGGTAATGCTAATTCCTACTGGGGAGATAAGCAAGCCTGCAGACTCCCTTGTTCAAGTGCTCCTTTCCTGGCACATAAGTGTCAACAGGTGTGAACAAGTGTATGGAGGTACCAAGTGCCAATGTTTCATTGCTGGCACAGAGAGTGGCCTTCATGCACAAGAGATGACAACGGCAGTGCTGTGCAGCCTGCCCATCAAAACGCATTGTTGCCTGGCACCTATATATCATTCAACTTGTGAGCAGGCACCGTGCCATCAGAACAGATGGTAGTGAGAGAAAGCAGCCAAACTACCACGTACAGGAGATGCATTAAAGTATAGGTGTGGAGAGTGATTTCCAGCCAAGAACGTCAAAACAGCTCTCTTCATCTTGAATTTACATGCCCAGAGTTAAGGGGATGGGCAAGCATTTAACTGCTCTCCCAGCTGGATACGGTTCCATACACACGCAAAAGCTTCTACTTCAGCTCACTTCAAGTGAGATTTTGGCCTAGCTGAAATTAGGCGGGGTATTGGAAATGACAGAGAGAGGCATTTTAAAGTGGTCTCCACCTTTTCTGGCTCTTCTCAGGAAGTTCCCCTCTATGGAATAGGTGAAAAGAAACTCTCATGGCCAATTGTTATTTATGGAAATTTGCAGGATGCTGCAGTCTTGGCTTTCTAGTGTAAATGTATTTACAGAGAAGGTCATAACACTTAGTAATGGCATACTTAGGGAAAACCCCTAACCATGCAGTGTTTAAAGAGCACTGTATTGTGGTTCTACCCTTTCCTGTCTGTAGAGCTCACTTTCAGCAAAGAAGCAGTTTCAGATAAAGATGGTATGGAAGTGTGTGGTACCCCTGTCTGGCACATATACTGGGAATATCCCTCCATGGTAATAAAACAAAGGAGCATTAATGATATCCTCACAGAATAAAAACCCAAAGAATGTTTAATATGCCTCATGAGCCATTCTACTGAAACCTGGACTCTTAAAACGGCACTGCAGCCCTCTGTGTTTGTATCTTTATGCTTTCTGGAGCAAATTTACATAGTTTATGAATAAAAAGCCATCAGGTTTGGGGTTTTGTCAGACCTCAGTTTTGCAATAATCTACCTGGGAATTTAAAGCCAGCCCTCATCTGCCATCACCATAAAGAGCTCAGGCTGAGTTCTGGCCCCGTTTTCACTTGTGAACTGCACTGTCTTTGGTTGATGACCTCCCTCACACCTGTAGCCTCATTGTTTTCAAGACAAAATCTTACTTCTTTTCTGTTGTTGGCCTGGATTTGAGAGCAGTGTGAAGGAGGGTGTGTTTCTCTGGCAAGCTGCAGGTGCAATAAGACTTTCATTTAAGCCTCTAGAGCTCTAATAAGCACAGATGAAGGGAAAGGGGATTTTTTTCTTTGAAAGGACCTTGTGTTCTGTGTCTGCTGTAAGATTGCTTCATGTCTTTCAGAATCAGTCTTTAAAGCTGGCACTGGCTGGCATTTTAGTTGCTGAATGTGTTTGGGATTGGGGTTTGGTTTCAGCCCTAAGAATGAAGTGAATCTTGGGTTAAGAGGAAGAGTGGAATAGGGAAGTGATTTGTCTAAAGAAGAACAAGACATTACTGGAGATGACTTTCAGCATTTTAATTGATTACAGGGAGGTTGAAGGATTGACAACATCTATTTTTCTTTTGATAAAGTAGGAGTGAAGAGCCCTTCTCATGGGAAAAATCATTGGACTTTCTTATAAGAAGATTCTTTCAGCACAGGGTTCTCAAGGGAAAATATAGTTCCCAGTGTGACAAAAGACTTTGTTTATAGGACACGAGGAACTTCAATCCAAAGTACTGATACAACAATAGGTGTTTTTGCAGTTCATTTATTTCCTCAATTATTATCTTTCCTTGCCTAAGGAGACTGTAAACTCTTTAGGACAAAAGTGAGTTTAAACTGGGATTTTAAAGGGGGTTAGTGGACGGATGGGATCCCTCAATGGAAACTGAGGCTGAGGTGTTACAGGAAATGAAGGGTGAAGTGGCTTTACACTCGTGTTAGCGGTTAGAAGATGTCTTACAAGTCCACTAAGTGGGCCAAAGTGCTTCCTAGATGATGTATTTCTTCTAGATAGACAAGGCTTCTGGTTCTGCAGAGTGTTTCATGATCATTGGAAGGGAGCTGGAGTAGAAATGCAGAGAATTGGTACCGTCAGTGTGCATTTATGGCTTTTTTCCTAGCCTATCCTGTTCTATCCCAAGCAAAGCACTTTAACATGTTTTGTGTATGTTTAGTCAACAATATTTTCAGATAGACAATAACCTGGTAGTCAACTTTTCTGTTTCCTGTTTAGAGTCTCTCTCCTGTTTTCTGTAATTGAAAACGTTGATTTTGAGTTGAGTTTCTTTGCATCTCCTATTTTTTTGACAAATAGGTGTCACACATATGCTCACTGTCTTCACAGTGTTGAATCACAGTCAGTTATACCTCCAAGACTCACTGGTGTCTTTTCTCTGGCTTGCGTTCAGCCATTTCTCCCTAGAGGAGATGTTTAGGTGCATATCAAAGTTGTGAGTGGCCAGATTCTTAGGCTGGGATGGACTTCAGCTTGTGTTTCAGTTAAATTGCTTTTCAAAATCACTATGACTCCACTGGGAGACACTAGGGACATCCCGGTTTAGATGCAGGTGGTGTCAGCATCTGAGGGAGGTCATGGCTTTGCCAATTGAGTTTCATTGTTTTGGCAGCTGTTGTTTGGGAAGGTATCTGAAAAGCATGCCTCTGTAGAGGCAAAGCATGGAGAGACTCACGGTCCTGTCTTGCACAGTAATTTCAAACACAGTTTTGGGTAGATAGGGGAAGATATGAAGAGAAAGATCTCAAGACAGTGTCTGAGCGCATGTGTGTCTGTGTTTATGTATATTCATTGTGCATGTGGCAACAGAGCAGTATTGGGACAGCATGAGCTGTTTAGGACACCAAATAGCTCTTGTTGAGACTTCAAATGCAAATAGGAGGATGGTATAGTGGGAAGGGAGAAAGAAGTGATTGAACAGTAAGCATGAGTGATGGTTACAGAATAAATAATATTATTAACTTACATTTTATTACTGTGGCTGCTGTGATAGCAGAGGGCACTTTTTAGAGATACATGAATAATAACAGCCCAGAGAAAAGCACACGGTCCCTCAAACCCTTCCCTCTGGCAACAGAAAATACAAATCACCAGGTATAGTAGCTCACCATCTTATGCACAATTATCTCTTATGACTGCATGGTTACATTCACTCCCTGCTCCAAACATATTCAGCTCCCTCTTGAAGTGATGTTCCCAGTTTACATCTGTTACTGACTTCAGCAAAGACCATTTTATTCTGCACAATGACAGGCCTTTGCAGAAGGATATTCTGAGTTCCTCATAGTGCTTTTTGCAGTCTTTCCCTTGTCAACATCAGTCTTTGTGGCCTCTCGTTTTGAATGCAGAACTTTCAGAAAGCTTATTTGGCAGTAATTGATTCTCCTCCTTACAAGATCCTCTACGTTTCTGAAGAGCTTCTCTTCTGTTTCTTCTCCTTCCTCAGTTCATGTATACTGACAGACTTCATGTACGGTTTGTCTACAAAACCACGGACTAGAAAAAGCTTTAAAACTAAGGGGTAAAATAGATCATTGCTCCAAACCCAGCTGACTGGCCGAATAGTATTCTTCTCATTTAGCAGGGATATTATTGAAAGGAAAATGTGCATTTAATATAAAAAGGTGTTCTAATCACTCTGTCCAATTACAGCAAAGCATGAATGATGGTAATGTGTTTCAAGCTTCCAAATAAAATGAGAAACATTAAGCTAAATAGCATGTTGTTATTCTGCTGCAAATGCCTTTGAATTTCTTTCTTCAGTAGCCCTTCTTACTGCTCTTATTTCCAGAGGGGAATGTTGCACGTGCTGAAACACGGGTGGTAACTTGGTGTTCTACCTCAGCTGATGGAGATCTTTTGCTAACCCAGTGCTAATAATGGAAGGCTGGTTGAGAATAAGTAGTTCTAAAGAGCGCATTGGAAATGCTATGAATGTGTGTTAGAAAATACAGGCGAATTTGTACTCAGGCCTCTCAGATTCACTGATGCTGGTGTCTCTATTTAGACTCATAGAATCCTAGAATGGTTTGGGTTGGAAAGGACCTTAAAATCATCTGGTTCCCTGCCTCCCATGGGCAGGGACACCTCACACTAAACTGTGCCATCCAAGGCTCTGTCAAACCTGGCCTTGAACACTGCCAGGGATGGGGCAGCCACAGCTTCTCTGGGCACCCTGTGCCAGTGCCTCAGCATCCTCACAGGGAACAGCTTCTGCGTTAGATCTAACCTGAACTTGCCCAGTTTCACTTTGAACCCATCACCCCTTGTCCTATCCCTACAGCCCCTGATGAAGAGTCCCTCTCCAGCATCCTTGTTTCTGATTCCTTTCTGTTTCAGAAGCAGGATTCTGATGACAAATCCTTTTCAGGCTACACTTGATTGTTTTGAGCTGTGTAACAGATAAATATTAGTCCTATTAGTACAAATATTTAATACTATTACTACTATCTGGTGCCACTAGTATCTACTACTGTTGATACGAAGGCTGCTATTAGTTATCACCCACTAACACTAGGTAGTAACAATAATAAATATGCCATAAAGTATATATGCTATTTAGTATTAAAATAGATTCTTTGGATAAGTACATTTCAAGCTCTAGGCTTTGCAAAGTTGATCACGTTTACCCTTTTCTATGGATAAATCTAGGCAGATCCCATAAATCCTCACATTTGGTTCAAGTTACAATGAATCTCATCCAGTATTTTTGGTTTGATTAAATTATATTGTCTTTTTTATTTTCTGATGGACTCCATGACTTCCAATTTCATAGTAGTGTCATAGCCACACTAAAAGGCAGCATCTAAATGTTATCTGTATTTTAAAACTAACATTTTTCCTCTTCCTCCTCTCCCTTTCCCTATCCCTTTTCCTCTTTTCCTTTTCTTTTTCCTCTTTTCCTTTTCCTCTTCCTTTTCCTCTTCTCCTTTTCCTGTCCCTTTTCCTTTTTTCCTTTTCCCTTTCCTCTCCCTTTCCTTTCTCCTTTGCTTTCTTCTTTCCTTCCCTTTCTATTCCTTTTTCTTACAAATCCTTCTCTCTCACAGCTTAAAAACAAACCCTTGCCTGCACTTTCTTGCAACAACAAATGATTTGATTTAATAGCTTTCATTTTCTTGTTTAGTGAAAGACCCTTGGCATGAGAGATAAGAAATGATTTCAAATAATGAAAATGTTTTAAGTTCAAGGTGAGGTAATTCAGTTTACTTTGTATTTGCTGAGGAGCAAGAGTGTACATACGCAAGGGGGCAAGCTATTGTAAATCAGTGTCCATGTGGTAACTAGGCTCTCTGTGCTCTTACCCTGTCATAAAGGCAAGGTAGTTTACTCTGAATTGAAGGATGAGGAAGTATCCTCACTGTTACCGTGAGAATATACAGTGATAATTACCCCAGAGCAGCTGATACGTGGCACCTGCTTCCCTGTGTACGCTGCATATTGTGATGTATGTGAGACAATTTGTGGGAGTTTATCCCTAATAGGTGACTTCAGGATCGTCCCTACTTACAGCATGAGAATGCATTGTATTAGATCTGAAGAAATAAAGCCTCTTCTTTGGCTATTTTTTACGTGGAGCAGGTGGTCTCTCACTGAAATCATGGTCCTGTATCAGTCCTTGCCTCTTGCTGGATGTCTCAGTTGCAGTTGGCACTAGTTCCCTTGAGAAATTCCGGGTGAGAAATCTTTGTGCTGAAATAGTTGTATCTTTGGGACTTCCTTAGGGTTATTCTTGTGAGTGTGCAGTTCTTGGCCAGGACCTAGCTGATAATAACTCAGGTGGCTTCATTAAAAACTGAAGAGCCAAATATCAAGCGAATACTTGCCACCCGGGTTTTGAGTGACACATCCCAGTTACAGAACAGAAAATCATCTCTGTTATGAGATTCCAGTCTTCAATGATTAGTATGCATTAATTTTGACTCTAATACATTAACTGGCATGTTGTTCCCCTGCCTGTCCATTCATTACTTCTGGGCTTTTCTGTTAATAAATGAAATGCTGTCTTTGTTTTTACAACCTGATCTTTTTTAATGTTGGGAATGTAACAGAAACCCCTTGGAGGAATCATGAGAACTTCTTCCATTTTTTCCCCTTTTTTTGCTGTTTACCCTCTTTCTGTACGTTTCTTCATTACTTTTGGCAGAAACTCTCCACTTTTTGTGTACCTACTCAGAGATCATTGTCTTCCAGCAGTGAGGGAAAAGAACGCCATACGTCTCTTATCTCTTTTAGTTATTGTAAATCTTTGTCATGTACTCGGATTCTCAGGATGAGGAACAATATTGGAGGCCAAGGCATTATTTAGCTCAAGTTCCATGGACTATTTTATGTTTTTGTCCTTCAAAGAAGTTCAGGGCTCAGTAAGTGCAGTATAAAGAAAGATAAAAGAATTTTGTGGCATGGAGCCTAAGGAAAGAAATGTGTCTTTTATTCCTTATGAAATCAACACTAAAATGATTGTCTTTAAAAATGCAGATAAACACATTACATCCCTAAAAAGCTGTGTTTCATGGAAAAATATATCGCAGTTTGAGAGGGTCTCTCTTTGAAGTCAGCTGATAAAGGATTTTAGTTGAGATCATTTCAATATGCAAATATGGTCTGGCCATTACACATCATTAATGCTTAGGCTTAGCGTAAAAATTCTAGTCTAAAGGCTTGCTTTCTACCTGCTTTCAACCTGCGCAGAGAGAGCTTATCACAGGCAATTATCTTACCCAAATAAAAATTGAAAATGGGAAAGTTAAATAAATAAAAGAACATTCTGATGGAACCACAGAAATGTGCTGCTCAGTTAGCATTAGCCCTGACTTTTGGACAGCTAGATTTGTTAATGTGCTTGTCCTTTGCTTATGCATCAATCTCAGTGCATCTTCCTGTGTTCTGTAATGATATATGCTCAGTCATATCTTTTCTGCCTAACAAATAAGCCATTGAGATAACAGAGGCAGGATCAATGCAGAGAGCAATAATCTTCAGAGAACATTGTCTCAATTTTTTTTTGTCCTGATCTGAGAATCACAGAATTAAAACGTAAGAAACTGAAGTCCCTCTGGAATAATTTATATCCTTGGATTTTGGGTACTGTGTAAGTTAACAGGTATTGAGGTATCAAGCTCTGTCCTTTCCATAAAAACCAATGATTACAAATAGCCTTTTCTTGGATGCTCAAAATCAACAAAAACATAGAAGGCATCCAACTCCCAGTGACGGCTGAAAGGAGTAAGATGGCACATTTTCAGCTGCACTACTGGAAATCTCCCTTGCTGTGGCAGAGTTCACATTTACAATATTGGGGATTAAACTTACGGTCTTCTGTCTCCCAGCATGTCCTTAAATTGGCTGCAATAAGAAAATTAAAGCTATTGCAAGAATAAAACCAACCCCATTCCAAGCTACGTATCTCATTCTGCATTGGAAAGACACATCTTCTCAAGGTCTCCTAGAGCAAGAAATTCATCCTGTTTGGAAGCATAATATAGCACTTGTGGCATTCATAACTAAACCCATCCTGTGATTTATAGGTTATGGTGGCTAATTTTAATGTCGATACATTTATTCCAAGCACAGTCTAAATAAAGGTTTAGTGTCGATCACATTTACAAACACTGCAGCTAGAAATAATTAAAACAAACAGATGAAAAAAAAAGTACCTGCTAGTTAATTCCACTTATACATGTATTTATTATTATGCAAATTAGGGAAAACCCTTTTCAAACGGTGTCATCTCATCTCTCGGAAGCATTTGCAACATCTGTATTCAGGCTGGTTTGCTCTGGCTGCTTAGGCACTGGGCTGGAACTCAGGAAGGCCACTTCACTCCCTGGTTTTGCTCACTCATCTTTAGTCAAGACGCTTGGTCCCTTGGCGCCTCTGCTTCATAATCTGTAGAAATACCCTCCTTTGTGAGATATTGTGAGACTGATGTATTTAAAAGAGTCACTAAGCTTTTTGTACCTATGGTGCTTTCTGAGCTGTTTTTGTCTCTGACAGTGATGTGGACTAGCTCAAGGGAAGGCACCCATGCAAAAGTTCCAGCTGGAGGGAATGTGTCTCATACTTAGTATCTACCAGTGCAAGTCTATGAACTGCTCTTGACTCAGTACTAGAGTTTTGTCTTGTGAGTACAGGAGGACATTTCTAAGAATGAGTTGGCCACAGCCTAAGGCCTGGCCAGGATTTGGAGCCAGGCCTTTTGACAGCTTTGCTCAGTTAGTAAAGACCACATTTCCATGGCTTCTGTGAACCAGATCTTTCTGTACTCCCTTGAGATCCACTCTCCTGATCAGCTCTGTCCTGACTCATCAGGACAGCTGATGATTCAGTCAGATTTTACCTTTTTCCACTCCTACCTCTCTTTTCTTTCCAGCCATTCTTCTTTCAGAGAAGTCTGTTGAAGTGTTTCTACTGCTTCTTTTCCTTGGTGTATATATATTTAATCTAACAGACCTGCAGAGTACATTTCAAAACTCAGAAGATCATCACAGCCATTTAAAGGTGGGCTCTGGGAGGAGGAAGGAAGAGTTCTGTAGCACTCAGTTCTCACTAGAAAGTGGTTTGGGGAGTCTAAGTAGCCCTGTTTTCTTAAAGCAGATGTAATGAACAGTCCTGCTGCACATGCATGTATTCCTACATGACTTTGACTATCTGGACCAGTATTTCCATCAGTCTGCCCCTAACTCTCTGCCTACGTGCTCCCCTATACACAGGTCAACTGATGACAGGCTTCTGCAGAAGTCTGAGTCTCAAGCTCCACTTCAGAAGCAGATGCAGAGGTCCTGCCTGTTCTGTCCATCTTTGCCAGCCACCCACCAGCCATTGCCAAGATCTGGGAAAATTCATCTGACTTTCCCAACTGGGCCTAGCTTTCAAAAGGCATGGGACCACAGCTCTAGGCCCAAGCACTCGGCCTTTGACAGTACTGAGTCAGGAGGAGAACTTTTTGTCTTGCACTTTTCCTTAAATATCTAATTATAATTTTTGGAAGAATGTGTGGTTTCTGTGGTAGGAAAGAGGTTTGTGTGCTGGAATGAGGCTGGAAACAAGGGCTTCTTGAGTTGGCACAGGGACCTATAACAATCCAATTCAGGTCAAAGAGGAAAGGAGAGAGAGAATAGTGAAGAGGCAAGAAAGAAAAGAGAATCAAAGAACGGGGGCTGAGGAGGGACTGGGATGTGGAGAGAATGGACACTGGGGAGGAGCAGAGAAAGAAAGGGGAAAAGAAATACGGGGAGAGGAAGGACAAGACAAAGAAATGGGGGAAAAATAGAAAAGGTACAGAGGGCAGAGAGCAGAAAAAGAAGAACTTAGAGACAGAAGGAAAAGCTGCAGGGAAGAGGGTTTATTAGAGAAAAAAATCTCAGCTTGCTGGAATATGGTTGGCGTAGAAGATTTTTATTTCATACCCTGCTGCCTAGGCTCTGATGATTCCTAGGCTGAAGGTATATGACACTGGTAGATAACATACAGGCAGCCTCTGTGCTCTTCTGAAAAGCTTTTTGTGTCCCTGACAACTTGTTCTAATTGCACAAGTTCAAACACTTCAGATGTTCTGTGTGGCTGCAAGCACTTTAGAAAAGGTTGATGTAGAAAAGTCATCTCTCTGTAGTGTCCATGGACTGACTTTTCTTCACAAGTGCTTGTGTTGATAGTTTAACTTTGTTAATCTGGGCACAGAGCAGATGCTGTAAATATCTTCAATTAAAAAATGAAGTAAATTAGATTGCAATTGTTGGGGGGAACTGAAATTTGCCTCTGTGTTTCCAGTGGGACTTTGTACCTTTTCCTGAACTAAGAAATGTTTGTTCAAGCACTTCCTTCTGTCTGCCTGCAGCACACCTATGTTCTTTATCCAAACCTAGCTCAGCCACATCAGCTGCTGACTTCACTTTTAATGAGTAATACAAAATGCTTTGAACCTTCAAAGCCTTAGAGAATACATGAAACTTATTATGATGTGACCAGCAAAAGAATTGTGCATGTCTCACCTGAGACCTCTTTTGAGGTCCTCTTGGGAACTGATCATAGAAATGGCAGGGCTGACTGGGGCTGAAAGAGCACCATCATGGGGAAAAAAAATGGGGCTAACAAGCAGAGATGGGGCTGGTAGATTTTAAGGCTCCTTCCAGTGCTGAGGGAAGAGTTGGTTGCACAAAGGGGTTGTGGAGGTAGAAGCTGGTCAGAATCAGAAAGCAAAGGTTGCAGATTAGGGTGGAGTAAAGCTCCAAGAGAAAAGAGAAGTATTTAAAGGGGAAAGGCTGGGTGGGAAAAGAAGCAGGGAACTAGGACTTTGAGTCACATTAACATTTCAAACCATGTATATTGTACTCTATTTCTTGTTGCTGTTTTGCATCACCTAAAGTGAAAGCCTGGAAGTACATGCTTTATTTGTTGTGTATAGAAGTGAGAGAGAAGACAACTTCACAAGATCTCTTAAACAGAATAGCTGCTATGTGTCTTTGCACTTAGCTCTTGGGGAATCTTGAAAGGAAGACAGTTCAAATAGATTATAATGCAACAGGCAGTCAGGGAATGGGGGTCAGGAAACATTCTGTGAGCTGCAAGGCTGTAGAAGCAGCACATGTAGGGTGCATCTACTCTGGAGTATGCTTGGCTACACAATCCAACTGAGGGACTTGTACGTGTAGTGTTCACACCACACCACTCAGATGGAAGAAAAGCTGTTGCAGACAACCAAGAATATGTAGGTGTGGTAGAAGGTTATCCTGGCCACGTAATTCACATTTGGGTTTGACAATATGTTCACAGTCTGGTCTCTGCTTTGTTGGAGGATTGGAGATGTATGGTGTAAGAAGTGTCACTTTGGGAAATGTATTGGCATGGAAGAAGTAAGTAAAGACTAATTTTCTTCAGTTTGCTCGAAGACATTACCCCCAGTTGCAACTGTGGTAGTGCAGAGGAGACCTATCACATTGCTGACCCAAAGAGTACAGACTCATCCAAGACTGTTTGGAGGAAAGGTGACAATGCACATACAGGAATATAAAATCATAGAATCATAGACTTGGAATGGTTTGGGTTAGAAAGGACCTTAGGATCATCCAGTTCCAACCCCCTGCCATGGGCAGGGACACCTCACACCAGACCATGTCACCCAAGGCTCTGTCCAACCTGGCCTTGAACACTGCCAGGGATGGGGCATTTGCCTCTTCTCTGGGCACCCTGTGCCAGCACCTCACCACCCTCATAGGGAAGAGCTTCTTCCTTGTATCTAACCAGATGAGCGTTATGATCTTAGTTTCAGTGAAACAAGACTCTCTCCCTCTCAAGCGTCTACTAAAATCATCTTTATCTGACACACCTCTACAAGAAAGTTGGCTATTCAAATGGTGCAGGGGGGTGGCAGTGGTGGTTGGAGAGAGCGATGGGCCTGTAAAAGTTAATCTATAGTTTAAACAGCCCGAGCTACTCATAAAATCAAAATTTGATAACAGATTTTTCTTCTGCCTGTTTGCATATGTTATAAAAGGCACTACAAAGGGAACATCAGTGGTATATTCTGACAGGGTGCAGGAGTTGGCAGATGTTTGTTAATGACAAGAATTCAGGTAATGAAACAGTACCGAGGGTTCACGAGAGAGGCCACATTTGCACACACCAGTGTTCATCCTCTTTCACACACCCCATTTACCAAGCAGCATCTGCTCACCCAGTTGGTTTGGGGCACAAAGAGGAAACCAAATAAAACCAGGTCTGAGGCAGGTGTCCTTTCCAAAGATGCCCTGAAGCCTTCCTGGGTTCACCCACTGATGGCCCTGCACATGTGAGGGGTCTAGGACAACCAGGGAACCTTGCCTGTTTCAGTTGTGCACTGCAAAGGCTGAGGCTGTGTTTGTAGTGTACTGTGAGACCATCAAGTAGGAGAACAGTGTATAATTGCTGTAGGTCCAAGCTGGGTTACATGGTAGTTCTCTTCCAAAGCCCTTACAGAAGAGGGCAGTCAGACATAATGATGTCAACGGTGTGAAAAGTGATATCCCTGCATACCTTTTCCTATAGATTGCTTTTCAAGTCAAAAACAAACCAAAAAAAGGCAGGGAAAACCTGAGGAAAACCCTCATTCCATAAAGAGCAAAGGAACTAAGTCCTCATTCGAGCTTGGTGAGGGCAAGATTGGCTTTGCCTTCAGATGCCACTGGCTTTTGGGATCTGGGACGACAAAACTGGCTTATGTCAAACAGCCTAGTTAGAAAAACTTGAGTATTTGTGTTGTAAGTAGGAATCAGCTTTGCAGTGATGGGCAATGCTTCTGCACAGACACTGCAAAAATGCATAGGGCAAGATTTCAGTGAGGCAGTGCCCAGCCCAAACAGCAGGTGCCCATCTCCTTGCAGCTGAGAAATGAGTTATCTTGTTCCTGGTTGTTTATAGTTACTTTTGTCCCAGTTTGAGAGATGCAGTCAGAGTAATCAGCCACACACACCCCCCCATTCAGCTCAGATAAACTTCCAAGCTGGGTTTTAGAGACAGACTGGGAATCAGGGAATTTGGGTTAGACCATGTCTTTGCCATAAATCCCTTTGCTATGTTGCTCGGTGTGACTGTTCTGGGATGCTCTAGTTTCTCACCTGTAATATGGGGCTCATGGCTGTGTCACAAAATACCTCATGGCAAACTATGAGATTAGATTTATCACATAAATTGAGGTGCTTGTAGACTTTTGCTTAGTAAACGCTAAGAAGTGCAGGTTTATATTGTCTTGAATGTTTCTGTTCAGTAAAGCAGATATGTAACAAGTGATTCATGACAAATCTTTGGTGCAGTTGATCTGAGCATAGTGTGAAATCACTTTTTTTTATGGTTTCTTGCTAGTTTTGCCTCAAGTTCCAGCACAAATCCAGTAATGCAGAAGTGTGTTAACATACTCTCCCCTTGCGTCCTAAGCTAAATATTTATTCTCTCTTGATTTTTACCTTAGTCCTAGAGCTCTGTAAAGCAGGTATCTGTGCAAGCTCTGCAGGCAAAATGATTGTTTGTTCATTTCAGGTCATTTTGGGTGCTTGCAAATTCATCATTCAATAAGATGTGAGCTATTTTTGACACAGAGCAATGAAGGCTCCAAGTGTGTTCAAATTTACTGGTTAAAGGGGTAGACATGGGAAGCAAATTCAAGATGTGGTTAATCCTTGTTGACTTAGAGCTCTCCAGATTTTCTCTTAAAGCAAGTATTTCTCATACTCCTACAGTCTGCAGGATTCCTATATTCCACCTTGGAATATCTGCATAGCTTAAAATTGATGCCAGTAATAAAATCCAGAGTAGTTAGCAGGGTGTGGGGAGCAATCAAAGGTCAACTTGAGGAGTCTCAGAACAATCCCATGGGCAATTTCCCTTGTGTTTACAGAGATCCAGCAGTAGTTTTCTTGACATGAACGCTTAAGAAAACCCAGCTCAGTTCCCCATTGTGGATTCTCCATGCAGAACCGCAGCAGAGGTGCGAGGTGAATCTCCAAGCTCGCTGCTTTTGTTTAGCTTGGAGAACTGGGTTTGTGTCAGTAAACCCCATTGTAATCTGGCCAAGGAGGGCAGATTAAGTGTCCTTCTTGATTACTCAAGTGCTGTTAACAGTTCTTGAAATATATCTGCAGCCTTTCTTGCCTGGAATACCCTGAGCATTGTTCTTCCGGTTGAAAAAGTCTGCATCCTTCATGTGCACTGTGTAGCACCTTGCCTGACATAGCCACAGAAGTTAATCTTACAGCCGAATAAGGTGCAAGGTTGTATCTTTGAATGGTTCCAAGCGATTCTCCACTGAATTACCACAACCATGTCACTGAAGAAAATATTTAAAATTGCATTGCATACTGGCTGTTTGCATGGGTTACTTGTTCAGATTTTCAATTATTTTTTATTTCCAAAAGAAATGTATTTTCTCTCTCTTTTTTTTTTTTTTTTTTAAATTTCTTTTTTTTTTTTTTTAAATTTCTTTTTTTTTTTTTTTAAATTTCTTTTTTTTTTTTTTTAAATTTCTTTTTTTTTTTTTTTAAATTTCTTTTTTTTTTTTTTTAAATTTCTTTTTTTTTTTTTTTTTTTGCAAATTCCTTCTTTTCTGGATTTGTATAAATCATGGGGTTTTCTGTCCAAGGCAAGGAAAGGAACATAAACACTACACAAAAAAGGATCAGCTCTACCCTTAACATTTAAGGGAATGAGATTAATGCTGGTCCCTAACTGGGTAGCTGCACATGAAAATTTGTTTAGAATGCTTAGTGTTATTCTAGTACTGTTATTATGGCATCTCCTGATCTTAACTGTATTAATTTTCATGATACCCCATTGAGAAAAGCAGATTAGTCCCCCTGTTACATGGATGCGGGACAGAGGCCTAGGAACAGCAGCTTCCAGTAATCGCACAGAACTGTGGTCAATGAATCAAACTCATGGCTTCATAAATACCCGAGTACTCCTGAAGCACTCTGTGGCACAAGGTTGAAAACAGACTTTGTGTTAGTTTTGTGGGTGGCTTTTGAAAGTCCACATGAAACCATCGCCTAATTGGGTCTAGTCACACAGTTCCTTAAACTCCCAGTCTCTCACTGGCGTTTAGGATTACCTGAAAGCAGAACAAAATCTGCAATTCTTAATAGTTTTCATTCAGTTAATTCAATCATCTCAAGTGTGCCTGTTGCAGGACATAAAGCAAAGACAGGAGTGCATTGGAGGTGAATTTACAGCAAGCTGAAAAATACAGCAACACATCTCATGTCAAACCCTGATTATGGATGAGCTGTTTGCTCTCTATGTCCTTCCTCAGCCATATGCACTTTCAAAACCAGGTTTTTAAGCTTTTCTGTTGAATGAGCCTTAGAACTTTGGAAGGCAAGACCATTCCAAGGGATGCTGCTCATATCATGATGCAGATGGCATTTCTGCCCAGTGATAAATGAGAATGGAGGTCGAAATGTGGCTCTTCTCCTTTTGTACAGCAGTTGTGTCAGTCCAAACAGCTACAGTCCCCATGGTGACTTTAGTGCAGGGTTTGCATCCCTGGTTGCTGCTGTGCAGTGCTGAGCTCCAAACAGTACCCATTTTTCACCTTGCACCATGAGTGCTGCTGGAAGGCTTTTGGCAAATCCTGTAAGCATGTCTTGGAAAGGGCCTGACTCTATGGGCTGCAGTGCCTTCCTTGAAAAGGCTATGGTCTTGTATTATGCATTGTGCACTAATCATGCTTTTTGCTCCTTAAAGGCCTCTTTCCACTTTCCCAGTTTCCAATTTACCCAACTTGTGATAACAAGTGCAGATGAAACATACTCAGATGTGTTTGTATTCCTATGTACTCAGATTCCCGTGTTTGTGTTGGAATTTATTCTTGGAGCAGTTACTCCTCAGCCTGTTTCAAAGGTGGGAGTTAGGTGTGGTAGACTGCAGTGTCTCAGGAGGCCCGTGAACTGTGGATCAAGAAATAAAAACTTCTATAAGAGAAGTTTCCATTTCTCTTCTCCCTCTTCCATGTTTGATGTTACCTTTCAGTTGTAATGGAAAGAATGTGCGTGCTACAACTAATGTGGAGTATCTGTGGGAAGAAGGTGCTCTGCGGTGACTGGGAATGGTATTCTGCTGTCCATTCATTAGCAACTGTGACTTAAAGCTTTTCATCAAAATACTGGAATGATGCATGATGTGACTTCCACCTTTGAGGTTAGCAGTCAGATTTCCTAGGTTCAGAGGCTGACTTCTTGAGTAAAACTCTTAAAACAGTTTAATGGATTCCAGTGCAGATGTTGTGATTACATTTCCTAGGAGCTATCAAACTGCCTTGTCACCTTACTGTAATTTCACCCTCCACCAGCATGGAGCATCATCAATGTAATCAAGGCTTTGTCATGAATAGGAGGATCTATGTGGTAAATGCATCGTGGCTGAATGATGAAGAAGGCTGGAGTGAAACTCATTTGTTTCCTGGGTCCCACAGGGCCCTAGAGTGCTATGAACAAGTAGGGTGAAGTTTTAAAAGCTTATTCTTAAGTCTGTATAATTAAAAGTAATGGCATAGGATTTCCATTCTTTTTCAATGGCTTTGAGAATCTCAACAGCAGGTGGATTTAAAGCCCTCCTTTCCTTTCCTTTCCTTTTCTTTCCTTTCCTTTCCTTTCCTTTCCTTTCCTTTCCTTTCCTTTCCTTTCCTTTCCTTTCCTTTCCTTTCCTTTCCTTTCCTTTCCTTTCCTTTCCTTTCCTTTCCTTTCCTTTCCTTTCCTTTCTTCCCTCCTTCCCTCATTCTTTCTCTCTCTCTCCCTCCCCTTTTCTCTCTTCCTCCTCTCTTTCATTCTCTGCACTGGTTACTTTTTTCAACCCAGTAACTAGCAAAATAAATGTTAAAACAGAAATGGGAATTAACAAATGGAATAAGCTGCTGACAAAACATCCAGAGCAGTTGTGGTGTAAACACCCTGCTCAAAGGAACAGATTTTCCATAATATCTGTCACTTTGCAAAAAGGGGGGAAAAATCCTGCTTCCTCGAGCAGTATAAATAAATACCCGTGTGATGTGTAACTAATATTTTCTAATTTTCACAGGAGCCACCATCTTGGCAATATTGTGTTGCTTAGGAACTAACAAAAACATGGCTTTTTTTGTTTTGTTTTTAATGGTTCCTTTGTGCCCTGATATTTTTCCAAGTTGGCAGCTGTAAGGAAAAACAATGTGATTTGGTTAGATTCAGCCCCCCTCTCTCTCAAGTCTGGAACAGAACAGATAAGAACTTGTGTGTCAGAATACAAAGTTTACTCAGCACGAGGCAAAAGCTTTTGATGTTTGCTATCCAATCTGGTCCGGCATCTTTGAAGTTCAGTTACTCATATTATAGCCCCATCAGTAAGAAATAGCCATTTTCCCTATGTTAGTTAAAACACTTGATGAATAGGAGCAGCCATAGCAAAAGCAGCAAGGTATTGTTTTCAGAGCTGAACTAGGCATTTTTATTTCTTCTGGTCCAAAAGAGTGAAAAATACTCAAACAAATATGAGGAAGAAAATGGAAAGAAAATTCTACAGTGTAGTTGGGTTTTGTGCTCCTGGAATGTCTTTCTGCGTATTGGTCATAAGCTAAATGTAACATGTAATTTAGTCATTCTAAGGCTCTAAAATACTCAACAGCATCCTTTTTAGGTGTCTTTGAAGTTAGATATTAGTCTCATTGCTTAAATAGAATGAAACTTCTTTAGTACTTTAACCAACATCAACAAGTGACTCTTCTGACACAGAAAATGCATTTCCATTCCTATTTTTTCTCCTGGTCCAGAGGTCAAATTCACAACTGGGGTAAATCAGCAGGGTACCTTTCCAGTTGGTGGACCTCTGCTGATTTACACCAGTAAAGGATGTGGCCCGGGAAGGCTGAGATGATGAAAATTGCCCCCAGTAACCCATCACAGAGCAGGAAGTGGAACCCAGCCCTGAAACCCTGTCATGTGCTTTAACTATGGGTTTGTAATTAAAGCAGGAAAAGCAGTATGGTTTGTGGTGTAATTCTTATCAGGGTCTTTTGAACTATGCAATGAGTTATTTAATTGGCATGGATAAATTCCTTTCACTTGAACAAAATCCAGCCACAGCATTAAATGCTATGGATGTCAAATATTAAAATGATTTCCCTGTGCTCCTAGTAGTGGTCTTTGAAGGAACGGCATCTTCGTTCTAGGAAATACAGCCATACAATCAGTATACAACTAGTGAAGTCTCACATTCTCTACCTGTTAGTGAGTAAACCTTAGACAACAAAGCAGAACCTCTCCTCTTTCATCCTTCATGAGTTCTTAAGGAGACCAGTGTTTGTGACTTTTTTAAGGCTATTCTAAAGGGTCAGTTAGATTACATTCAGTAGCCGAATAAAAACCATACAGGCAGAAGGAATACCACCACCTTTAATTGGAAATCTGCAGTCTCAACAAGTTGTAACAAATCCAGCTTCTATTTTTATTGTAAATATACCCTGAGTTAGCTGTTGGGAAGATGAAAGGCTGATATAAAGGATACATTTGAGATACAAAGGAAAACGCTGCACAATGGAGAGGTCTTTCCCTCCCCAGCTTTCCTTCTGTGAGACCCTGCCAAGTAAACCACTGAGAACTTTTTTATTAACATCTGGGCATTTAGTGTATGGTATTAAAGTTCTTTCTTTTCTCTTTTCTCCCTCTTTTGTTCTGTTTCTGAGCTCTATTTCATGCTTTGCCTCTTACCACCAATCTGTTGACCTTTCTCATTAGAAGGCTATGGAATCTGGGAGACAGATACCAATTCTTAACCATGATAGAAGACACTGCACACAGATTGACACATGTACACTCCATCCAGTAAAGGAAGAAGATGGATGACATTATGTTCTGCCCCAGAGATGGATGTATTTTATCTTACTGAAATATGCAGAAGCTGTTCATGCTATAACTCAGAGTGTTTGGAAGAGTTTGTCTAGTCTTGAGTTGCTGTGACACTGTCTGGCCTGGAATGCACTGCAAGCATACCCTTTTTTGTCTTGGAACTTGTGGAAATAACAGGAAGAAAAGCTTCTGCTAGAACTCATGGGCTGTGATTGTTGATATTTATACAGTTAAATGAGAGACTTTAACATGCCTTCTTGATAAAGTGCCAGGTTGTTGTCAAGTCTCCTTTTCCAATAAAAGGAAAGACAAACAGAAAAGAGGGTTAACACAGAGGTAGTGGAGTATGCTACTGATTCCATGACCTCAAACCTTTCTATAGGAGGGCATGGATACTCGTCCAGCCAGAAACACCATTCGCTCTACATGACCCAAAATGCAGATGCTACTCATTTCAAAGAAGGATTGAAGCAGACTAATGTCAGATAAAGTCAGGAATGAAACAAGGGATGAGAAAGTGGTTGTCCTTGACCTGTTGCCCAGGTCTGTTGTCCCCTGGTGAGCCCGCGGGAGGAAAGGAATGTTGATCCAGATACATCTTTAGTGTGTTTACAAGTCTGGTTGATGGATGCCAGAGACCACTGAACTTCCTGTTCTTCAGAGGCTTGCTGTAGGTGGGTTTATCGCTCAGGGAGAGGGGGGATTTCCTTGTAAGAGATGATCCTAAGAAAGGGCAGATATACGATAGAGACAGAAATACTTTTTCAGCAACACTAATTTAGAATGAGCAATACATTTAAATTCAACAGGGAAGGAATTCTGCTGACAGTTGATCTGTCCTTGCAGACACGTCCTATGCCCTTATCAGAATGAGGAGAAGTAGCTCATGGAATGCTGGGCTTTTTTTCTTTTCTGCTCCCTGTAGAATAATACTTATCTCCCACAATAATACTATTAAACAAACCTTTCTTCCTACACAAATGGCTGAATGATGCTCTTGAGATACAGACCAGCACGGGAAAGTCAGCACAGCTCCATGAAGCTGATTTATTGCAGTCTTTGTTTTGATCCAATGGATCTGGTCTGCAAAATGGACCTATGCCTGACTGAGGATGTGACTTTTACATTGAAAACACCATGTAATCCTAGAAAGAGAAACTGCTGAGAGCTTTTAGTTCGTGTGCAATATGACTTTTTTACATTGCTTGGACAATGGGAAGAAATCTTAGAAGTTTTCCTGTCTAATTGTGAATGAGATCTTGGGACTTCAATTCCTGTATGTGTGCAAACTCTGAAATTAGGCATGAAGTCTGATTGTGCTCTTAATAGTCCACTTTGCTGCTATACAGTTGCAGGCACATTACAGCCCTGGCAATACTGTTTTTCCACATCTATCTGCAGTGAAAGTATCTGTGTTTGGACTGTAGAATAGGAAGCTCTGTGCTAAATCCACATTTGTCTCTGTATTCTGTGCTATACAGCAACTGCTGCTGCTGGCTTGCTGCAATGAGACCCACAAGCACGTTGTTTTGTTTGAGGACATGCAGAGCTCATTGCAAGAGAGCAGCTATCATTCTGGTTCAGTCTTAACCACGGAATTTGTGGGTTGAAGGTATTATGCTGTATAGAGTTCTTTGATTTCCCAGATTCTCCTTCCAGAGAGAGGAAACTCGTAGGCTGCTGTTTTGACAGTAAAGCAAATGTCGATTGCTCTTTTATAAGTTCTGACAAGCTCCTGTATGTAATGTTTATTTAGTGCTCGGTGTGTGTTGCCAGTAACACTAGCTAAATTTCTCTAGCAAAAATAAAAGGGTTCAATCAATCATATGATCTGGGCAGCCTGTATTTGTATCTTCAATGTGTCATAACCCAGTGTTGCTTGTCATTTCTTATCTGATCTATAAATACTACAAAAAGCAATTTTCTGTCAGACTAAGGCTTGATCACAGTTGACCTCAAACACCTAAAGCATATTCACCGGAGAGCCTCTGATGCTCCACATCTATTTACTGGTGCTGCTCTCTCTCTGCCGTACCCGTCAGCACCGAAGAAGACTTGCCTGATGTTTTCCAGTTAGGTTCCTTCCACCTTCATACACCTTCACATTGCCGGTTTCTAAACGCTCTGGAGGTAAAAAAATAGCATCTTTCTGTCTTCAGCTGGGCAGGGAATCAGCTTAGAGAGACACCCACTTTTCTTATCTCGCTTGTGCTCTCTTTCCCTGTTCTCTCTCTTACTAGTTTGGTCTTTGTTATTACAAAATGTATCCTTTTTGTTGTTGTTGCTTGGAAAGTGTACAATGAAAACAGAATGCCAGCTGCATCTTTGCTGAAAGAGCAGCCTTAGTTAGCACAGTAGCTTCGGAGCACACTGGGAAACTGTTGATGCTGCAACCTCTATGACTGTGAGAATATTGCTCTGTGAGTTGTTTTTTATCAGGAACTCGTAGCTGTTGGCTGGATGTCCGTGGATTTTTCTGGATTCAAATTTATCCTTCCCCCCTCTGCCCCCCTTTTATCCCCAATACCAGATTTATCTTTGAAATGTACTCGCAGATGGTATAAATCAGTTCTAAATGTCCTCGGTACAATGCAGTTCCTTAGGAATTCCTCTTCCCTCGCTTTGCAAATGTTTTTTTCCTTTGGCATATTGGAGTGACCTTGGTGTGTCTTACAGCACTCAATATCAGGAGGCTTTATAAAACTCATATCTCAGAAGTGTCTGACATTACATTACAAGAGGATCTGTAAACCTCCGTGAGATGACGAATGTCTTTTTTAAACAACAGACCAAGACTTCATTTAAATTAGTAACATGGAGATTAGAAGAGCTCTCACAGGCTGGGCTGCAGCCATGCCAGGACTCTAGGAATATCAGTCACATGAAAGCTGTTAAGTTTGAGATGGAAATAAATCAAGGAGCCTGTAAAAACTGTCAGCAGGTCAGGGAAGTTTATGAACTCTTGCTGTATCTAATCATAAATCATAAGAATAAGCTAAAACTGGGAAGAAAAATGTCCTCTTTTGTAATCTAATGCTGTCTGTTAAGGCAATAAAACTCAAATGAAATGCATGCATTGCAATTTTTAGTTGATACTTTACATTATTACAAAAGTGAAGGAAGAGTTTCAAAGTTATAAAAGTGAGACAAATGAGAGGTGGGCCTGTGCTGGTTGGCATTTCCAGGCTTGCAGCTCCTCTACGTTCCAGAAATGAAGAGCACTCATCCACCAAAGCACTTAAGTATGTGTGTAACTGCAGACACTCAGGCAGACTTAATAATGAGAGTGGCACAGATTCACATGCTTAAAGTAACATGGGCACAAGCTTTTTGCTGTACTAGATCTTAAAGGATGGGTTCAGTATCAGCATTGCACTGCTGTCCAGTCAGTAAAGGATCAGATCTGGGATGTACACATGAGCTTCAGTTCAAAGAGTGAAGTAAAAAGCAGTGATATGAGTGTTGGAGCATCTGGAGGTTTCTGGAGGAAACCAACTGTTTCACCTTACAACTTCTCTCTGTTGTCGCTTTCAAAACACTTATGTTCAGCTCACTTACTTTTAAAGTCCTCTAGCTCTAGAAACTGGAAACTTTGTCAAGTTTCAGCCCCTTTGTGCCTTAAACCCCCTTTCTTTCCATCTGTGTCACCCAAGAAATAGTCCACATCTCTTTAGAGCTCCACTGACTTCACTTTGGCCAGGACGGAGGGTTTATTTGTGGGGATTGGATTGCAGGGTGAGGACCGTAGATTGAAAATCTTCCTTGCTTGGCATGCTGTTGGAAAGCACTATGAATGTTTCCGACACTACGGATGCTGTTATGCTGGCAATCCATCTCAGGGTATGGTAAGTGTTCGCAGTACTTTGCAATGGTATGTGTGCCAGCCAAGCATGAGTTTACAATCTGAGGCCCTGACCTTGCAATCTGATCCCCACTGGCAAATCCTTTACCCTGTCTGGAGTACCACTGAAGTCAATAGGACTGGTTGAGGAGTAAAATACTATTCAGGATGAATAAAGGAATTAGGGGGAAAAAAAGCCTGATACTGTATGAACAATGCCTGAAAGAGGGAGAGGAGACATCTTGTCCTGGAATACAACAATACAACAGCATACAGAATAGTCAACAGAATACAGAAAAGTTTGAGGTTAGATTCTGTTCCTCTGCTTCTTAGGACTGTGTGCACCAGCCTTGGGATCGTCTGGGCTGTATCTGCTGCTGAAAGATGATGTGTATGCAATTGTAGAATATGTGCACAGGTCCTACATTTGAGTGTTCAAACTGAGGGTGGCAGGAGTGAGTGTGAAAACATACTGCTGAGAGGAATACATCAGTGATAAAGGAACCTTGCCAAGAGTGTAAAACAAATACAGACTGAACACTTTATTGCTGTAAAAGCCATACAGTTGTTAAGACCTGATGGGAAGTGAAGTCACACTTGTTTAAATAAGGACATTGTGAATGGCCTGTAGAAACAGAGTGAAAACCTTGCTCCAAACTTGCTCCAAATATATTGTGTTTGGTTCCTATGCAGAAAGCGGCACTCACTTGCTGTGCTTTTAATGGGACAGGCAGTGAATCCTGTGTTCACAAAGTTAGGGAGCTGCTCCATCGAGCAAACCCATGAACAGCAACTGGCTGCTCCTTGTATTTCACGAGCAAAGTCCTATTTCTGTGGCTTTTGAAGGTAAGCACTGAATGAATTCTTCTGACCTCAGATAATATAGCTAGATCTTTGTGATACAGTTAGTATACTTGCTTGATAAAGCAAGCTCAAGATGGTGGTGGAGGGGGAATGCTCTGCAATCAGGACAAGCTGGAAACAGAGGCTAGAGTTTGAAGCCAGTGATAAGCATTGTTGGTGTTTCTGACACAGAAGTACATTTCTGTTAGTCAAGATGCCTAATTTCAGAGGATGTTTCAGAGGATGTTCTTAGGAACAAACAAATCTTGGTATCTTGTGGTGGTTACTGAAGTTTAATGAGCTCAGTGGGCTCTTAGTCCAGTGTCTCTGACAGTAGACTCAGCAATGTAGTAGATGTGCTCCATGGTGCAGCCATGCGTGCTGTGCCATATGCAGAGCCCTGGAGCAAAGGTTAGCACCATGAGAGCCTCTGCCACTCACTAAAAAACATTGATTTGAATGAGACATTATGGAGCCAGCTTGGTTTTGTGTGTGTTAAGGAGGAATAAAAGGTGAAGTGTCCCTGCCCATGATAGGGGATTGGACCTAAATGAGCTTAAGGTTCTTTCCAACCCAAACATTCCATGATTTTATATGATTCTATGTGCTTCAGGAAGAAAATTCCATATTCAGCCTTCATGGGGTGTTAGGGTGAGGAACATTTCCTACCTTACCAGGGAACTGCACCTATGCCAAGTCAAGCACATGTACTTGTATTTCTGAACACAGGAATAACCGCTCCCCACATAGTCTGTCCCTGATGTGTTACCTGGTGTGCTCCAAGCCAAGTCTGACCTCAGTGGAGGCCAAAGTGCCACCTCCTGCCATGGTGAGAGAAGGGCAGCGGGCTGCAAAGAGCTTTGTGGAGTATCTCCTCTGGGTCCTTGAGGCAGCACCTCTGTGGAGGAGCAAGCCCTTTTGCACAGCTGTGTGACTGGTGGGTTAAACAGGCTCCTCCAGCAGTCGTTCACAGAGCACAGAGCTGATGGACCAGGACAATGGACAGGAGACAGGGCCAGGATAGGCTCCCTACAGGCATTCACCCAGGTCCTTTTTTTGCTGATGCACACGGGCTCCCATTTGCCTCTCCCTTTGCTTGTGCTGACCTCCTCGTGTCACCAAGTGCTCAGTCTGCTAAACTGTTTGTCCTGTCTGCTTTAAAACCAGTGAGGGGCCTGATTAACCTTGTGTGTGAATTGCCTGGTGAGGACTAATTACTTGTACTTCCTTCTGTAGCACTGAAAAACATGTTTTATACTTGCCCTCCAGACACAGACAGGACATCAGGATTGGGAAAAGGCTATAAACCAGCTCTTCATTAGTTTCTCTTCATTGTTACTGGGACAGGACCTTATGGCTTCACTTCCTCTGAGAGGGGGTTACTGAGACAGAATAAAATGCAGGTGCCCAGGTGCCCATGACATAGTTTTCCCCTGCAACCAACCTGAATAGCTTTCAAGAGGAGAGATCAGAGACTCCAGCTTTTGTAATGTCAGCATCCTTGTTAAACATTTAGCAATCTGAATTCAGCTGCAGCAATGCCTCTAGCTTTTTTGTTCAATGGACATAAATCCTTTAACAAACTTGTAATGATATTAAAGATGAATGAAGTACATACAATATTTAATTCCTTGTCTATGATCTTTAGTGCAGAGCAGTTTGATCTGAGTGTTTCCTTATTACAGGGAAAGCGAAGGTTTAGTAAATAAGAAGGAAAATTCAGTGGGTGGGATGACATGGAGAGCAGGGATGGGTAGTTTGTGACAACTATTAAAAGGTCTGGAAGGCTGTGGCTGAAGTATAACTCTTATGTTTTAGAACCCAAAGCAATAGGAGAATATATTGGCAATGGGGGAAGGTCTTTTCCAACCTGGTTGATTCTATGATTCTATGTTGGTACAGTCTGCTGATTACCCAAAACTGCATTCATTTGTGTTGGCAAGGTTAGGTGAGACTGGGCAGTGTAGTGGCAGTGATAGATACTGCAAGTGAAGGAAAATACATGTATATGGGAAGAACCAGCTCATAATGCCATGGCCTGATACCATTTCCTGTGCCTATGTGAATCCCCTCTTTGCTCACCTGCACTTGGGGCTATCCCCAGGTTGTAACATGATGCTTCCCACCAGTCAATAACTGTACTTTGGCCAGCTAGGATGTCTGAGATCACATTCATGAGAAAAGATAAAGAAGGCAATTCTTTAGCCATGTACTCTCCTCTGTTCCTAGATAGCTTTTTCGTGTGAAGTACATGCACCCACCTATGTATTTTTTGAGCCAAGGAAGGGAATCAGTGCTTTAAAAAGTCTTAACAGTGCCTTAAAACATCCTACATAAGGTCAGAAGGATCTGCTTCTCAGCACAGGGGTGATGGTTACTCTTCAGATAGAGCAATGGAGGTTATATGAAAGGGCGAAAAGAACTGTTCAATGAGAACAAATGAAAGGATTCAACTTGTCTGTCTTAGGAAGGAGACAACAGGAACATGTACAGGAAAAAAAGCATATAAACTATAGTGATCATTGCCACAGGATGTTGTTGAGAGCATTAATTCAGTGAGATTAAGGATTAGAATAGGTTCTTATTTGGCTAATGAATTTCCTAAAAATTATATAATAGCTAAAGGCAAAGATTTAAGATGAAATATGCTGTGTCTGACCTGAGAGCTGCTGAACACTGATCCGCTATTAGAGATTCATTGGTTCAAGCTACTGGAAGCAGATGAGCTCTCGACCTAATCCGGTGTGGCAGCCAGGGTGCTTCTCTACTTCCTTGATTCTGGGTCTGAAATGCTGTCATAATTCCTGTGTCGCTGTCTTTGAAACTCTTTCACACCTCAACAGCATTACTCCTTGCCTGATTGTTCCTCCGTTCCTAATCCAGTTTAAAACTGAAACAGCTTTGCATTTTTCCCTAAACATATTTTTCTGTGTTTACATTTTTTTCCTCCTGCTTCTTACAGTGCAAATTAAAGTTGTGTTCTTTGAACAGTGGAGAACGTTTGGTTTTCACCGTCCAAAGGTGTCTACTGTTGATTTTGATGACGTTTCAGGTATGTTAAAACCTCAGTGCTTTACACTTCAGAAGGGTCAATTTTGTTTATTGACAAATGTAATCTTTGCAGCTGGGGGGAAATTCATTTCCTTTCCCTGGCAGTTCTGCTGAAAAATGTCTCTCATCTTTATGACATAATTTATTAGTCAGTAATTATCAACATAATAATATATTCAGATTAGCTATCAGAGTACAACTGGAAACTACTATTTTAATGCCTCTTGCAGTAGCTTCTCTGAAGAACAGGGTAGGTGCATAGCAGAAAGGCCAGTAATTGGGATGAAAGGGAGAAGTGTTACCAGTCATTATGCTTCAGGGCATAATCTAATCACCAGCTGTAGTCAGAAGAGATCACTGTCTCTGGTATTTAACAGGACTACATTTGTCACAGTTTGATGAGGAGGTGAAGAGGAAGGGTATGTCTTTGGCTGATCAAGTATTGAAAACAGCATCACTAGCAAAAGAAGGGTTTGATGCGAACTGAATGGGTGCATACGTTGTACATTAGCTGCCTGCCAGCTACCCAGCTCCACAACTTTGTTCACATTCACCTTTTCTGAGAGTGACTGGGACAAGACACTGTTTAAAGTGAGCTCAGGCAGCAAAGCAGTCTAAACATGATAAGAGACCAAGCAGCTTGTCAGTGTGGGTTAGAGCAGTGGAAGATCTCCTTTTGTGTAAGGGTCTTGGAAATGTGAACAATGTGGAACTTCTGCTTCCCAGTGTTTGCTGAAAGGATGTTGGTTCACACAGAAGCAAACTTCCTTCATGGCAAATTGCAGGCTGCTTCCCTCTTCAGTCAGTAGAAGAGATTTTTCTGATGGAAAACATCTCCAGGGAAATATAAGTGGAGAAAGGGAAGTTTATTATTTACTTGTATGTGTGAATTGGATTAGTTTTACTTGCAATCAGTAGGAACAGCATTATCCCAATAATTTAAAAGGGTACCACAGGAAAACCTTTACATGAGTAATATTGAGATTGAAGTTCTTTTGCCTGTTTTTGCTCTGAATCAACTTCAATGTTTTCCTGCAGCCCACCTCTCCTTGGAAAGGGTGAAAATGAGAACCAGTTGGAGGCTTTCTGTGCTTCTTGCGCTGAGCCTGAACTCCCTCTGAGATTCAAAAGAGAGTGGATTAACATTTGTGTGACTC
Source organism: Agapornis roseicollis (assembly GCA_002631895.1). Classification (NCBI taxonomy): domain Eukaryota; kingdom Metazoa; phylum Chordata; class Aves; order Psittaciformes; family Psittacidae; genus Agapornis; species Agapornis roseicollis. Next base: position 61,258 of record NDXB01007686.1, on the reverse strand, counting down.
GCTTCCATGGCTGTGTTACCATTTCTAGTGGCAAGAGGGAAATATCAGAAGGAAGAATGTTTCTGTGTCAAAACCCAGAAAGGAAAAGCATTTTGCTTCCAGTGCTAGGCTGACAGGGTGGGTTCGAAAGCTGGGGTGGGTGAGCGAATGGCCAGTGTGGATGAGCACTGATGTGAACGCACTCCCAGGTTCCCAGTTTGGTTTCTCATGCTGAACAGTTGCTTTACATTGCTCCACGCTGGATTCGAGGGAGGATGATGAGGGAGGGTGAGATGAAGGAGCTTGCCTGGGCTGTGAACAGAACAGCAGCCTGTGTGCAATTCAAAGGATTGGTACAGAGGGACAAGGATGTGTAAAGAGTAACCAAGCATACGGTATAAAACACCAGGGAAAGAAGAAGACTGGACAGATACTGAATGAAATTAAGAGTGCAAAACAGAGATAAGGAAAGGAAAGGCTGAGGATGAAAGGAAGATTGTGTGCGAGATTAAGACAGATAATGAGAAATGTTTCCAGAGTGAAAGGGCCATGAGGTCAGTGAAGGAGAGCATAAGGCCTCTAAGACATTGCAAAGGTAATTTATTGCCAGAAAACATTTCTAAATGTAATGTATGCTGTGGCTGGGTACTCACAAAAGGAGGACAGGGGACATATGCCACAGGCGGACATAAATTTCCCCAGGGAGGAAGAAGAAATATGGGGAAGGGGGAAGATGTCAGGCTGACACAGGACTGCCTTGTGACCTGCGAAGACTGGCAAACAGTGTCAGGATGGGATATTAATTGAGAAAAATAATGTCTTAGCATTGTGCCAGCTGAACTGAAAAGAACTGAAAGCAAAGCCTGTCTGTTGCTTTGGGCCTCTACTAACACATCTGAGTTGCTCCTGTGCAGCATCCTGCAGCCCCGCTGGGAACCAGTTTGTCTGGAAGCTGAACTTTATTTTGCCAAATGCAGGTGAAAAGGCTATAAAGTGCTTCTGAAGTCACTGCTAGCTTTAAGTTACAGGAGTTACATATGTCTTGTTTTCCTGCAGCCCTGAAATAAGGGAAATACTTCACTGGTGTGGGGAATACATTGAAGGCAGTGATGACTTCCCATGGTACTGATAACTGCCAGGGCTTTAAGCCAAGATTTTCTTACTCATTGGGAAATAATCGTGAATATGTGAATATGTATAGGGAACTTTGTCATTATAGGAAAGTACGAAATATACCTCTAAGCTTCAGTCAAGCTACTTTAAAATGTTGCTTTTTGCTATTTACTTTCTACAGATGTTTCTGGGTATTCCTAGATAAGATCTTTTCTTGAAAAAGCCTGGGGCTTTGACTCTTAGCTCGTGCAAGTCAGTATTGCTGCAATGAATGGAAAATGGAGTTTGAGGCAGTACTCTGAGTATGTTTATGTGTCATTTTGCTGATCCTAAGGCTCTCATAATATGGCTTCTGGAGTTTTCTCAGTCTAGACTTACGAGGCCAGATTCTTTTTTCTCCTAAGGCCTTTCTCAACTGTTGTCTGACAATTTCTAGTGAAGAATTTATCTGAAAGCAGAGAATATCGAAGGATGAGAGTTACTGGATCTGCCTCATACACCAGGTGTTCTCTCCATTCCCTGTATAAGGCAGAAGACAGGGAGTGTCCTGGGAATAGAATAGAGCTGTTTTGTTCTGCTCAGTCATCAGCTGGTAGAGAGGTACTTGATCCAGCAGCACAACACAGAATACAGTAGAGCTAGGAGAGCCATTTATGTGGGGCAGTTCAGCTGAAAGAGAAAGCCGGTCTTGAATCGACAAGGCAAGAGGAATTGTACTTCACTGCAGGTAGGTTGAGCCTGTACTGCCAGCTCACATAGCCCTTACTTTGGCGAGACTTTCTTCTCATGGTTATATACCCCCTGCTTGCTCCTCTGGGGGTGAGATGTGTGAGCTAGTGCGTGCTCACTTATGTGAACAAGGGTGATGCGCTCTGTCCCACAAATAGCTGTGCACTTAGTCATTACTGTAGTGAGGGAAGGTCTAAGTCAATTGCTTCAGTTGAATGTAGCTCACAATATCCAGTCTCAATTTTGGTTACTGCTTATTTATTTGACACAGCTTTTAAATTAGAAGCACATTTTCTTGGAGACCTCTATGGGCATAACCAGTGTCAGTGTGCTGAGAACGCTGACAATCTCCTTTTAAAGCCTTGCTCACTGGTGAGGGGGGCAAACCAAGCAACTGGTAGCTTTGCCCTGCTTAATACCAGCAAGTGTAAGGCCTGGGTAGACTGGTCTATCCCAGTAACTCAGGTGGTACCAGGTTGTAGGAGCTGGCACTGGAACCTGCTTGTTTCTATGGTGAAAGCATTAGAAAAAGCTTTGTCTTTTGCCACCTACCATTATCCAAACAATTCCCTGGCATTGTAGGGGCTTCACACAGCCCAGAGGCTCTTCCCAGTGGGTGTTCTGGATGCAGCCACCATGTTTTGGAGACAAGGAGAGTTTAATGGCATAGATGCAATAGTTCCATGCCAGTTGATGTTGGTGCCAGGGAACAGTCTGAGGTACTTTTAATTTACCATTGGAGACAAAGCTCTATGTGTCAGTGAACAGCATGGCATAACTTTCAGAGGGTGATACAGAGGACCTGACTTCTATTTCATTCCAGACTTGCACTAGTGTCACTATCACTAACTTCATTCCTGGCTTGTTCTACTACCAAAGAAAGAGCATGATGCTTCCACAAGAATGTCCTGCAGACTAGTGGTTAAAGTATGAGCATTCCCTTGGATGGACCTCTTGAGAAGGGAGAGGACTGTATGAGGTCTGGGGTGTCTGGCTGTTTGCTATTACAAGTTGTATGTCTGGATTGACGAACCCATCACCATCCCTGGAAGTGTTCAAAAACTGTGTAGATGAGGCCCTCAGTGACATGGTTTAGTGATGGCCTTGGAAGTCCTGGGGTAATGGTTGGACCTGGTGATCTTAAAGGTCTTTTCCAGCTTGGTTGATTCTGTGATTGCAAACAGAAAGCTATGCACTCTCTGTCCCTTATGCAAAGGTGTTCCATCGAATTTAACAGTCATTGGAAGACCTTGAGCCTGGTTTTTGGTTACCTGCTGCTCCAAAGCTCTGGGGTCTCTCATTTTAGCCAAGGCTTATCTCTTTGCTGCTGTGACAGGAGCCTTGGAAGCCTGAAAAATCACAGCTTGAGTTTTAGGACTGTGGGTCTCCCCAGCATGGCCTGCTAGGGCTGGCAGAGACCTGGGCGCACAGCACTCTGGAAATGATGAATGAGTCAAGCTACAGAACTTGAGCTTCCAAGGAACACTCAGGTTTTAAGTGTTTCAGTCATTCTTAATCTTATTTATACAGGAATGAGGCATTTCCTGTGGAGTGGAAGTTCCACTTTTACAGCTTAAAAAAAATCTAACTAGAAGTTGAGCAGGAAACAAAGGATAACAACCAAATGATGGCTGCTCCTAGCTGGTGCACCAAGCAAGTCACTCAGCAGACGACAACCACAGAAGGAACTAGTGAACACTGGACAGTGCTTGATTAAAAAAGCCTTGCTGGGAGCAGTTATGGGTGGGTGGGGGGTGCCTGTTACTGCAACAGAGGAAGCAAACCTAGATGGGCTTCCTGACCCATGTCTATCTTAAAATTTCCTATGTAATCTCCATAGACATCTCCTTCAGTGCAAATATACTTTGGCCAGTAGCCTTGAGGTTTATTAACACCATGGAAAGTAATTACTGCCTTGTCCACACTCCCCACGGCAGTTATTGTTTAAGTATTTCCCTTATCCTGGATTGCAGGAAAACAATCCATTACATAAATCTCCTGACAAACAGTTAGGCAGTGGCAGCTTGGGAAGTGCGATTCTCTCTGTGTGCTAATTTCAGTAAACCAGCACGTTTTTGTCAATGAGCTAATCCCCAGAAAGTGACAGAATGTTACATTGCAGAGGCCTGGCTGAGCTAATGGTACAAAATGAAAGAACGTTTTCACTGCCTGTCCTCTGAGTTCACTTGGCATAATAAAATACTGTTTTCCTCAGTAGAATATGTCCTTCTACTTTGCTTCTCTGTCATAATAAATGACTGGCCTGAAATTAAATGGGTTGTTCCTGGACACGGGATGTTAGTGATAGAAAAGACCCGTTAGATCACCCAGGCCATCTCTTTGCCGGTACAATGCTCCTTACCTTACGTTCTGTGATGCTCTTTCTAATTTAGTTGTAAAAGTCTCGAGCAGCCAGCCTTCCAGTGTTTTCCTCACAGGTCCTTTGCTCGGCTTCAGAGGGTGAACTTGCAAGCAGAACAGTCAGGTTAGTGATGCTTAATGAAGTAGCCCACTGTAATTATGGGGAAAAACACATTAACCTGCCCAATAGCAAAGTACAGCATGCAAGCATAAATTACAGCTGATGTAAATAAGAAGAGACCTTCTTAATACCAGTGACTGGGTTGGAATAAAAACTCTTCAATCTATAATGCTATCAGAATCGATAATTTTAATCTATAATCTATAATGCCATCTGAACTGATGACTGACAACTGGAGTAACTCAGTCTGTTTTGCTCATGGTAGCTGGAGAATTTCCTCTCCCTGTTGGTCTTCCTAGTTTCGTGTTATAACTCCCAGCTACATCCCTGTGCAGCACAGATCATCTTTTCCATTCCTATGGGGTTAATGTGTCTGAAATGTCTGTAGACTACAAAAATATCTGAGTCATTATTTTCCTTCATAGAAAGTCCAAGTTCTTTGTTTTGCTGACTTGTGAGAACCTAGATGATGTCTCTACATGTCCTTCTATCCATATCAGTCTATGCCTGATAGTTGGGCCTTGATTCAGGTCTGAGAAAGGATGACAAATGTCACTACTGGCTTAGCTGTGGCTCGCAGCCTCTTAAATCAGTGTTTAACACAGGTTTAAATCATATAATTAATAATAAAAGCAGAAATTTACTTTCATCTGGGAATTTATAAGTCACTTCATCAAATGCTTCATTGTATGTTGTAAAATCTGTACTCATGTTCCTCAGTGTACACTGGTAGACTCTAGAGGAAGACACTGTCTGCTTAGGATGAAGATTCAAAGGCATTTAATACAGAAAGAAAATGAGTGGGTTTAAGTGTATGTGAAATGAGCATGATTAAGTGTGTGTCTGCGTATAGCTAAGCTCAAGGTAGAAATGGAAATGGCTCAAGCACAACCCAGATAAGATGGAAATCTTTGTCTGTTAGAGAATTTCAGGCTGGTCCAGTTCATGGAAAGCCTCTATGAAGCAGTGATGGCAAAGAGCATCATACTCATGATGTTCCGATACTTCATGCTCTCCACGAGATCTGTGAATGGCTGCTGCTATAGTACTAAAAGACCTGCAGCTCTTCCAAAAGGTAATAAACAGCCTTGCCAGTCTGAGCTGTGAAGCTCCTAGAAGCAGAGCCCTCCCATCAAAACTTGGGGAGACGTTTCTACACATCAGTGTTCCTATTGTTGTCTTATCTTCTTTCTCATTAACCTAATGTAACTTTGCATTGACTCCAGAGAAAATGATGGAAATGTCTCTAGCTAAACCCACTGTAAACGAGAATACAGCCTGGTCCCTATGTGATTCCAAAAGGCTCTTTCATTTTCTGACACAACTTTAATTGTAAAGCAGCACACTGTGGCCAGGCTTAATGACTTAATACTAATTTTTAAAGGTTTAAATTTTACTATATGCAGCACAAATTGGCTGTCTCCAGGAGAATGACATTGAAAAAGATGATGTATTTAAATGTCTTTTCCATGGGGCAACTGAGAGTTTTGTCTGTTGTCATCCAGTAGTCTAGTTGCCACCGATCTATCTTGGGCTTCATTTTCTGGTACATTATACCCCTAAAAAACTTTGTTGCTCTTAAAAAAGTCCCTTGACTTGGTGTGTCAGGCATCTTAATCATAATGGAATTAGCTGCTGCTCCTGTCATCTATAAGGGACTGCACTGTGTCATTAGCTGGACCTTTAGTTTTATGCAGACTTGTCAGATAACAAGTGTTGCAAAAGCTTTTATTTTGGTGTTTTTTCACTATGAGACTCAGTGTGTTCATTCAAAGCTCCCGTGAGCCCAATGTTGGGTATTTAGAAGTAACTGGATAAACTCTCATTTTAAAACCACAACAAGTTAAGGAAAAAACTCAAAGACCCAGTCAACCTTAAAGGGAGAGGATTACTGCAATAGTTGAAGTGATTTAGTAACCATTGGGGAAGTCTCTTTCTTTAAATTAAACTTGGTGTAACCTCAGTTTTCCTGTATTCAGAGTTCTGTGGCAGTGAAGAAGTATGTGAAGTGCTTGTGGCAAAGCAGGGATGAGTACATAGGAATGTCACCCTCCTCTGGGGTTCAGGAGTTGACTTTTCTGAATAAAAACTCTTAGCTGTTTCCTATAGTGAACTTGTTGACCTTGAGTGTGTTTTAATACCTGTGATATGAGAGGGATCGTACCTGAAAGGGTTCTTTGAGAGGTCAGAAATTGTAAACCAAGCTTCTTAGTCCTACAGAAAAGAGCTTATTTAATACTAGTCAAAGGAACCATCAGGGCTTTCAACTCATGCTGTCTTGTGTACCAGCTTCATCCTAGTCTCACTGGAATCACTGTCTTGACTGGGACACCATGGTAGCAACAGATTCAGTTTTCCTTTCTGTGATCCATGTGTTTTGCCACATGTCTATCAAACTGCCAAGGCCCAGCCTGGTGGGTGTGCCTGGTATAAAGAGGATTTCTCCTATTTTAATGTTGCTGGTTAGAAAATCTAAATACTTTTGTCCTTACTTTTAACCTGCCTGAGAAAAGAATCGGTTGCATCATTTGTGACTGCAGCAAGCTCGTGAATCCACTGATAATTGTGAAAGCAGTTGCCCCAGGCAACTACAAGTGGAATGACTGACAGCAGTTTGGGGTTTTGGTGCTGTGGAGAGCTGTTATTGCAGACTCATTTTACATATATGAAAGGTTTTGGGGATAAAGAAGACTCCTCACACTTATTTTCTTAACCTTCTATTTCCTTCAAATATTTCTGTGTTATTCTGTTCCTTTTTCTGATGTTTCTAGAGGAAGTGATAAGGGACAGCTCAAATGTGCACTTCATTTCGTGTGGTGAGGTTTCTGTCTATCTACCTATCCAATAGCAGTGATGCTGCTGGAACTGGAGTGCTCGAGCATATTCTCTAGTGTTCACTTGCACTCTAGCAGGAAGGATCCTTAACCTCACAACTTGTTCACTTTTGTTGCTTATATCAGCTAGTCTAATAAAAGACATTAGCTCTTCCTACAAGCCTTTATTCATCTAGATATTGTTATCAGTAACAAGAACATTGTGGCAGCTTTATGGCAGGAACACATGAGAGCAATAGAGTGTTTCTGCCCTAAATACGATGGTGGAAGAGGAAAGAGAGGCATCACAGGTAGGAAAGAGAGGCATCACAGGTAGGAAAGAGAGGCATCACAGGTAGGAAAGAGAGGCATCACAGGTAGGAAAGAGAGGCATCACAGGTAAAGCGTATTCTGTAAGGACACTAGCAGAGCTGAGAGTTAAACTTATCTCAGCTGAATCTCTGTCCACTGCTGAGCCATAGGTACATGCTTCTTTCCAGGAACACATAGAGTTTGACAAGCTCGGTTGTTGAGCAAACAGGAAATTCACTCTGAAATGCAGGCTGTGTAAGGGACCGAAGACATCTATCGATTAGTTCCCTCCTCGTGGTGGGTGTCTGTTTGGTTTTTTGTACAGATGAAGTGTTTTGCCCCAGCGTGTTTCAGACAGTACAAAGCAAGCGTTGAGTTCAAAGTGATGTTTTCATTTTGAAATCTTGTTTTTAAAGGGATTAAGCAGCCCCTGAAGGGAAAGAAATTCTGATTTCAGATTAAGCCAAATCTGGTCAAGCCACTGCATACTTGTTCCATCTTAGCAGTTAAATTGAATCTCACAATGCTTTGCTCCTGGGAGTGTCTCTTTCTACTCCCTGCTCCTGCAGCATTCTGACCAGTTTATATTGCTTATATCGTTACTTTGCACCATTCAGGCAAATACTTGTAGAAGAAATTGGTGGTGAGATAGATATTTGAGGGTGTCATCAGCCTGGATTGAGATGGCTCATCCTTTAGTGGCTTGGTGCAATCAGTTCAGTTTCTGAACATGTCCACACTATAAACTGATCAGCTTTGTGCTTCCAAACCTGCATGGGCAGGGAGCAGTAGTGGTCCAGTCCCAGAACAGATAAGGGGAATAAGGCTTCTCTGTGGCTTCTTTACACCAGACTTTACAGTCTTGGTGGCCATGAGCCTGGTGGTTTGGGAAGTGTCAAACTCAATTTGGAGACCATGAGGAAACCAAGGATCCTCTTGAGCCTGATGCTTTGACCACAGCTATTCCTTGTTTCTCTCCCCTGCCAGAGGCAGATACTCTCCCACTAGCCACTGCAAGGTGCAACTTGGTACTTGTCTGTTGATTCCTGCAGAGGTGGCAGCAGCATGTGCTTAAATATTAAGGTACTGTTTGTGTGGGTGCCCATCTTGCGAGGAAGTCTGTGTTGTTTGAAACTCCACTAAATGCTGATTTGAATGGATATCAGCACCTGTCAGTAATTGTTCCATGTAGTATGAAGACTCTGAGGCATTTGTAGCAGGAACAGACATGTTCCCGAGGCCATAAATCACTTCTGCAACTTTGCTGGATAGCAAGAGAAATGAACCTTTCAAGTGATGCCTGGGCACAATCTTTCTTTAGTCTGGTCCAGTTCACATCTGTGAATTCAGACACCCTCTGCTGCCGTGTCATGTGTAAATTCCATGGCAGACACTTGTATCTTGCAAGCTTAGCACCTTTAATTTGGTGGCAGTACTTTGCATAAGCCTTTTGAGTTTGGTATCCTAATAGTGTACACTTGGTAAGCCTAATATTTGTAAGGAGGATCTGAAAGACAAATCAAATGGAACTGAAGTAACAAGAAGTCAAAAACATGTCTTCCCTTATTTTCTTTCCTGTTTGCCTAAGGATTATTTATTGTGTTTGCCTTGATTCCAGCCACTTAATTTTTCCAAACAGATGCAGTTGATTGATTAATGGCATTTCATGTTTAAAGTCAGAAGTGTCAGCAAGACTCTTGCACGCCTGTGTCATTCTCCCCTAGAACAATGGGTTCGGCTGAGAAGCAGGGACTTGTGCCAAGTATTCTTGAGGATAGGAGGTCATGTGCCACTTTTCTGCTAGGAGACAGATATATATAAGGACAAGGGGAGGCAGGAGTTTGGGGGGTTGGAGGGCTAACTCTGTTCTAATAATAGGTGGATCACATGGTTGCTAAGTCACCTACAACAAGGCTTAGTTTGTGGAGGTGAATCAAAGTGCCGGGAATTAAGGACATTTCTTCGACTATCCTGTGACATATAAAAATAGGCTGAGGGAAATACATATGTGGTGAAGAAAGAATTGACTGTCTAGGCCAAAACTTCTCAGAGGAACGGTGGGACTTCAGTTCTCTCATCTCCTTTTATGATTTCTCTGCTCCTACTTTTTAATAACCCTGTGTGTGAGAATAGCGTGCAGGTGATCCAGGTTCTCACCTAATATGTAATACTATGTGTTTGTGTACAGTAGGGCATGGGCCAGAGCCTCAGCTGTTGGAAACAGTGATAGCTTCACTGATGCCAATTACCCCGGCCAGGATCAGTCCTTTCTGCTCAGTCTGGTGTGAGAACTGGGTAAGGAGTTGCAAATGGGGAATTACGTACCCATGCACCACATTGGAAACTTATTGCGTATTCTAGTGTCAGTAATAGAAAGCATCTACATTCGTGGATCAAAATCAAGCTGGCATAGGCTCTCCTTTGACAGCTGTTTCAAATATAGAACATCATCACATTGTAATTCTTTCCCAGTATATGCTTAGAAACATGTAAAACACCAACAAGCCTGAGACCCTATTGTTCTCTTCTGCACGTTCTGAGTGGTTGTGTAAATGTATCTCGGGCCTTAAAGGCCAGATTCCTAGATACTGAAGTCAGAGACCAAGCTTTGCTATTTGTTGTCAATGGCATTAATCAACAAGTGGGGAGTCCCTTTTGTTTCCCTGATCTTTGTATGTTTTCCAGCTTCACAGGCTAGGCTTCAGAGGAAGCTTCCTCTAAAACTATAAGCCACTAGAGGCCTCCTGAATACTTGAATTGATTTTGCTTCCAGGAAGGTAGTCTCCTAAAAAGTACATCAGGCTTACAGAAGGAAATGATTCCCAGTTTGCCAAGCCAGGCTGACACACAGCGTAGTGAGGGTGAGCAAAGATAGCACAGCTGAAATAAAGAACAGAAATGCACTTGAAATTCAGCTCTTAAAATACAGCCCATGTAATATTGAGTCACGGTGAATTACTCATTTCTATTTAGCCTTTATCTGTTGCAACCTGATTAGAGAGAGAAACTACATTCCTTTATTCAGGCATGAGGCCAATATTCATATTAGTAATTTTTGGCCAAAATAAATTCTACAAACTTTGGTCAAAATGTTTAATCCAATAATGCAAATGTAGGGACTCTTTAAATAAACCGTCACACAGCAATCTCTCTGTTTATTTTCTGTTTGCACCCTCACACCTTCTTTCTCTCTTCCTGTAACTCTTTTTTTCTGTTGCACCAGCCTCATTTGTGTTTGCCTCTTTTGCATAAGCATCCATTGCGAAACCGCCATGGATATCAGAGATACTTCGATGACACAGTTGATGCTTCCTCTCTGAGCTATGCCAGGTTTGCCCATTGAGCCAGGAGCATGTTCCTGTTCATTAATGCAAGGTCACCCCTAATTCCCTCCTTCTGCTCTTTACCTTCCAGCCCTCAGGGGGGCAAACACTTGGAGGAGAAACCCGCTTGCTTTCTGTGTCAAGAAGCTGGTTGGTAGCTTGCTGCTAATTACTTTGGCTACAATAATTCTTAACCCGATTACAGTGATACAAATTAAAGCACTCTTGGCGACAGGCAGCTAAATCCACATGTCAGACACCAGAGCCTTGGTTTATTTAGGGACATCACATTTCTTCTGATCTTGTTACCCAGTTTTCCATCTTCTTTGGGTAATCCTGAGTAAATCTTTCTGTGGTGGAAATCAGCACCGTACACGTAGGCCCAGATTATTAGAGAGCTCTTTGAAACTGTCTCATGAGGTTCTTCCCACAGCCATTTGGGGAGGTCAGGTCCTCCCACCCCAAAGGATTAAAACCAACCAGTGATGTTGAGAGCTCCCAATGATACATCTTGACAGGGCCCGATTTTTCAGAGACATTACCTGCATTCTATCCTTAAAATCATCCTCTGCAGTGTGTTTCAGTGTCTGTCCACCAAAGGAACTTCCTATTGCTAAAACTAGAGGTCTACGTACTTGTCCAGCCTTTGGCTTTTGCTCATGAAATAGGACAGTTGTCAGCTACCCTTGTTTCCAGTGCCCCGGGTGCCAAAAGGCGGTTCTGCTTTCCGTATTCCTCGCAAAATTCAGTCCTTCTTATGAAATGTGAGTTGGGTTGTGGAAAGAAGAATTAGTCCCTTGGTAAACTGGCACCACCTTGTCCTTATATAGACAAGCAGCATCTTTCTGCATCTGTTTTCTTTGCTCTGGCAAGGATCTTTTCTATTTAGGTTGATAATGAGACCATGCTGGCGGGTAGGAAGTTGGACTTCTCCCTCTCATCAGTCCAGCTGGGTCAGTGAAACTGAATTTCTCAACTGTCATATGCTAGAAACTATGAAGGATTTCTGCTAAAATAAGGTTTTCAATATCCTGTGAATAACATACTGATCACTGAATTAGTTCCTTAGTGGGAAGGAACGTAACAAGATTAAAGAGGAACCTGGGAACAGATTTAGTTCTCTTTTATTTCTTTTACTGTGACATTTATCAAACTAACCTCCCTACAAGTCAGAACTATATAAATATTGAGTAAAGACTGCAGGATTTAACAGTTAGTTCATGCCACATAATTATTAGCCTCTGGCACCCTCTTATTCATTTGTGAAGCCACTAACATGAATGCATTGTACCAGATAACAATATTGTCAGGTATTTTATTTAGCAGGTCTATTCTGTTGCAGCTTCCTTTCAGAACACCTCAGCTGTACTGTATGCAACAACCGTAATGTACATTTTCTTTACAGTAAGGTACCACAATGCAGTTGATCTCAGTTTGCTTAGCCATGATCTAACCTTCCCTGTTGTAGTTTCGTGTATCTTCTGTGAGATTACCCACTGCCATTCACACTAAATTTGATCAACACAGGAATATTTTGCTGTGTGGTTTGAAAGGGACAGGTAACGTGGCATAACCTTACACTTAGGTTTTTCCAGTGAGTTTTATACAGTTCTGGACACACTCCATTGAATCATCTGCAGGTAGAATGCACTGTATAGCTATAAGGGCATAAGGTTTTGTGAACTGGGGCTCTTGAGTAGAATAAAGCTTTCCCAAAATAAGGCTGAACTTGGCATGATAGGAAGATACCCAGTGCCTTGCTGAGAGCATGTGCATGCATCTTATGTGTGTCTGAGCTAGTGCTTTGTCAACTTCCCGACTTCTTTTCCACAGATTTTTGCTTCCAGACCTTAGGAGTTGAACTGGGAAGCTGAAGCCAAAATCTGTAAACTGTGTTTGATCAAGGCAAAATCCCACCACCAACTCCTGGTTTTCCATGCAGCTGCTGTGCTCTCTGAAACAGAGCTTCAGGCACCTCTGGGAGCAGGTGACTCTTACTTGCATGTGTAGACATGGGCTTTAAGCTTCTAATTTTAGATGCTTGAGGTATTTTACTCAGTGCCCCATTTGCTTTGCACCAGAGCTCTAAGGACCTATTCCTGTGGGCACATGGACCCAACCTTGGTGTGGTCGTGTCCACCTTTAATCTCCGTGGTCTCCTGTGATCTTCAAATACTGACTGTGATGATGGCAGTGACTTCTTGTGACCTTGGAAAACCGTCAGGCCCCTGGGCAGATCAGGACCCATCTCCCAAAGGAAAGTTGTGGAGGGTCAGATATTCCGTTCTTGTCTCACTGAGCTCATCCATCCAACTTCTTTCCTTCCCCCTCCCCGCTCTTGTCCCTTTTTGTTTGGTTTGACCTTGGTCACTGATGACAAGGCTGCTTTTCCTGCCAAACCAATCAATAAGCTAAACAGAGAGAAGATGAGTATTTAGAATATGGGAAGCCAAACTCAAACACAGATAGGTTATCAGCCTAGCCCAGAGCAGACTTCTAAGCAAATATTTCATTAACAAATTTTTCATGGCAACTTGCATGTTAAAAAAAAAACCCAGGCAACAACAGGAGAGGGAGCAGTAAAGGGGATAAAGTGAAAGAACTGGGCTGGAGCCATCGGGCTTAGGCTGTTGCGTTGCTGTCTGTGATTACCACTACTTTCCACAACACACTGCTTCTCCCTAGGGAAATGATAAGCAGGAAGGGTGAAGACCTTGCACAAATGGGGCTTTGAAAGCCTGCTCTGTGCTGCTGCACCTTGTGCTTCCCTCTCAGGCAGGGAAAGGCTTGGGATGGGTGTGTGACTGTACCATATGTTTATGGTGGAGCAACAATCTGGGCAGTCTGAAGTTTGTAACTGTTTAATCCTTGGACCTCTGTCAAGGGTTGTATACGTTCACAAACAGGAGCCCGAGCCAGTAATGTCGTTAAGTTCCTGGTTAGCTTAGTGACCTGTATAAAATATATTTGTGATATTACAAAACCCTGTGAAACCATAGCCAAAGATCTCACTTCAGTGCCTCCCTCACCCTTTTCATGTGAGACCCAGCGTGTTGTGATGTGTTATTGCCCTGCATCTAAACTAATAAACACATATTAATGCGTCTTGTGCAGATTGGGATATTTTAGAGCGTTCTTAGCATAGATTAGCAAACCCTCACTTTCATATGTCATATGGGAATGAGGAGCAGAGCCTCAACCATTCTTTGCCTTGACAGCTATTTTGAAAGGTTGACTGAAGGGCAGGGAAGTTGCTAAACAACTTTTCGAATATTGTAGAGGAGAAAAATATAGGTCAGTAAGCAATAAACTGTCCACATCCTCCTGGCTAAGGAAGAGGCCCTGAATCTCCATCCACCTTTTACTCACATGAAACTAAAATTCAAATCCAACATAAAGCATTACAGCTTTAAGTACTGAAAATGTTTATTATTTTTATACCAGTAATCCAATAGCATAATCTCAAGAACATCAGTGCTCCAGGAATGTCTAGAAACACAATGGATTTGCCTTTATTCCTTTATCCAGATGTTTCTATAAAATACTCTGGATACTAGGAATCTGTGGGGGAATTAAAGATTTATTTTTAATACTTGAAAAACTTGAATTTCTAATAACGGTGATCCTTTAAAATGTTTTAACTGCAGATGCAACATGCTTCGGCTCTTTGATGAGCTTCCCCTATGTCTTTTAGCTTGCTTTCCAATTAATAGGCAACTATTTCTCCCGGGCAGCTGATAGTCACCGAACACAGACGCTTTAGTGATTGCTGTAAATGTGAGAATTAAACTATGTGCTGGCTTCAGTTCAGAAGTTTATCCTTATTCAGCAAAAGTGATTAGATTTTGTCTGTAGAGCACTGTGCAGATATACCTGAGCTAGGGAAAGAATCACCAGCATGCTGTTTACTATCTATGTGTGGCAATAGCCACCCGTGCTTATTGAGGACTAGCTTTCATTTCGGTATTGCAGGGTGGAAGGTCTTCCTATATAATGTCACAATCTGTGACGCTGTAATTTTACCTCATTTCTGAAACAAGATTATACCTTTTCTTTGACAGATACAGCACTGTGAGAATAATTTCTCAGCCTTGTCTGCTCAGATGCACTTCATGTTCGCCTGGTGCAGTAGCAATGTAGCTCCCAGATATGCAACGAACACTGGGACCCTTTTCAGGAGGGGCAGCAGATACTGAAACAATGCATTTTATGTTGTTTATAAAATGTTGTGGATTTGATGACTTGTTTAATAACAAGTCAGGTGCAATAATCATGCAGGATTTTGCAGGCAGACATCTCTAAAGCTATTGCGTTCCAAACAGCAGGTCAGGAACTGATTCTCTGAGGAAATCCAATGTAGAAATTTCACTGTAGGTCAATACCCAATTTAATTTCCGAGTTGTCTATGATTTGTCTGCTCCTAAAATTCTCTAATAAAAGTGGAGCACTAGCTAGTATTATATGTAACTGCTCTAAAATACATCTACGTTTCTAAGTCTGATGATGATGTTTACATTAAAAGTCTCTCTTTATCATGAGCTAGGAAATAAAAACTTCATCCCAATTCCTTCAGCTTATTTAATTCATGAATTTAACATCAGTTTAGGCCAATCAGGTTCACCCTTTCTTTTAAATTGCCACTTAGAAATTTAATAGATACAGAATAGAAATAGGATACAAATTTCTAATCAAAACACCCAAGGAACTGGTAGTTGTCATTTTAAAAGTAGCGTTCTGGCCAAAGCCATGGACTTGCTGCAGGAACTGCAGACTGAAGTGCTCTGATTTTCTCAAACACAGATCAGTGGCTCACAGCAGTTTCTTCTGATCTTAAATGCTATGAATGCATGGGCTAGCCAGGGCTTTTGGAAATGGAGAGCAATTTGGTTAGCAGTGTGTGTGTTTGGGGGGGGGGGATGAAATGCCAAGAAAACCGGTTGTAGAACCACAGATACTGACAGTAAAACACAGGCAACGTGATCCTGCTTTCATGATTCAGCTCCTGCAACCTCACAGCTTTCCTTGATGACTTTGGAAACTCCTGTGCATGTCTGTTCCTTTCTTCTGAAAGCGGTGATAAAAGGCCTACCTTAGAGGAGTGACATGTGGGTAAACCTGATCAGAGCAAGACAGGAATCCCCTTTGCTTGCAGATTCTCCTGAGCAATGTCTGTGATGAGACTGTGCCTGTGGCTTTCTGATCTGAGGGGTTTCTGGTCAAGATATATGTATGGTATTTGTTGCATTAAGCCCTTTTTCATTATGGGAGATGTCTTACTTTCACCTGCAATTGCAAATATGAGCACTGTCCTACAGATTTGAGGGTTGAGATTAAGTTGCTTAGCACAGGCCAGCAGTCTCTCATCACTTCAGCACGTGGCAATATTGCTTATGCTGACCTTTTAAAGGTGACTTTCTACCACAACCCAGTCTTAAGATCATGTCTATAGGGACCAGAGGCAGTGATGTCAGTAGACACATGCATTGCCACCTCCCCTAGTCCTGGGGCAGATCAGGAACAGGAGGGCTTCCAGCAGCAGGAAAAGCTGCTCTCTGCAGGAAGACATCAGGCTTCTCACAGATTTCAGGGTGGAGGCAGCCAAAGGCAGACAACGAAATCTTCCCCTTTTCCTCCCAGCTTGCAAGAAGACTGAATGGCAAATGCCCAGCTGATGTGATGAGAAGTGCCTTCTGAATTCACTTCACAGTGCTCTGTTCAAAGCACAATAAACCATCAATTCCAAGTTTGCCTGCAGACCACACAGTGAATTAGGAATGCTCCTCATGAAATACTGACTTGATCTCATCTTACACATACCCCAAAGCAATAACGAGGGGAAAATGCTGTGAAGCATTTTTTCCCTTTGTTAGTGCCCTTAGGGCTCGAGCTGAACTTTGTAAGAGACAAAAAAGAATAGCTAGGGAAAATGGTAAAGACTGGAGCGACTTACACTGGCGTCTTCTGTTGCGAGGGGCTGTGTAGATGTGGCAGCGAGCAGCGCTGGTCTAGCCACACAAGTCAGACATAACCCGTGTTGCATCTCTCTCAACATTCACCTTCCATTGGGCTTTTACCCAGAAAGCAGTGAGATACCATCTCAGTTGAAGGCTATTATTCTTAACACACTTTTTAGGCTGATGTTAAGATTCTGGTGGGGTTTTTTGTTTCTGGTTTTGGGTTGGGTTTGGTTTTGGTTTTTTGGTTTTTTTTTTTTTTTTGCCAGACTTGTCTATTTTATATCAACTTACTCCTCACTGAATTGTCTGACCCCACACCCATCTGAATTGACAGTGAGNTTTTTTTTGTGTTTTTTTTTTTTGGTTTTGGTTTTGGTTTTTTTTTGGTTTTTTTGTTTTTTTTTTTTTTTTTGCCAGACTTGTCTATTTTATATCAACTTACTCCTCACTGAATTGTCTGACCCCACACCCATCTGAATTGACAGTGAGGCCTTTAGGGACTATGTTCCTTCTGGCATTTAGGTTCAAATGGCTTTAATCTGTGGCTGGAGTTCTCCTTATGGAAAATCTGTATTACTTGGTAGTCACTGTGTGTCAGAATGAAAACTTGTGCAAAAGATCATCTTTCTGTATGCATGAGAATGTTTCAGGACATCAGCCACAAGGGGCAGGATTAAGCCTCAGAATTGAGAGTATCCTAATTTCTTTGAAGCCTGAAAATTTGGTTTCTCAAATTTTCCTATTTTACATGGAATTTTCTAGGGCACAGGAACAAATAAGGACAAAGAAGGAAGAGGAGAAGCAGTATTCAGAAGCTGAAAATTCAGTGGATTCTGTGCCATCTTCCATAAGAAATAACATACAAATAGTTCTGTGTGGTAAAAACCTTTACTGTTCTTTCTAGGATATAAGTATGGAGTGACCTTTATTTGTTCTGAGCCATTGCACTGAACTCACAGTAAATCAGAAAGGTCTGTGTTATCTGTACATATTTACAAGAGTCAGGAGTCCTTGTACTCTGTGTCCATCTATAAATCATGTAATAATCTTATAATAAGTTTCTTTGAAGTATTATTTGAATGGATGCTAATGAGTGCTGACTCAACAGTGCAAACATAGCACTGACTGACTTTCTGCTCCTGCTTTGGGTAAGAAAGTAAGACTTTTCAACCCTTTCCACTGGAAAACTTACTCCTGCATTTCACATTTCTATTCTGGGTGCTGATTGGAGAATGTGCCAGAACCTTGTCCCCTTATTCCATGCTTCTGAGCATTCCTTTCCTGTGGAATGCAGTAGGTGCATGGCTCACACTCTCCTCTGAGGCTAGACTTGGTTTCCATGCAGGACTTGGTTGTAGTGTAGTGAAAGATGTTTTCAGACTCAGAAGGGCTGAGATGGGCAAGGCTGTGGTTTGTACATGTGAGATGCGTTTATTAAAAGGAAATTGGTATCTAAACAGGAAACTGGTATTTGTTACATTGGAAAATACCTTATCAATCCTTCATGATAGCTAGTCTATCTAGCTAAAGCACACAGAGTAGCTGCAAGCAGTGGGTGCCACTTTTTCATCACAAGCTGTGAATCTTAATGGCTCCCATAAGTGCTGGATTTTGTACGTGGAGGCTGAGAGAGAGGAGCATGACTTAGAGACACTGTGGGTGAACTGCAGTATGTGGACACCTGCTTTCAGTAGGAGTGAGTAGAGATAAAAGGATAGGTTCATAATAATATCCTTTTTTGTATCTTTCTGCCACTGGTGTCTGGACATCACTGCTGAAGATGGTGCAGACTAAAAGGCATTTTAAAATACCCTTTAAATGACTTCCCATTTCAGCAATGAGACTAGGTGTATCTAAAGTACTGCAGGACAGCAGAGGGAAGCAGCCTTGGCCCAGCAAGCTTGCTTTTGCTCCACTTCAGTGATGCAAACAAGGCACTGAGCTGTCTGTCTCCTTGACAGACTACTACCTTGATGCATATCACCCACTTGCCCACCTCATCACCATGGAGGGGATACAGCAGTGTCAGAAAGGGCAGTGCAGAAAGATGCTCCAGTCTGATGAGCCTCCTCTGGGAGAAGGGACACGCAGCTCACAAGATGCTTCTCCTTCCTGTCTGAGCTCTGTTGATCCTGACCCTGGGAAAGACATGGAATTGTCTGAGAGCTTGGCACGTCCAGGGCATCTTGGTTGCAATGGTGTTCATAGTCAAGTTTTCCTTTTGGGTTTGCATCCAGTTTTCCAACATTTCAGTGTGAGTTTCAGAAGCCTGTGGGAGGAGCTGACCGAAAAGCAATGGAGAGGACAGTAGCATTGATGAGAAACTGAAAATGTGCAGAACTGAAATTAGTATATGCCCAAGGGCCATTCGATATGCAGGCATTCACTTTATGGTGAGCAAGCCTCTCCCTCCCTCCAAGTAATCAAGTGTAAGAAAGAGGCACATGTGAGGTATTAAACATAAAGTACAGGGGAAGACCAGAAAGATTACAGCGTGAAGTTCAGAAAGTATTAAAAATGATAAGAAAAGCAAAGGTAAAGAATGAAATAAAGATTGCAAAGGAGGTTGTGAAAAATAATGACTATTTTCAAGTACATAAGGCAAAAGAGGGACAGAAAGAGACAGGAGGGCCTTTAAGACATGGCAGAGAATAATTATTGAAAGGAAAGGTAGGTATTGCTTAAAATATCCAGTGCATTTCTTGCTCTCGTGCTCTGAAAAGAAGGCAGTGGCGGCAGACACAGGTGTCAGAAACAAGTATAAATTTCCCTAGGGAGAAGTTAAAAACCACCGAAGGAAATCAGGGTCATGCCAGAACAGGTTGTTAAGAAATTAGAATATCTGAAGACTTGCAAAATAACTTGTTCCAATGGGACACAGTCTGCTGCCAGTAGAAACCATCAGGAAAGGCAGGATAACTCCAGGCAGGCACATTGAAGAACCTGTTTGTAGGAGAGAGCATGGCTAAAGAGGTAGCTGATAGGCTACAGATTTCTAACTGTTGTGAATCAGGAGGACTCTGGCTTTTGTGGTGGCATAATGTTTGTCAACTTGCCGTGGGCTGCATCAAAAGTGTTCCTATAAGACACCAAATGAAAATGAAGCAGCATACAATGTTAGAGTTTAGCTCCTTGAAGCAGTATTTCTGTTCTGGGGCTTATGGACTCTCTAACAAACTGGACTTCAATTACTTGGCAGGGTCTTTAGTCCTGCAGCCGTCTGGTGAAGCAGCCTGCGGTTCAATGGCAGATTTGTTTAAATTAAATTTATATACAAGTTTACTCAATTAGGTACCTAAGTGAATAAAACAATTAGTATTATTTATTTTGATACTGAAATCAATTTAATTGATGCTGTTTTCCTGACGTTCCCTCCCTACTTGGTTCAGTGTTGTAACGAAAATGCAGAGCTGCATTGTAGGAGTTGCCATGGGGAAGATGAAGTCTTTGGCAGTTGGGTAGGGGACAGTTGGAGCTTTTGGCACCTGGGAAGGCATGGGAGGCAGTGTGGGATTGTGGACTAAATGCATTATCTGGATGCTTCTGCTAAAATGATCATCAGTGGAGCCATTAATAACGTTGGAATTTAAATTGTCAGGTTTTGTTTCAGCATTAACACACTACTGAGGGGAATGAGGCGGTCCACACCTCTCCAAGCTATAGTTTCAAGCTTTCTGCAATGTCTGATAAATATTGGTTTATGGTCCATTAATGTGTTCAAGGTTATCTTCACAAGCATGGCAGTCAGCAAGATAACATGTAGGCATTGCTTCAGAAACACAGTGGTATAATAAGGGAAAGATGCTTTGGCATATTCCACAGTAACAGTATCACAGGGTACAGGAAATTCAGCTAGTACTTCAAAAACATACCTAGGGAAGATCCAGAAAATGGCACGTCTATGGGTTTGATTGATTTTAGTGCTTGCAGAAGCATAAAGTCATAAATCAGAGTCTGAAGGAAAGAAAAGGACTAAGAGACTTGTGATACTGTTGATGTTGGTGCACAGAAGAAATAATCTGCTGGAATTTTAGGCAAAGCCACAAAAGACTGGCTAAGGAAAGGCCTGAGTACAACTCATGTGATCCTCAAGAAACCTTTTTGACCTGGTAACACATGAAAGATTGCTTCTTAGATCAGTAAGCAGGTTTGGGTGTGAGGAAAGTCAGTAGATAAAGAACTGGTCCAGGATATCAAAGAAGGCATTTGCAAATGGGCAGGATTTAGGTCAAAGGAGTGAAATAAAACAAGAATTGGTGTTAGGTTTTATTTTCTTCACCACATTTATAGATGGGCTTTGAAGAAGTCTGCAAAAGTGGTCTAATTTCAAAGCTAAGTGGGAATGGTAGGAAAGAGGGATTAGGTTAAGAAAGAGGGAAAGGAGGCAAAGGAGCAGAGGAAATGACAGGCATCAATGTGCTAATCAGTAAGGAAGAAAGAACCAGGATGTTACAGGGATTGTTCACAAGCCTTTAAGAATGTTACATGAAGAAATTGCCATGATAGCCTCTTCCAGACCATTTCCCTTCCCTGGTGTTATCAAGAATGGCCCAAGAAACACTGCTGCTGGAAGGAGCAAAGTTGGAGAGGACTCAAAACAGGCAGGAAGCGATAAGATCCAGTTCTCCATGCTGGAGCAAACCAGAGCACCAGCTGGGCCCCTGGCAAATGCAAGGCAGTGGTTTTGAAAGGTCATGGTATAGATAGAGACTCAAAGATAGGCAAAGGTCCATCCATGTTTGCCTCTAAATAAACCCTCATTATACAAATTGAATTTTTATATTTTTGGGGTTTCCTCATTTTTTAAATTGGCTTAATATGTGCTTCAGTCCAGCCTTCAGAGAGCACAGGAGTAGTTACAGGACAGAAAGCATCCAGGATTTCAATATTTATCCATTAGATTACAATAATGCTACAGATGGAACACACTATTTTTGCATGATTACTGGCCAGAATTAAAAATCAAGTTATTTGAACTAATACAGAAAGAAATAAACTGAAGCTTCTGGTTTTGCTGGCAATTGCAAGCAACATGTATCGATGTTGTCTGTATCTCAGGGTCTCAGGAATTCCTCCTCAGGGAGTGTCATCCCCTTAGTAAACCATCATCCATCACCTCCACATGCTGACAGCCCTGGCTATCGTCTTCAAGACGGGCACATAAGAATGCTAAGATAATGTCCCCATGTATTCCGAAGTAGGACAGTGTAGTAATCTGATCTGTGACAGATTCAGTGTCAAACGGTCTGAGCCTGGACAAGTTCATTATGGAGCATGTTGGAGCCCTGTGCGTGTCGGAAGAATGACTCACTTCAATTAAGATTGCACACACGGCGTTTGGGAGTTGGAGCCTAAAAAGGTCTCCTGTGTTCCTTTGTGGTGACTGTTCGCTTGGTTTCTGAGCTGCTTGCTCAGCACATGTAAGCTGGTGGGACCTTGTTGAGGTTAGTAAAGCTATATTCCTTTACAGCAGCCAAAGACCCAACATATATTCTTCCTGTCCCCTGTAAAGAAGATGCTTTGGTTTAAAATGTAACAAAACAGCCATGTTAAACCTTGTACTCATCATCATGAAAGCAGACTATGAGCCAAATTATAGGATAACTACTTAGGTCTTGTGTGGCTGAATCTCTGTTGATGCTTCAGTATCCAGCAAAGCTGTAGAAGAACAGACTGGGACTTTCTTGAGCCTGTAAGTCAGTGCAGATCCCAGGAAGGTCTGAGCAGTGGAACTGAGGCTCTTGATAGCAGAGAGATTGCAGCTATATTTTCAAGTCTTAGGATGAAATGGCAGAGTTGGCAATTAGGAAAATCATCTCTGGGTCTGCTGACAGAACAAAAGCTCATTGAAAGGCACACAATGAGAAAAATCATACAGAATGCCTCCTTGTTATTCACATTACTGTTTTTCAGAAGGCTAGATGCACTTTATTAAGCAAAAGCTAATAAATCTATTTTAGTGTCCCAATATTGTTCAGATACCAGTTGCTATTCCTAACATTGCTGAGTAATATTTTGACTCCATTCCAGGACTATCAAATAGTTGCTTTACAATTTTGATATGCTGTGCCTTGGAATCTGTTATAACTATTGCTACTGGCTGGGCTGAGAAGAAAGGCAATATATATGTTCATTAACTTGTGTGCCAATGGTTGCTATATCTCATGCACTTCAGAGGCTGCTGCCAACAGGTTAAGTAACTTTGGACAGTGGGAAAAGGAACCAGACAAACATCTGTTCATCAGGGACTATAGCAACAGGACAAGGGGTGATGGGCTCAAACTGAAACAGGGGAAGTTCAGGTTAGGTATAAGGCAGAAGTTCTTCCTTGTGAGGGTGGTGAAGCACTGGAATGGGCTGTCCAAGCAGTGAATGCCCCATCCCTGTCAGTATTCAAGGCCAGATGGGGCAGAGCCTTGGGTGCCATGGTTTAGTGTGAGGTGACCCTGCTCATGGCAGGGGATTGGAACTGAATGATCTTAAGGTCTTTTTGATCCTAGCTATGCTATGATTCTGTGATTGCTGCTGGGGTGAAGCACCCTGAGCTCACAATCCTGCCCCAAGGTTGCTCCACAGGCTCAGAGCTGTAGGAAAACCTGGTTTGGTTTGGTTTTCGGTTGTTAGCCCAAGCACTCCCAAAAGATAAAGTTTTATTTTAGGCCAGCTGATGTGAGAAATGTTCTTTCTGAATTTCAAAATGAGACATTTAAAAGAAAAAAATCCCTTTTATTATGAAAAGCTTTTCCCTTTAGTTCCAAAACATTAAATCAAAGAGTAAAAAAAAGGTTTTTTCAAAAAAGCTCCTTTTGGTTTTACTCCCATTTGAGACTCTTTCTATTAATGAATACTTTTGGTTGACTCAAAACTGCATTTGCCAGTGAACAAATTAATTGAAATATTCTGTCTGCTCCAAAATGACCTGAAGTTGATGCAAAATATTAGCAGTAGCATAAATAATTCCATGCTTCTCGACCTGTAAAACCATTCAGGATACTATCAATAAGGACAGAAGTACTCCCACATCATTACAAAGGCTAAGGGAATATACTTTGGTACTGGGGATAAGTATTAGAGGGATACTGGGAAGCTGCTAGGCTGTTTAACATCTGTCTTACAAATAAGCTTCATATGCTCTCTTTCTCAATTCTTCTCATTTAATTTGCAAAAATAATCAAGAAGGAGCATTTGCTGTCTCCGGACCAGATCTTGAGGCCTTATTCAGGCAAATGCTGACTGAATAATTAGTGAGCAGAAGGAATATCCGACTGACTGCAGAGTACACGCAACAGCTTGACATGGTTTAGGCTCTAGTTTCATCACCCATTGCTCTGAACACAAGAGGACATGGCTGGGTGAAAAATAACCCAAACCCACTCAAAATTAACTTGCAGTTTGGCTTACCGCTTTTAAATAGGATTCTGATGAAGTAGTAATTGAGGCAGCAGGTTCTTCCAAGGCTGGTTATGCAATGCTGTAATATAATAAGCTGTTTTCATTATAAATATTCTGAGGGTGAGCATGGTCACTGCATCATCCCCACAATGTTATTTAGGTCCTGAACCCTTGTTGCTGGTGGGGCAAAGGTTTGTGTCCTACTTCCCTGCTGCATGAGGAGAGGTGAACAGTGAACCTCCTCTCGGGCTTTCTTCAGCCCTGCATCACCTCCCTCGCTCCAGGTTTCCCTCTCTACTTGTTCTGATTGCTCATGTCCCAGACAGCCCAGAGAGCTCCCAATAGGAATTAAACAGGATGAAATTCCTGTTACCTCTAAGGTACCCATGAGGCTGCACCTTCCTTATCTCTTGAGTTTCCTTTGGTTTATACTCTGCACTGCTTTTGGAAGATGTGCCTGTCCCTGGCTGTAAGCAGATGAGCTGATTCAGGAAACTTTAACACAAAAGGGTGTCAATGCTCTAAATCCATTAGATAAATAAGACAAAAGGCTAAGCAAAGAAAGCACATTAGGAAGTAAGGAGAAGCAGGCATGTACATTTTGCCTGCTAACTTGTTACAACATGAAGAAACTATGAAAAGAAATTAATCTCTCTTTTTTTCCCTGCTTGTGCTCTTTTAATTATCCTGCCTCTTGTGAAGCTGTTGTCCTTACAAACGCTATTGCTGATGTTCAAGAAGTGTCCCTGAGCTCCTTCTAGCTTTTATAATTTCACCTTGGCTCTTACTTGTGTCTTTGCACTCTCTCCCTTTGTTTTTCCTCTCCAGCTCCTCCTCCACCTACCTTTCATGTTCTCCCTCCCACTCTTTTACTAAGCTTCTACAAATACCAGGAAACAAAACTATTTTTCCTAAGAATCAGAGGACACTCTGATTGCTGCCGCATATGGATATCTCCCTTTCAGGAGGTTCGCTTGGCCAGGTGAACATCTGTTCCTTAGTACTCTTATGAATAAACAGCAATAATTCTGACAGAGTGAGCTTAAGATGACAGCTTAACTACTTTCAAGCAAGAACTTAATCGTTCTTTCTTATCTGACTCCCCATCCTGGATTTACACACACATGCTTTCTTATCTTAGCTATTAGCCTAGTTTCACTCTGCAATACAAATCTGCCTCTCTCTGTTCGGATTCAAGTGAAAATTTTGTTAAAGTTGCACAGCTTTTTCTTGTTGCTTGTTTATTTATTAGGCTGAAAAGGTTGGATGTGAAAGAGATTTGGAGTGACCCCCATGTCCTCTTGCAGGTGTTTCCTGGCTGCGTAGCCCTTCTCCAGCCCTGCCAACATGGTCTCTGTACTGCAAAGCTCCTCGGTGATGTTTGAACAACTTCCCTTCCCATGCCCATCTACTTTCTGCTGCAGGCTTCCCACAGCATTCCCTGCTGCTGTTTGACTCTGTTGCCTTTGCAGGGCAAAGTTATTTGGGCAGTGATTCTGAACAGGTCATGAAGGGAACTGACAAAGGATGTTGGAGAGGACGTACCTGGGTTATACCTGTGTGTGTCCTTGCAGAGCTTCGCTTCCCTCACTGCAATCTGGGAAGTGCATCCAGCATAAAGATGGAAACAAACTTCATTTGCTGTTTCTTTTGTACCTTCTGCTTCCTGCTGAAAGAAGGCACTGGATTTGCAGTTTGCTGTGACCAGAGTGATGGGAACAGGGTGTGTAAAGAACAATAAGAAGTGTGTATGTGGAAAATGTAGTATGCTTCTTGTATTAGGGCTGCTGCTGCCAAAGTCCTTCGTGCAGTGTGAACAGGAGCAGGCAGCACATCACTGACACCGTGTTGTGCACAAAGACAAGGCCCTGACCCTCACCCTCACCAGGAAGCTTTGCACAGGTTTCTTGGGTTTGGAATAACAACAGCAAATGGCACGGACTCATCCTGCTGCTGGCAGCATCCCTCTTCACTGCTTGTTTCCAGCTTGGCCTGTGTGGAGGTGGTGAAGCACTATGCCTTTCCTTACCTGCAAAAATACCTCCCCTCCCTGAGTAAGCCCAAGTCATGCTAGCGCCTTGTTTCAATTTAGGTACAAGTCCTGGGGATACATGAAAACAAGTGTGGGGGGGGAAAGTTATATTTAACCCAGGAAAAGGGTGTGCGCAAATAAAACGCAGTTAAAAGCTGCCGACAAGGGAGAGCCCTTTTCTTTTGAAGATTGGGAGTGGAAACCGAGGGTGGGGGGGAGAGCAGGCAAGGAAAGGCAAGAGAGCACAAGGAAGGGAGCAGGATGTAAAGTGAACAGGATGAGAAAGCTGACAAGTTGTCACTTTCGCTTGCATTGGGCAAGGAGGAAGTGCGAGGCCACCCCCCTGTGCGGCACACTTGATGGATCTCAAGGCATGGCAATATGGCTCTGTTTGTTCTGGCCAGGGGAAGGGGAGCAGTTTGTTTTCTTAAGACTATTAAGTCCTTCTAAGTACCACTATCGGCATCCTATGATTGAAAGTGACAAACAGAAGCAACCCTATTTAAAAACTGCCACTTTGAATTAGTGGAAATATCAGCTTAAGTTTTGCAATATTTTACTGCTCCATTGTTGCACTCTTTTACATAAGGATGGCCAAATAAAGAACCTGGCCACTTGTTTTGCTCAGAATTCGTCCCCATGCTCCTGCCCCATTAGCTGCTGCCTTGTGAAAGCTGTGCTAAACAAAGTGACAGCAGCTGCCAGTGCAGCCAGGGCTAAGTTATCAAACGGCTGAAGTTGGGGCCGTGCACAGGATCACTTTTCCACATGAAAAATGAGTAGCAAACAGGTATTAATGCATGCAAGGGTGTTCTTGCAGGACTCCCCTCCAGCTATGCACTGTTGAAAGATGTATTGAAGCAGGTCAAAGGAGGAGATCCTGCCCCTCAATTCTTCTCTTGTGAGACCCCACTTGCAGCACTGTGTGCAGTTCTGGTGTCCTGAGCATAAGAAGGCCATGGAGCTGTTGGAGCAAGTCCAGGGGAAGCCACGAGGATGCTCAGGGGCTGGAGCACCTCCCCTATGGAGCCAAACTGAGAACATTGGGGCTGTTCAGCCTGGAGCGGAGAAGCTGCGTGGAGACCTCAGAGCAGCTTCCAGTGTCTGAAGGGGGCTGCAAAGATGCTGGGAAGGGGCTCTTCATCAGGGACTGCAGTGATAGGACAAGGGGTGCTGGGTTCAGACTGGAACAGGGCAAGTTCAGGTTAGATCTAAGGCAGAAGCTGTTCCCTGTGAGGGTGCTGAGGCGCTGGCACAGGGTGCCCAGAGAAGCTGTGGCTGCCCCATCCCTGGCAGTGTTCAAGGCCAGGTTGGATGGGGCATTGGGTGACACGAGTCTAGTGTGAGGCAACCCTGCCTGTGCCAGAGTATGGAATTAGATGATCTTAAGGTCCTCTCTAACCCAAACCATTCTATGATTCTATATATTTAGATCTATGTATTTGTATTACCTGCAGTTCCCCAGTGTTAGAAGCACAGGCTTTTGGTGTGGCAAGTTGTCTTCCACAAAGAAGAAAATGGTTTTGCACAGTTTAGCTTTAGACTGTGAATTTAGTGCTGAGATTATGAGCCTAGACTGCCTGAACAGGGATAAAAGAGGGCTTCCAACTGATGCTGTAAGCATGCAGGTACTGATGCCTGCCCAACTGAGGCACTCTGAATTGCTTCAGGAGTGTAGAGTCTGTAGGTACCCGATCTGGATGCTTTTGGGCTGTTCAAACCCATGAAAGCTTCTTCCTCACTTCAATCCCTGTAAATGCAGTGTGAGAAAACACTCAAGTTGCCACCTCAGATCTCCTCGTGGCTTCAGTCATGCCTGGGAATCACATTACGGACTTGTGCCTTATCCTGTTCAACAGGAAATATCCATTTCTCATAATCTGTGTGCTCCCCTTCCCTTGGGAGCTGCTGCTATTTCTGTCATGCGGAAGGCTTTCCAGGTGGGCTGGCAGGATAACCTTGGGCAGGAGGAGCACTGAACCTCAGCGTTTGCTGGGCTCTGGGTCTGCGGGAAAGGGGGGATATGGGGATTCGGAATGCTTCTGTTGCAGCAGGCCAAGATACAGCGAGAGCACGAAGCCTGTGCATAGAGCCCTTCCCTGTTGTTTGAAGGGAGTAAGACACTTTGGCTTTCAAAACAAAGCTGCACTTGCAATCTTTGATCTTTGTTTCCTATTCTTTGTTTTTCATAAGGAAAGACACTAACAAAATAATGCAGACAAAGCAGGTTATCTGCAAGCCAACTTGAGTACCCGTTAGATCTTAAAGGCTGTATTATTCTGACTTTCAATACCAATGCACAAATAGCTTTGCTTTCTTTTTTATCCCATGGATCTTCCATATGGCCAGATGAACAGGCTGGCTGCATGGTGAGCAGCAAGAAGAACAGCTGACATATAGTTTGCAATCACGCTGCAACATCTGGGCAGAGTTTGGTCACTGGCATGCCTGGTAATAGTTTTTACATTCAGAGAGATTCTTTTTTTATAGGATTGTGTAAAGTAGCAGGGAAAATACTAATGTCAGCTTTAAAGCATACAATGAATGGGGTTTTGTAGCAGCAAAGCAACCAAGCCTGTGTGCAACAATACTTAGAGCAGCGAACTGGGAGGTAAGCATTGAGTCTTATCTCCAGCTCTTTCAGTACCTTTCTATGGGATCTGAAACACACAATTTTTTCTCACTTTTTAGCCTCTCTTTCCCCTCCTCCTCTCTCCATTCATGTTTGTGTGTTTATAGAATCCCAGACTGGTTTGGGTTGGAAAGGACCTTAAGATCATCCAGTTCCAACCCCTGCCTTCCTACCTAGCCTGTAAACTCCTCCATGAGTCATCACCCACACACACTCACTATTATGGCCCCAAAAGGCATTTATGCCTCACTGTTCAAAGTATACAGATTTCTCTTTGCCCTTCACCACTGCAGATGACATCAAAAAGATACCTTGGGTTGTTACTTGAGGAGATCAAGACAAGCAATTGCTAAAGGTCACTAGCATAGCACTTCTGCTGAGACTGCTGCAAGGGACCACAGGGAAAGGGAAAGAAATACACAGAGGAAACATAGATGGAATCATGCATAAACGTGTACATGTGTGCTGATACAGAGGAAAGGCAGTTCACTGGGCAACCTCTTCCATCCAGATGAAGAAAACACAGTGGCAAATGACACTGAAAAGTGCTCACTTTCTGGCCAGGCGCTGTCAGTGCAGCAGCTTGTTGGCAGCAGGAATTCAGGCTTCCAGTATATCCGATGTGTAACCTGGGAAGGTGAACTTAAATATGAGGAGGGTGGCTGGTGCATGGAACTAATTCTGAGGGTCTCTTTCAAGGCTTGCCCACCTCTGGTTAGATGAAGGGATGCCCCAAAGTGCTGCAGGTCCCTTTTGAGGTCCGGTTTCACATCCCCGGCTGAATCAGCGCTCAGCTGTGCTGGTTTGCACATGGAGGAAGGCTCCATATGGTGTATGAATGGCATCCCAGCACAGCCCCTTCTATCCAGGTGTAGAGCACAAAGCCTGGGGGGAGGGGGGGGTGGTTCTGTAGTGGAGGGGAGGATGCCAGGGAGACAGCACTCCCCCGTCTGTGCTCCCTGGGCCAGGATCCACAGATCCTGGCTCCCCTCTGCCTCTTCTAGCATTTGGCCCAATGTTTTGTCCTCATTTTGCTTGTTCTGTAGCAACAGTTTCTTAGCAAACACCATTCTCGGAGTGGTGCTGATAGTAATTGATGAGGCTGGTGCTCAGAGTTGTCTTGGCATGGTAAGGCACTATCTAAGTAGAAAAATAAACAGCCATGTTCACTCCAGTTCCCTTCAGAGAAAGGAAAAATTAATCGATGCCTCCCAGATGGAAATGAACAAAATCATCGGCAGGAAAATGTCTTGAAGATCCTAAGAAAGCTCTGAGAAGGGAGGATGAGCAGCCCTGGTTTGCTGGGGCTTTGGTTTCCATTAAATGAAGAACTCCTGCTTCTCTGAGGTCGTGCTGTGAGTGGAGGAGTTCGAGGTTTCAGAGAGGGCATAACGTTTTAGGGGTTTAATATGCTTCGAGGAAGACAATCCCTATCTGCTGTAGGAAAAATGGTGATTTGTCTTGCGAAAGATTGGTTTCCCTTTGAACATGCAGCAATGGGAGATTTTGTCCCACATTTAAATGTTTCTTACGTTGCTTTTAACAGACCTGACATAAAACACTTGGTTTCTGACAAGTCTGTTGCCACTGGCTGCAGAAGGGACACTGTTCTTACTGCAGTGGAGGAGACAATTATATTGGCTTCAATTTGAACAACAATCAAAATAGCATTTGAGATCACAAGTTTCTTGAGAAGGTATCTGCTAGATAGTGTTATTTTAACCTATAGGTTAAACTCATTATATAAGTTTAAAACATACACATTATTGCCTTAAATGCAGCTTTTCAAGTGTATGATGCTAAATACGAGCATTGCATTTTAGAATTAGTGCATAATGATTAAAGACAAAAAAAAAGGCAAAGCAAAACTATAGACTGAAATGCAAAGATTTGAGCTTTTTCTGAGACTTCTTATGTTCCTTTCCCCTTTTTATGTCTGAAGTGAAAATGAATTGTTTCAAAAGGCCTTGAGGACCTGATGCAGTAAGCTTTGAAATCATGGACTGCATATTCATTTTAAAGAAACTCAGTCACACTTTTACAGGGGTCTTCAAAGCAGAGTTTATAAATATTTCATGCTTTGGTTTTCTATTACATTTCACTAAATAATAATGCAGAAGACCCCTCACACATCCATTTTTGTTTCAAGGATATAATTTCTATAGTTGCAAATACTATCCCCTAAAAGATGATGCCACTGATGTTATCACTAAGCATTCCCTTCAGTCAGAGTTCTCTGTTGACTGGAATATGGCTCTGTCTGTGAGCCAGGATCCATCATTTATTCAGTCTCAGAAGGAGCACTTGATTCAGATCTTGGGAGAAGGCAGGACATGGCTCAGGGCTGGCACAACAAGTGGCAGGGGTTCATCATTTTTCATTGTAGTCCAAGCTGGGAAGTGGAAATTGAGACAATAAAGTCAGCACATTCCCAGAAACCAAGTGATTTCAGTATAGAGTGTGAGATGGCTTATCAGCCATTTAAGAGCATAGTGTCCAAGAGTTACAATGTCTGTCTGAACAGCCTTCTGAAGACAAGATGCTAGGCAACTAACAGGTACCTCTTTTTTGCTGCTGTTTCAGAGGAATCAGCATCAAGGTAAAATGCAAGGTGGCAGATGTTGTACATGCCCTGAGAAAAGTTCAGAATAATTTTGTGATGAAAATGTGAAGAAATAAAAAAGGTTGGAATAAATGCTATGGAAATTGCCCTTTGTTACATTATTTGACTATAATTACAGGAGAAGCCAAGTGCTGATAGCTTAGAAGAGAAAATATTTTCATACTTATCTAATCTGTGGTTTTAAGTAGGGACAGACAAACTCATTTTGCCTAGTTTCAAACCCACTTGAACACTATTCAGCAAAGCACTTACATTTGTATTTTCAAAGCTTGAGATCTTTTCTTTCCCCCACAATGGTATCACTGCTGATATTCCTTCAGTGAGAAAGTTCACATGGTTTTACAAATGAATCTCAGGAGCATCTGAGTCTAAAAAGCTCTATGAAAGTCTGAATTATATCTCTCTGGTTGTCTCTTTTCATCCCCAAGCCTGTCTTTTCCTCTCCTTAAAGCAATTGGCATGCCGGTTGTTAGCGAGTTGTCTATCCAGAACAGAAAGTACATGGAGTAAGAAGAATACAGGCTGCTCCTGGATACCCCATAGGGCCCATGTCTCGCCAGTTTTTTCAGATAAATCTACATGTTCAGCTCATTTCTTGGTTTCAAGATGGGTTTTTTTTGTTTCAAGATGAAGTTAAGGCTGGTTGGAAGTCTGAGAGGCTGCAAGATTTGGAAATGCAGAACGGGAAACACAAACCACTTGGCCTTGAAAGCTTTCCCAATTGGGCTGAAAGGGAACTTCAGCATTATTAGCCTGCTTTGTTTTAACTGACAGAATGCAGGGGGGTTGGGGTAAGAAAAACCAACACAAAAGCTGTGAAAGCACAAATTAGAATGACTTCAAGCATATGAATGTTCATTATATGTGTGCAGGACCAGGTCTGCTATTTATACCAGCTCCTTTGTATACATAAACTCAGGACCAGAGTGGGTTTCAGCTGCAAAACAAAGGCAAGAGGTACAATAAAGATGCGTTACCTACTTATCATTACAAGCTGGAAGATGGACAGGATTAATACAGTCAAAACATAGATTGCTTTATACCACTTTGCAGTTTTGAAGGTTTTAGTTTTGATTCTTCTTTAAGCATGCATGCCCAGATAGGGCACAGGTGAAGAGGGAGGAAAGAAACAATAAATGTCCTCAGCCCTTTTGGTGATGCTCTGAGGCTATTTTGTCCCATCTCATATTTACAAGTTA
Organism: Agapornis roseicollis; assembly: GCA_002631895.1. Classification (NCBI taxonomy): domain Eukaryota; kingdom Metazoa; phylum Chordata; class Aves; order Psittaciformes; family Psittacidae; genus Agapornis; species Agapornis roseicollis. Next base: position 28,672 of record NDXB01007686.1, on the reverse strand, counting down.
TCTATAGCTGCTACCACTGTAAATACACTCCTGTGATATCGTGAGCTGCCAGACAAAAGCAAGCATTGCTTTCTAGCCATTTGTCCTTCTTAGTTCAAACAAGACAGAAAATTAGAGCACAAGAAGCCAATCAGAAGACAAAGATCTGAAAAACTGTTGCATGACTGCACAGTGAGACCAGATGGCTGTGTGAACTGTCCCTCCATACACATGAGCACATTGATAATGAAAAAGGATTCGCACTCATCATCTCTCTGTAACGTCCACCACATCACATGGTGCCTGTGACCAAGAATTAAAGATCAAATAGATGCTTTTTGTCAGAATGATGATTAACACACAAGCCTTGCTCAGTGCTGCTCCTCCTACACATCGCTTTGGAAATCTATCTTGATTTGTCCAAAAATGAATTGTCTGATGATGACCCACGTTAGCTGTATGTCGGGAGCGCTAAAGAGATTGGCACGTACAGTTTTCTGTGGGAAGAGCTCTGTGCAATCTCTGTCATCCAAACCAACACTGGAGACTTTTTGGCTGTTTTCTCACACCTTCTGTTATGACTGTGTTCCTGTTCCTACTGCATTGTTTCCCCCAGAGTTTAAGGTTACTTCTACCACACTTTCATTTCATCCTCAATTCATATTCTTTCATTCCCATAAAAGCAACCACTTCCAATCTAATCCAAAGTAAAATAGAAATGAACAAGTAGAACCAACTTAGCATTCTTGGTGCTGGGAAATTGCTTTGCGGCCACTTGTTCTTGGTTGAGACAGGACTGAGACAAGAAATGAGAAACAATTATAGGACTATGAAAGATTTAATGAACTGTTTATCCGATACCCAATTCCCACAAACATTTCCTCATCTGACAGTTTTTTTCTGCCCTATTGCTTGAACTGGCATTGCTGCCATGTATCATTCCTTGGGGTAACATGGTGCTTCAGATGCTGGCTGTCTCAAGAAGCAAATGACCAATGGCTGAAGTTTCAAGGAATTTTCTTCCTCCAGCTTTTAGAAGTCACGTTTGAATATCTCAAGTTCACAGAAGTCTTTTATATTGGGCTACAAGAGTGAAGGATGAGTTACTGAGTTCATATGCTTTACATGATTAGTCATACAATTCTAAGTGGACACCTCAGCTCCTATCCATACGTACTGTGTTGAATATAAATATGACAAGAAATTCTCCAAGTCCCATCTCTGCTTTATCTACGTCAATATGCTGGCTAGCAGTCTGATGTGATCAGGGAGTTTCTGAGTTATGCTCCTTCCTCCTCTAACCAATTGAATACCAAAGTCTTTCACACATACTGTGTGGCTTTAGCAGTGTATTGCCAGTGTCCTTTAATGCCAGTATTGCCAGCCTGCTTTATGGACCAGAGGTTAGTACAAATTTCTGGAAACTAGACTAAATAGCTTCAAATCACTGCAAGCAGTGGAGGATATGAAATCACACCTTTCATACACCAAACTGCCCCTCTACTTAGGAGTTCACCTCCTCTCAGGACTCCAGATTGGAGTGGAACAAATCCTTGAACCACTGCAGTCTTCAGTACAGAACTGGTTTTTTCCTCTACTTTGTTTTTAGTTCATTGTTATCCAGTCTGTGTATTCCCACACTCTCCTTCCTGATAGCTTTGAAAATCAGGACAGGGATCTCATCACATACTTTCTCCTTCCTGAGAAGGCATTGCCTGAAACAACCCCAAAAAGACCTTGATTGAGGGAAAAACCAGGTTAACAGGGAAAGTGGATGCGTACTGCTGGAATGGAAGTTTTAGCATTCCCTTTAGGGTTTACAGAGAGTGGTTGTTTTAGATCTCTGGCACCCACACGAGTTCTGTGGTTTATTTTTTGTGCGTGGAAATGAAGTATGACACAATATTATACCATGGAGTATTTCAGTAGTGCACAACTAAGTGTGCAACTACCTGTGTTTAATTACATATGTCATCGTGCAGAAAGTGGGCAGCTGAGGTGAGATTGCTACACTGCATATTCCACCACAGCAAGACAGAAAAAGCAATTCGATTTTTCTGCAGCCCATTCCACCCATCGGCTCTTTCCAGCTTCAGCTACCTCCCCTCAGCACCCACAGCCCATGTATTTGTGTCTTTTCCCTGAGCAGCACTAGCAGTGTTCATCAGTTATAAGTGCACTATTAGGTGAATGTCTCTGCAAAGAGGTTAGTTCCTTGAATTACAAGAAGCTCAGTTGTGTCTACAGCCTTGAGAGGAAAGAGCAACAACTCAAGTAAGCCTTCCTCAACATGCAGGGAGGCAAAAGTGTATGGGAAGATAGAGGAAGAAGTGAGGAAGTGTAATGCTGCAATTAATTCTTAGAAGAGAGCATGCCACTTAAGTCTGCATACATGTGTAAGTGGATGAACCAGATTCCCAGGAGCTTGTCATGGTAAAGACTAGACGGTGAAAGCAGTAGTCTGGGAGATCACAGCATCTTGAACTGTCCTTAAGACATCAGTGCCATGCACAAAGACATTGAGATCCTTGCTCTATTGCAATGGAAATGAGGACAACCCCTCTGCTAACGTGAGGGCTGTACAGAGATAGGCTTGTCCCAGTTAGCAGAAGACCCTGCTTCACTCTGTGGTGGCTGGGCCTGAGCCAAACAAGTATTCAGGGTACTAGAGCTGGCTGGATTTCTGGCATGCTCAGCCTTTGAGGGAGTGAGTGAACTGCAGCTATAGAAAAGAATCAGTTCCCAAATCTCTTGTTGTTCATTTTTGCTTGGCTGGTGAGTTACAAGAGAGCCGTTGGCACAACTTGTTACAGCGCATCTCTCTATGGTTTTCCTTGTGTGCCCAGTGCCACTGTACATATCCCAGCCTGAAGACAAAGGTGAAAGTGTTCCCTCCCCCACAATTACAATGTGCTTCAACAGGCATACACACAGGGAAAAAATCAGTTGCTTAAACCCAGTATTATTCTGTCATTTGAGACAACCATATTGATCTGAGATATTTCCTTGGGGTCAGCTTTGGTAATGGATCTATCAAGGACCCACATCCTCCTGTAGCAGCAGTGGCCACCAGGTATAATACCTTACAGCATCTCTCATGGCATGAGCTGCCTGCATTAGGCAAATTAATTGAGCACCTGCTGTTCATCCCATCAGAAAATCCAGTATAGGCTTAAAGAAGAGATGAGGAAAGTTTCCTCTGACTGGTTATAACTGTTCTGGGGCTCCTGTTTATTTTAACTGAAACAGTTCTATACATCCAAGCTGGAAAGATTAGGCATGGACATGAGTGATATTTCTGTGAGTGACATATGTACTGCTGTGTTATCCTTGCTTAAAATACCTCTAATAATCTTGGTTGTGAGCGTGGTTTTGCTCTTCTCTTTCTTTTTTGGTTGTATTTTCTTGCAAGAGTTCTCTTACTGCTTGACTATCCCCACCTGCGGGCATGGTGAAATCTTTGTTGGTTAAATTGTATAGCTTCAGTAACTGATTCTTTAGACTTATGAAAGAAGACAAAATTAGATCAGGCTTTTCTTAGGTAGAAATTCTGTAGACAAAGTCAGAAGCTGCTGGTCTTCAGTGTGTGAACAGAAATTAGACAACAGCAAGTTTTTGTCACATGAAAGCAAATGTGGAGGAGGAAATAGTCAATTGTTTGAATTGAGTCTAAACCAAAACCAGCTATCAAACTGCTCCAAGAAATAGGTGGAAAACCTCAGGTTCTACTGGAAGTGTGTCATTGTCCTCAGTGGCATCCACCACCTGCTGGCCCACATTGGGAGAAGGGTCAGCTGGAGTGCAGTGAGGCAGGATTTGGCTTTGACTAGTTAAAACTTCCATAGGATCTCATTCAAAAGTGCAGTCCTATGGCAGCATGAAGTCCCCAGCCACAACCAAGATCTTGTGGGGTTTGGTGGACCAGCTCAGAAAAAAAATATATTCTTGAAAATGATCTCTTTTTTTCCTATTACTTTCCAGCCAGATCAGTTCCCTGACCCCGTTCAAGATGCAATTGATGCAATTGAGCATCCCCCAGCAGCAGAAGTTGTATAGATGTAAAGACAGGCAGCCTATGTCAGGCCATGGGGGCTGCTGAATGCATGAGTAGGTGGCAAGAGTGAAATGCACAAAATTTACGTGTAGGAGCCACTTTGCAGGTCAAGAGAGATCCTCACTTTACAGAAATGTTAATCCAGCACCTTTTACTGAAACATTCACTTAAAATATGTGTTTGTCATGCTGGAATGTGCTAATGGCTGCAATCAAGTTGTCTTTCATCTGCAGGCAGTGGCTGACCTCATTAAAGCAAATGGGCTTCCAAGTCACATATCACTGGTGTTACATAGAAGAAAAGGTTTCTTTAAGAAGAAAGGCAGATAAAGACAAGGGAAGACTTCACCCAAGGAATTAGGCTTCAGGGGAAGCCAATCACCTTGAATCCACGCAGGTCCAAGCGTTTACTTATTGCCATTGTAAGGACCTGATTGCTAAGCAGATGGTGGGAGTGCAGTAGGAGGTAGAAGTAGTGTGAGATAGCCCTGGAAGGAAGTCAGGAAGGAGAAGGACCTTTGGCCAAAGCCCTTGCTGAGAGGCAGGCTTGATTTCTGGAGTGGGGAAGTTTCTTTTTCTCTTCTGGAGAAACAGGAGTTTCTGTGCATCCTTTGTAAATAAGATGGATTGGGTCAAAGAAACCTCTTCCATCTATGCTCATCTTTTTTTTCTTTAGGTAAATTAGCAAGGTCATGGTTCCCGGTTAAGGCCAAGGTTCAAAAGAAAGTAAGACAAGGCATAGATGTGCAAAACAAGGGCTTTGTGTATTACAATATGCCTCTTTTTTTCCATTACGCAGCTGCAAAGGCCTCTTACCATAATGATGGAACGTGACAAAGATTAACGGATCATATGTTTTAATCAGTTCTGGCATTTTGAGGGAAAAAATAGTCAGACAAGATACCCGAGGTTTTCAAACCAATCAGCCACTGCTCATGTGCAGTAAATGTCTTCCACTGAAATGTCACAGGGATTTTTCAGAGAGGGATAGAATGTTCACAGGCAGCAGGCAGCTGACACAGAAGAACTTTGCAATGATTATAAACAGGCCCATGAGGTTTAATGTGAGCTGTATTGTGTCTGTAGGTTTTATTAATCTGATGTCATCAGTTGTTGGAGGGAAATCACTAGACTGCAGTGTGGTTCAGTGGCGGGTGAAAGGAGATGGATCATATTTTCATAGGTTTTTGTTTGAAAACTACAATGTTGTCCAGGAACGAGTCACTCTCATCCTAGTGTCTGAGTGATTTCAGCAGAGCTGTATGCACAAAGCAGAGGATTTTATCACACCCTTTGAGAGAAATAGATCCAAGAAACCAGAATGCCTGTACACAACTTTCAGCCAGCCTGATTTCCCTGTTGAGCAGCCTAGGGTTGAGTCAGTGGCAAAAGTACAGTTCAGATCTAAGCATTAGGCATTAGAATCATAGAATCAGCTAGGCTGGAAAAGACTTTTAAGATCATCAAGTCCAGCCTTTATATTAATTAAATAACTAGGAGTGCTCCTAAACAAAAAACCTGAAACCAGAAAACAGTGGTAGTTCTTCCTGGTTTTAATTCTGTTGTGGGAGGATTGACCTCACAGTGATAGTAGTAGTAGCACTGTTGTTGTTTCTCATACTATTGTGGCTGCTGGCACTAGCCATGGTGCAGGTCCGGTCTGCTCCATACAAACACAGGACAAGAGCTTACAGTCAGAGGATGAGAAAATGGACCACAAGAGAAGCTATAAAAAGAGATGGGGAAGGTGTCAAAGGGAACAGATCCCAATGGTTCAGAGTGGGCAAGGAGACTGCACAGCTCTGTTTCTGCAGCCAACCCTGTACTGTATGCTAGAAGGGAAAAAAGGCTCTGTAATTCATTGCAACACCTTCTCTGGGACCTGCAGTGTATGGTTCTGCCCCAGTGCTCATAAATGCAACTCCAACCAGGGATGTTTCGTGGTATTTTGGAGTTCTTGTTTCTTCATTATTTATTTTCTTTCATGAAATAACGTGCAATTTGCCTGCAACTGGATTGCAATTATCCTGTACTGTCCCAGCTTCAGAAACCAACAGCTAAAACCATCCTTTTTCAATTTATGTCTGCTTTGCATGTGGGGACTGGAAAGGACAAAATGATACTCTGTGGTGTGTGTGTGTGCATGCACACATGTATGCATGTACACTGCCAGGTAGCTGTGGCACTAAGAAACTGGAGAGTGGAATTACAAAGACAGGTTGATGTGCTGGGAAAGATCAATGAATACGAGAGGTTCACTGATGACAGATGGCTGGTTTCATACTCTGAAGGAGTGACAGAGGAGGAGGAGAACCAGCTGTGATAGAGTTGCAGGATGAGTGCATTGGAAGCACAGCCTTGTGCAGGAGAAGTAGCCCTGTTCCAGCAGAAGCAGGAGGATATAAAGGGCTGTGTCTGGGTAACTAAGAACAGGTAGTAATGGAGGGAAGATCTCATAAGGAGAGAAGGGCTTGTGCCAGCACCCACTGCACTCCTCAGAGTTGTAGCAATTCAGAAAATAGAACCTCACAAAATGATGAAACGAGCATGGGGAAATCTGCAGCAAAATTAGATCAGAGAAGTGTTGATGGCAGGGTTGATGTTGCAGATAGTCACTGCTGTTTAAAACGCCAAACCCTTGCACAGACGCACATGAGTCAAATGCTTCCAGGAGAAGGGGCAGGGGATTTTTAGTCAGTGTGCAATGGCAGATGAAATAGCTTTAGAAAGAGTCTAGCATAATGGTGGTGATCTTTATAAATGAGGTAGGGGAAGGCATGCATGTATTGTAAAAAGAAAGCCTCACACCACTTAGCTAGCCAGTGGAAGGAGAAAGCAGCATAATGGTTCTTTCCAGTATGTAAGTGGTTCATTATACCACAGATAAATGAATAGACTGGGGGGTGTTGGTGTTGAAGTGAGAGGTGTGGAGAATATAAACAACAAAACAGAGAAAGCAAAATGGCAAAGGAGGTATAGCCTGTGTTATCCCCAGCCCTATGGGAACAAACAGATTGTCCACTAATAAGGAAATGATCTAGCCATTCTTTTAGATTAGTGATGTGGGAGGAGAGGAATTTAAAGGAGGGAATGCATGGATCTCTCAGTAATGTATCCACTGGTTGTTGTTGTAGGAGATAATGACAATGTAAAGCAAAGGTGGGAGGAGAAAATATCTTCTATACAAATGCAGTGAGCATATTAATAAGGTCACCAATTGAAAACATGCATCTCCAAGGCTAAGTGTGATATTCCTGGAACATGTGAGCTAGAAGGGAGTTAAAACAGAGTAGGAGGAGGCAAAGTTGATGAAATGGAACAGGCTGTGTTCTTCAGTCAGCAGAGACAGCAGTGTATATTCCATGTCCAGAGCAGGAAACACCACAAATGCTTTGCCTGTTGGAGCAGAGGCTGTTTGGGCAGAAGCTGGGGAAGGACAATGAATGCAGTCATGTTATTCCTGGATGCTGCCACAGGCCCCCAGGGCAGGCAAAGAAAGTAGGTTGGGAAATGTTTTTACAGATAAGAGAAGTCTGTAAAACAGCTAGAACATTGATTACGAGGGATTTTAATTACTCAGCTATTGATTGGGACAACCAGGATGCAGAAGGGAAGCAGAGGAATGGGTTTCCAGAGTAATGCAAGGTTGCCATCTCACACACTTGCTGAACAGCCAAACTTGCATCGTCTGAGGCTACTCAGATCCTAATTCTAGGAAGCATGCCAAGTCTGATCAATTAAGTTGAAGTTGGGGAGTAGTTAGGATCCAGTGACACCATCTATTGTCAGAAAGGAAATGCTCAAGAGGAGGCAACGCAAACACTTTAGACACAAGATGAAGCAAATGAAACTTGTCCTAATGAAATTTGACTGGAATATTGTAATGTGTTTGAAGTGTGATAGGGGATATTTCTTGAAAGAGGCCATAAAGAGGGAAGGGAATGGAGCAGTAATTGAAATTCATCCTAGTTCAGCCTAGAGAGGGAATTCAGCAGCAGAGGCTAATAGCTGCAATGATCCTTGGCTAATGGAGAGTTCATTGGGGGTCATGAACACCTGCATATTTTAGAGCAGCCCAGACCCTGCTCTCAATTATGGGGCTGTCTCTGTCTGTCCCTGGCAACTATAATATCTTTACACCTTGTCCCTCTCAGGTACATCAATTGATGTTCCAGAGCTTCTACAACATAGCCTTATAGTTCTTATGGCATGAGTAGCTTGAAGAAATTAGTGTCTCTTTGGCAAAAGAAGAAACACAAAAGAAAGCTAATTCTTATATTAAAAGAGGATTTAATTGGGCTAGGTAATGACAACATTAAGAAAGACGTGAGCTGTTCCTTCTCTTAGTAGTAGTAGATGGGGTAAAATGCCCTACTTGATGATAATAAAACCCACTAAATATCACAGGTGATATCACAAATCCTCAGCATGGAAAACATTAACATTTTTGTCAGTTAAAGGAAATTATTTGGCAGCACCTGATTGCTCCCAACACAGAGTAGCCCATGAAGCCTTTGAGAAGTGTGGAAATTACTATGCATTACCACAACATGAAAAACTCAGTTGTAACTACAATATGAGCACATGACCTGGTGTGGACTTTCTCGATGATGAGCAAACAGGTATAAAGTACATCAGTGGCCTGAGATTAGAGCAAGAAAAGTGAGCAGGAGAACAGACCAGGACATGGCATTGCCCAGAGAATTCACAATGTGAAAGTGGCCTGCACGCAACAGAGAAGGGGAGGTGATGCTGGAGCATCTCCCATACAAAGACAAGCTGAGAAAGTTGGGGCTGTTCAGCCTGGTGAAGAGAAGGCTGCGTGGAGACCTCAGAGCAGCCTTCCAGTATCTGAAGGGGGCCTATAGGGATGCTGGGGAGGGGCTCTTCATTAGGGACTGTAGTGACAGGACAAGGGGGAACGGGTTCAAACTGAAAGATTTAGAGGTTTAGATTGGATGTAAGGAAGAAATTCTTTCCTGTGAGGGTGCTGAGGCACTGGAATGGGTTGGCCAGGGAGGTTGTGAGTGCTCCATCCCTGGCAGTATTTAAGGCCAAGTTGGATGAAGCCTTTGGTGCCATGGTTTAGTGTGGGGTGTCCCTGCCATGGCAGGGGGGTTGGAACTGGATGATCTTAAGGTTCTTTCCAACCCTAACTATTCTATGATCCTATGATTCTACTGCAGCAGCTAGCATCTGGAAAAGGCAGTCACTGGTCCAGGCAGGTGGACATATCTATAGGTACCTTTCCTTCTCAAACTGGTATATTTTGACCTGAGTGGTCAGTGGGGCTCTTCCTCAGTTGCAGGGTAGACTCACCTCCTCTGGCTCTGCTTACAGCTGATGGAGAGCAGCAATTGTACTTGAGGCTTAGATAACACGTGCTAAAGATTCCTGCTTGTTTCCAGCAGCCATAAGGCAGTATGGATGATAAGCTCAGATGTAGAAGCCTGTATTGAAGGCATCTATAAGGGGCCAGATGAAGCTTACACTCAGCCTGCAATATAAGGACAACTGTTTAGGTTGTAGGATGCCAAGCTGCTGATTATATTAGGCAAAGCAGGAACTCAGACTCATGTCTCCTACCTCCTTCATTACTGCCATACCCACTGGGCTTCTGGCTGTCTGGGCTGTTCGCTTGCACTCTGTTTCAATACCTGTCAATAAAAAGTGCCAGTTTTGATGAAAGGCATTGCTCTGACTAGCTCATTCAATCCAATGGTTCCTAGTGAGTTCTAGTAAAAACCCATTTGCTTGAAGATTTGTCCCTTTTGTTGCTCATTGATCAATGTGAAGGAAGATCCAGCCAAAGAGTATCCTAAGACATACACACATATGAACATGTCATATAAAATTATCCATTGCTTTCTAATAATATTTCAGTATTAATATTTATTAATATAAACTAACATTTATTAGTATTTCTTGATAAATTTATTTATTCTATAAATAATATTTGTTAATGAAATGAATATTTCTAATAATTTTTAATAGTATTGCCAAGAGTGTGCAATAGCTCCTGAAAATGTATCACTTGCTGATGGTGTATCTTGGTCTGCACAGAGAAATCCCCACTTACATTAGCGGTTCTGAATGCATCTGTACTTGCGACCAAGGCAAAGACTATTTCCCAAATTCACAAGAAATATCAGAATAAGAGGATTAAAAAAATACAGACTGGAAAGTTTGTTCACACAATAAGCAGTATGAGCTTGAGCAGCTGCCCTTTTCTGTGCGTATTGAAAGACACATCAGTGTATAATGTTGTCAGAGGAGTTATATTTAGGATACTCCCTCATGCTTTGGAATACAGGTTTAGTTCTCATTAGCCTTCAGCAGCATGGGTGGTTACAAAGATTAGCATCTGCAAATTTGGTGTGAATACTGTGGAAATAGCCTTTCTTCTGATGTATTAGGCACTCTAGTTCTAGTACACCAACAGAATCCCAGGCCTGAACATCAGGGGGTAGCTCAACCCGTGTATTTCCATGTGTCTCTACTTGTGTGCCAAGCTCTACCTACTCTTTTTATTTACATGAGGAGATGGGGAGGTAGGGAAGGAACAGCAGTGAGGAGATACATGGCAGACACATACCCTAAAGTAAGAAAAAACCAAAGGTTAAGCCTTAGAGCCTGAAAATAGAGTTGATTGTATTAGACCTAGAAAATTACCCGGAGGCAATATGACTACAGGAGCCTGGCAGGCGGTTTTCAGCCAGGAAAGCCATATTCATGTGTTTTCATTCTTTACTTAAATTTCTTCTGTTCCTGGCAAGCTAATTTTCTGTGGGTCAGCTTGAGACCATGGTCAGCTTGAGTTCAGATTAAACTGGCATTTCGGTATTAACACTGATAGCGTATTTTAGAAGGAAGCAAAGATTGAGAGATCTGTTATCTAGCTCAAAGGGAAGTAAGCGAAGATCAATTTTCCTCCAGGACCAATGATTAGTGAACAAACACATAACAAATAGGTGAGAAGTGCTGCAATATTAAAAAGAGGTCCTGAGCATGACTGCCAGATGTGACAGTAAAGCAATAAGGCAAGAACAGATAAAAAATGCAGTAAGATTGCAGAGGAGGTTAACATGAGTAATACGAAAGTATTCAAGTATGTAAGGAACAGGGGGTCAGTGAAGGAGATGTGGTGAACCTGATTTAGTGACAGCATAGCTAGACATAGCAGGAAACCTGAATGGATTCTCTGCCTCAGTGTGCTTGCTAAGAGGGTGAGGAACTGGTACAGATGCAGAAAATGATTTCCTGGGACTGTGATGCTGGAGGGGGAGGAGGAAGAAAAAGAAATGGTAAAGAAAATGAGAAAGCTCCCACCAGCTTGCTCCACATCACAACACGTTTCCCTAGAAGTATGATTTATAACAAGGGCCTTTCCTGTGAAGGTAAGTAACGCAGATGTGGCAATTTACTGCACAAAGAGGTTTGGTGGAAGTAAGAAATGGAAAAGGTGGTCAAATACAGGGATAAAGTGGTGACGGGGAGGAAACACATGATTTTAAGCTAAACTGGATGAGCACGATGCCAAAGAGCTGTATACAACCCCAGTAATAAACTTGCCAGGAAGTGAATACAAAATAAAAATATAAAAGAAGAAAGAAACTGTGGACCAACAGAGCAAAGCAGAAAGCTATATTCTAAAGTACAGGAATTACTCAGATCAGGAAAAGACAGTGCCAAGTCTCCCCAGGCAGAAGTCTCTCTGAGGAGTGTAAAGGAAAGCTTGAGGAAACAGGTTCAGGCCAGAGCAAATGAGAGACAAGTCAAAGTGCTTAAGAGTAGTGAAAGTGTGATGGTCACAGTGCTTCCACCTTCTGCTTAGGAAGCAAGGATCGTATCAAAATTACAGTCTCATTTATGAGGATGAGGCTTTGACTTCCTTGCTAAATCTGTTCTCTTTGTTATCGGCTCATCCCACCACACGAGTTATTTCCTGAATGAATGTTGACTGTTTTCTGGGGCAAAGGCTGTCTCCTTTGTCACTTAGCCCTGCTGCAGCACATGGGTCCTAACCCATAAGTGAAAGTTGTAGATGCCACCATCACCTAGGTATTAATTGCAAAAGAAGTGGTTAAGCCTGAGCTTCTGCCCTAGACAGTATAGGCGAAAGACTTCACTATCAGATGGTAGGTGTGTCATGCTAGTGGCGTAGGTAGGGAGGGAGATGCAGGGCTGATATGGTGGGGAAGGTGGCAGGGCACAGCAGCAAACCACACTCAACTGGCCTCACTGGCATCTCTCCAGTGTCTGTTTGTTGAAAGATTTGGGTCAAGAGGTGTTTTAAGAAATAATCTGAAGTCCAAGGGTTCTTCTTATGCAAACCTCAGCAGCTGGCAGCGTGGAGGAAATGACTAACGTTGTGTTTGCTGTCTCCCATGTGGCACTTGTGTGTGCGGAGCCTGCGGGAGCAGAAGGGGGGTTTCTCAAACCTTGTCTGCAAACAGACACTGATGATTGCTTTTCTTTTACTTGCAGCAGCTTGGAGGGGGGGACAAAGGGCTTTTCTGGTCAGCTTCACTTCATGTGGGGAGAAGAGATACTTTTCCCTAGGGAAAAGGCCAAGGCAAGAACTAGGGAGAGGAATATAGCGTAAGACATGTGATGACTAACACTCCAGGTGCTCATCACCTTTCCTGCAGGGTACAAAATCCTTTGGTTTCAAAGCGGTGCCTCACCTTCTGTGGTTGCCAACAGCGACGCACAGGGAATACACACCTTATTCGATCTGGGAGTCCTGAAATCATGCCAAACCAAAACTATCCCTCGCTTCTTAACTTCGAGTTCCTCCATAGAGCTGGAGTAGCCAGCCTCACCATTTCACCTCCCAGGTGTCTGTGTAAGGGGATATCATCGCTAATCCCACATGGAGAGGAGACAAAGAAATGAGGTTGATGAAGGAAGGTTCCCCTCTTACTTCCTGGGCAGCAGCATTGTCCTCAGAACAGGAGCAGCACCCAGGTGCAGAGTGACAGAGATACTGATGATAAAAGTGCGGCAGGATAAGTAAAACCATAGCTAAGACAATGATCTGTGTCTTGGAACAAGAGCCTGGAAGAGGCACAGAGATTTTCCTTAGACTTCCAAGGGCCTGCAATGGGGTTCAAAAGGCAGCTTTTAGTTGTGCACTTCTAAAGAGAGCAGAGAGAGATACTGCAGGGCTGCCTGAGAACTGCGCCGAATGCAATGGTAAGAAATGAACACTGGACTAACTTTTTTATTACAAAAAAGACCCAAACAAGCAAGCAAAACCAAACACCAAATCCAGCCTTATTCCATCCAGGGAGCAACCAAACACTAAGGAAGGCGAAATTCTGATATAGATATATATATATCTGATATATATATATCAGGACCCCTGTGGCAGCTTATCACTTTTGCAAAGTCAGCCCTTGCTTCGCACAGCTACCCACTCAAGCAGAGTCCTTGTGGACAAACACAGGGAGAAGCTAGAATGAGCTCAGATGAGCAGAGGTCAGATGTTTCTGCAGATGGGAATATTTTGTCCTCAGCATTTGGGGCAGTTGTTTGCTGTCAGAAGTGTCTGTCACAAAGGGCACCTGGTCCTGAATGAACTGAGTTCTTGAATGAGGCACCAAACCACAGCAAAACAGATCTTTGGTCTGTTTATGCTGCTGTTGCTCCCTTTTACCGCTGTTACTGGATCATTATTTTCACAGAGATGCCTAAGAGATTTTTCTGGGGGTTGTTTTTAACCCTAAGTACTTTCAGGGTTGTTTTGTTCAGACAACCCATAAGCATCATTGATTGAACTGTTCTCTAAAAGCTTTAGTTCAAGTAATTTAAGGATAGTGTGCTATCCTGCCTACTTGCAGAAAGGGCATGGAAGAAAAATGTATTTAGCAAGAACTGGTGGATTATTAAGTGGCTTTATCTCCACTTAACATCTCTCTGTAAATAAGTCAAGGTTTGATGCAACCTTGTGCAAGTGCTGGCGAAATCTAAAGCCTTAAACAGTGAATTGCTTTGAAGAAAGCTTATCTTCCTAAGGGAAACATTGTGCCCATTATGTATATATGTGGTAAAGCTTTATTAGAACATGGCTTTAGTTTCCCTTCTTAAATAGGTTCACTATTTAACATCAAACTTAAACTTTGGATTATGGCATATTCATAGAATATAAACCATACACAGTAATAAAAGGAAATAAACTCATTCTTTAAGTACCACCAGCAATGTTCTAAAACACAGATGTGAGCTCAGAATTATCCATTAAAGAAAGCGATGGAGCAGCAGGAGGGTATTATCTTGGAGGAATGCCTATAGAAGTCAATGGGATAATCTAGGTTGTTTTCCTTGGGTGTTGGATCATACCCTTGCAAGTCAGGTGTTTCTAATACATGTACCACTGCTCTGGAATATTGTCATCACCGAGAAATAAATATAGTATAGGCTTCTTACTACCACTATAGGATTACACAGGTTTTGATAGGTATGATAGCAACTGGCAAAAGAAACAACTGTGCTTTCAAGTATTCAAGCTCTTGAACAGTTTTTCTTAACTTGGTGATTTGTTTTAATGCTGTGTTTCTCAGGAAAGGTTGATTTTGATAATGACAGCCTTCAGTTATGGATCTGGTTTCCCTTTTTCACTCTTAAGAAATGTGCAGATTTGTGGGTGTCAGGATTCCCAGAGCTTCAAGTGAGTAGAAGCAACCCTGTATTTTATTCTCCCCCTTCCCCCTCCAATAAATGAACAGAAAGAACACAGTTGGATTAGGTCGATAATCAGGTTGGATAAGCAAAACACTTTTTCTCAGTATTTATAGATATATATGCACATATACTTACTTTTAGTTTTAAGGTATTCAGAGCTGCTATCAATGCTTCAGTTTAAGCCTCTGCTGTTTTAGGCTAGCTACTGTGGTGCAGATAACCTGTATGAAGTTAAATATATCTGAGCTCACTAAAAGTAGTACTTGAGCATGAAAGTAGCTTGCTCTCAGGATCTGATGCTGGGAATAAGTTTCAAAGCCCTTAATAGTGAAAAATCAGCTGTTAGGATGTCTGATGTGATTCCTAGGATTTAGGGAAGTGACTGTCACCCTGCACTGGGCACTGGTGAGGCTGCACCTTGAATCCTGTGTTTAGCTCTAGGTCCTTCACTACAAGAGAGACATTGAGGTGCTGGAGCAGGGCCAGAGAAGGGCAATGGAGCTGGTGCAGGGCCTGGAGCCCAAGTGTGATGGGGAAGGGCTGAGGGACCTGGGGGGTTCAGTCTGGAGAAGAAAAGGCTCAGGGGGGACCTGATGGCTCCCTACAAGTGGCTGAGAGGAGGATGGAGCCAGGAGGGGCTGGGCTCTGCTCCCAAGGAACAAGGAACCGGCCTCAAGCTGCCCCAGGGCAGGTTTAGATGGAGCTGAGGAACGATTCCTTCCCCACAGGGTGCTCAGGCATTGGAACAGGCTGCCCAGGGCAGGGCTGCAGGCACCGTGCCTCCCATGGGGTAGTGGTGGCCTTGAGAGTGCTGGGGCATGGTTGGTCTTGGTCTCAAAGGGCTTTTTGCACCCAGTTGATTCTGTGATTCTAGTATGTCTGTAAGTTACACCTGTACCCTGTGGTTTGGGTAGGGACTAAGGCAGCTCCAGCATGCCTTGTAAAGTCTCTTTCCAACACAAGGATATGGTTCTCCAACAAGCTTGTTATAAAGATTTTAGCACGCACAGCTCATCTTGCCCACGCTGTACCAGTGGCTAGGCACAAGATCCAGGCTCTCCTCTGCAGGAGGGCAGGGGATCCAGGAGGTTTGGGGTGCATGGTTGGTGCTATGGAACTGCTGGCACTGGGAGCCCCAGCACAGCTGGCAGGGATGGGCAGCCTTTCCAGTTTTGTTTGTGTCTGTCAGTGTCCCAGGAGTACCCTGCTTTTGGAAACTCGGGACATCAGCTGCCAAGAACTGTATTTGGTTTGCATTAGATTTTGTAGAAAATAAAAAAATTCAAAGAATTCAGAATTAAGACAAGAAAAGAAGTTGGTACAGCCAGAAGAAGTCTCACAAGTATCCCTAACTCCTACACACAGCACTGTAAGTCAACAGGTTTGAAATGCTGCCTTCCCTGGATAGGACAACTTCATCTCCTGTCTGCCATGTAGATAAGGCCTTTGGCCTGTTGTTTATTCCGGAGAAAGAAGGTTAAAGGGGAGGCATGTTTTGTGCCATACAGTGACCTCTTTGCCATGTAGAGACCCACACATTCAAAACACAGTGTTTAGGTACTTGCACTACCCCTGGGCTGGACTATCTGAGGACCTTATAATTTGTGATGTGTGTATCATTGAGACCCAGCACACCCAGAAAGCAAGAAAGCCCTAATTGTATCCTATTGGTGGCTGGAGTGTAAGGCAGGGGGAGACTGAGGGCCATGCCCTTCAAGGACGTAGCTCAGAAACTTCTCTGAAGGGCTGTTAAACACTTAAATGGGAGACTGGGTGGCAGTGGCTGGGCTCCTTGGCCACAAAGGAAGGTAGGGCAGGGAGATGGAACCTGTCTCTGTGATTGCATAACCCCAGGCATGGGGGTATTTTGCCTTCCTTTTAACTTTGCTTGCAAACTGATAAGGGAATATAGAGAGAATATTATTATTAGTTGCCACATGAAGTAACAAACAAAAGCGTGCCTCTCATAATGTAGAAAAATAAGTTTGGTCAGAAGTACTTTGTTGACCGTACTGAAATAACTCCTCCTCTGACCCAGATACAGCATGTGTAATCCACTTTGTAATGTCACTACAATGCTCATCAAGATTTCTACCTTGATATGACATCTGTAGATCAGGCATTCATTGTTCTGATCAGCAGCGTTCTCATGGTTGTGTTGCTACCTGGGTGGCTGCTGACACCAAAGAGGCTTTGGCTGTATAAGATCATTTGAAATTTGCAGCAGTGGAGCATTTAGGATTTGCAGACAAAACCATTAAAGTATGGGCAGGATAGTTTTCTTTCCCTCTAAATATGAAGGAAGAGGACACAGGGATGACACTTTATTTAATTTGGATTAAAAGAATGCTGTGAGGTTTCATTTTTTTGGAGAGGTGAGTTTTGATGTTGCCTTAAACTGGTAAAGAAACGTATATGAAAGTTCTGGTTGAAACTGTTTCCTCTGGAGTTTATTTCTAAAATCAAAACGCCTCTCTGATTTGAAGTTCTGAAACCCACTGCTGGGAGCAAAAATGGGCAGCCATTTCATTTATTCGTTTTGGAAGACTGAAAGAGGCAATGAGTAAAACTGCAGTGGGGTGAGGAAAACCTGCTGATCAGAATGAAGATTACTTATATTACAATAAACATGTGTTGGTCTTGGCTAATATTGGTTTAAGTCACAGTCTCATTTGAACTCAAAGTGCCTTTTGCTTTGGCTGCTCAAAGGACACAATTGTCATCAAGGAAGTAAAATCCCTTCTGTTTCCCCAGCTGGAAGAAAAGAGATTGGAGGTGGCAGTGGAAGGGACAGGGCACAAGAAAGAAAAGGAAAGGAAGGCAGACGCCTGCACACAACTTCTTACAATGGCTCCAGCATGCCCTTCCATTGGCAGGAATCCTTTTGATCAAATCCTTGCCCTGGGCTGAAAGCGTTTTAATGAGAGCAGAGACACTTTTTTTTCTTGGTCTATTTTGTGTTCTTAAGGCTAGATAAGTAAAGTGTGCTCTTAAATGGTCGTGTCTGTGCTCCTTAAATGTGCTCTAGAGGAGACACGCACTGCTTGAATGTGAAGGCTGAGCAGTGCTAGCCTGAAGGACAGAAGGAAAATAGCAGAGGAGGAAACCTGAGGTCAATTTGTTTCCTTTAGCGTTTTGTTTGCTTTAGGAGGAGGCATACACAACCTGCAGAGAAGTGGGGGTTTGGGGGTGGGGAAATTCCCATGTCTTGTTGCATTTCCCCAGCACTGGTACCTTTGAGATCCCCAGCTCCTTCTGCCTGAATCTCCCTGAAGGGAAGCTTGGTGGGTGACAACCCCCAGCTTCTGTGACAGGGTGCCCTGCACAGCTCCTTGTGGGGTTTTGCTCTTCAGACTCGGCCCTAGACTTGACTTAGAGGAAGGATACGCGTGATTTGGTCTGCAGTAGTGGTCTGTCAGTCCCTGCTCTCCCCACTGTCTGGATGTAGTGGGCTTGCGGAGCTGAGGAAAACTTCTCTCGCCTGGGCTGCCAACATGGCTCTTCTCTTGAGCCCTAAACCACATTAAATATATATATATGTAAATGGTTATACTTGACAAAAGGCAAACGCAGTTTTGTTTGACACACGCCGTTATTCTGAGGCATGTGTGGAAAAAAGCAGACTTTGTCAGTATGTCACAGGGTACTAACAGTTAGTGGAAATCAATAAAGGGACTTGCTCGCCTTGGAGAAAACACCCACTGATCTCTAACTTTCCATTTACCTGTTAGGTTTCAAAGATGGGGATGCAGGAGGATGGAAGCCAAGACCTCTGTGCAGAAGAAGCAGAGCCTTCCCCAAACCGGGATGGCGAGAGTTGAAAGGAAGTTTTGCCTTCACAGCAGCTGCCAAAATCAAACCCTCTTTTCAAGTGTTTTTGATGTGAATCACAGGAGGTGCGACTACTGGGATTTGCATCCAAACAGGAGCCCTGCAGATTTCTTCAAATCCTGGCGACAAAGGTGTGACATTTATGATTTGTGACTGTTATTCCACATGTGTGAATTGCTGAAAAAAACCCAAAAGCTTTTGAAAAGGCAACTTCTATTTGTGACTGATGCAGGTTGTAAACAAGAAAGTGCCAACTTTGGAGTGCTGGCTGGTTTAGCTCAGGGTACCAACTGCTTCCCAGGATGACCTGCAGCCTGGAGGTCATTGATTGCTCCAACTGCTTCCCAGGATGACCTGCAGCCTGGAGCTGATTGCTCCAATGCTATTAACAATGCTCTTTCAATAAGGGGAGTGCTATTACTGCATAGCTTTATCTTGGCTAACAATTATGTGTGAAGTCACCATACTTCTAGCAAAAAAAATGGACAAACAGTGAAAATGAATCTCATAGAAAATCATTTTGATGAGTCCATAGTTTACCTAGGTAGATACTTTGCCTCCAATGATGTTACAAACAGCCCTGGGAAAAAGGTAAGCTGCCAAATACAGATACCAAGGAAAAATTCCCTAATTTATAATATTGAGGTATCTGTATAAGTTTCTGTAACTGCCAGTGGTAATTCAGCTCACACCATTATTACTCCCATTACTGCCTTTTTAGCCATCTCCTTGGTTATTTTACTCAATCACATCTTTCAACAGTGACTGTTCCATATGTTAAATATATGATAAGTAAATCATTTGCACTTCCAGTTTTAATTCCACTGCATTAGTTTATGTAGGAGTCTCAGATTTATCCCTGGTAGATTATTCATTCATCCACTCCTGCTCCTCTTCATGTAAGCTAACCTGCAGTACAGAAGCAAGAAGGCCCATACATCAAGGCATTTTTTGTTTCCAGTCTTGATAATTATTCTTTCTGCTGCATCCTTTCCAGTGAAACAGCTGGATCTGTGACACTTGCTAAGAGGATGCCTCCTTTTTTTAACTCTAAGAGTATAAGGCTTTTAGTGTCATTCTCTTTCACTTAACACACCTTTACAATACACAAAATGTTCCACCTGGAAAGATTTGATACCAAAATACTCATCAGTTTAAAGAAAAACGTGTTAATTTTTATGGTAGTTCTACCCTTCTAAATTTGGGATGATTTTCTTTACCTCTAACAAATACTAACACTAGCAACAGACTAGTTCTATATTCTACATGCACAACTATATTCTACACATACTACTATACTCTACACACACACATATATGTAGAGATATTATATCTAGCTATATATGTTTGTATAAACAAACATATACAAACAGGGGAAGTCCAGGTTATATATAAGGACGAAGTTCTTCCATGTGAGGGTGCTGAGACCCTGGAACAGGCTGCCCAAGGAAGTTGTGAATGCCCCATCCCTGGCAGTGTTCAAGGCCAGGCTGGACAGGGCTTGGAGCAAGCTGCTCTAGTGGAAGGGGTCCCTGCCTGTGGCAGGGGATGAAATTAAGTGAGCTTAAGGTCCTTTCCAACCCAAACCAGTCTGGGATTCTAGGATTCTCTATACACACAGACACCTGAACTGTGCTTTTTTCAGTCCACTTCTCAACCAACCCTACCTTCATGCCTCCTGCCTACACACTGCATTGGCACAGGGCAGTTTAGAAAACAATTAATTCATGAACTAATCTCAAGGATACCGAAACAAAATACCAAAGCCAACAGAAACAAAAACTTTGAGGGCTTCATCTGTTAGAATGGACACTTAGAGAATTCGGACAGCATGCAAGTACCTGAGAAAACGTTTAGGTCGAAAATGGTCCATGCATTTTAGTACTTGCACAACTTAGCTAAATTACCGGCAAAGTGAAATTAGGCATGCACGGTTACAATTAAAAACACCCCTTCTGCCTGCCACACAAAGGCTGTGAGTTCATCAGGAAAGGGAACACACAGATACCTGCTCTTCAGTCTGTCTGAAGATGGTCTGCGATGGTCTGCTTGGGCATCCGCAAAACAAACCAATAACAGAAAATCCGGACCTAAACAAGGGCATCTAAGAATTCCAACAGGATGCACTTCTACAATGGTATTTATACATGAATCACACCAAAACACCAATTCTTTTACCAGAATAGTTCAATAGCCACTATTGATAATGTTGCAATGTCCTGTTTGTAAGTTGCAGTGTTTTGGAAACGTATCCACAACTGGATGCTTGGAATATTTCAGTACTAAAACTAATGCACCATGCAAAATCTTTTATTTCCTGATATTTGCTGTTCTCTGTGATAGCACTTTATATATACATAAGCCAGTCTCTTTTCTTTCATGAGATTGTGTATTTACAAACTTAATAGAACTAGTCAGATTGCTGGGGTACATCTGTAGCCTGAATTGGCTCAGCTCTGCCATGATGCATATAGAGGGAAACTTCCGAGCCTTCAAAAAGTAAAAGTCCAGAGTATCAGCGGTTTGGGTGCTGCAGAATGTGTAAGACCAAGCTTGTGCTGCTTGCTGTGCTAGGCATGCTTCTCAGAAGCAATTTGTGACACTCCTTGGAAGTCACTGCCACTATATGTGAGATTGAGGGGGGGGTCATAAGGGCTTTATTCAAGGCAGGACTATGTGGCAGGAGTTCATGTGAATTTAGACACTCTTCATGTGAAGAAATGGCAATTAAAGTGCTTTAAGCAACTCACTGCCAGCCAGACTTGCATTTGGGTACTGGAAGATGTAGTAAGTAGCTTCCAAACCTTTCTACAACAATGAAGTATGGTCATAGCAGAGGCTATAGAAACTAATGAAGGATTTTGAAAGATCCAGCAAAGGAACCTGCTGAACCATTAGTGATGATCTTCAGCAAATCTTGGTGCCCTGGGGAGGTTCCAGAAGGCTAGAAGAGAGCTTATAGAGAGCCAACATTTAAAAAGGTTAAACGAGATGACTTGAGTAATTATAGGCCTGTCAACCTGACATTGATCCCAGGCAAAATACTGGAACAGCTGATATAAGACTTGATTAATAAGGAATTAAAGGAAGGTAATGTAATTAATGCCTTTCAACATAGGTTTATGGAAAATAGATCTTGTCAGACTGGCTTGATATAATTTTTATGAGATTACAAGCTTGGTTGAGGAAGGTAATAGCACTGATTTAATGTACTTAGATTTCTGTAAGGCATTTGACTTGGTATCACCTGACACTTTGATTAAGAAAGGAGAATGCTACAAAATCATTGCAGCAAACATCAAATGGGTTTTAAAACCCAGCTAATTGGTACATCTCAATATTTAATTGTAAATGGGTAAAATCCATTGAGCAGGTTTTTCTTTATTGGAGTCCTGTGGAGAATGATTCTGGATCCAAAGCTGTTTAACATTTCTAGCCATGTCCTTCAGGGAAAAAATAAGTCACTATAGATTATACTTAGAAACCACACAAACACTAGGAAAGTAGACAATAATATAGTTAGTAAGAAGGAAGTTAGATGTTTTGGCCAAACTCTAAGGTTTTCTGTCTAGAAACAGCAAAAGTTGGCCTTAGAGGACCTTTCCTGTAATAGATGTGCCTTTTAAAAGACTTAGAAGTCATTATGGGTGGATAACCAGCAAACCAAAACTTCCAGTGCAGCATGATTCTATGATTCTATGGTGCCTCATTGAATATGTAGCAGGGAATGCCAGGTCTGAGTGGGGTGGGTTTATATGCGACTAATATTGGCATCAGTATCACCCCTTTGGGAGTACAGGGTCCTATTCTGAATCCCAGATGAAGAGCAATGTTGATAAGCATTGGGAGAAGACCCTTGAGAGCATGCAAGGATCTGGAAGAAGTGATTATCATGAAAAGCTCAACAAATTCAATGTTTTGCCCAGAAAAGTGATGAGGTGAGCTGGGTACAAACCAAACCCATGGGATTTGTTTTGCCCAACTTTCCTCCTCTAAAAGACAGGGAGATGGTCTAGGCTCACTACTCTGTCACACTCAGTCAGTGCAGAAGGGGGGTGTCTCCAGTGGGCATCTAATCCCAAAGAGAGAGAGCTGCAATGAAGTGACTTCTGGAAGTACCCAAAACACTGGATGAGGCAAGATACTTCATTTTTGCATGGTTAAAGTTAAATGAGATAATCCCACAATAATTGCCTCCATGGGGAATGTCGTTTTTAAACTGAAGGCTCTTCAGTCTGTCCAATAACAGGCTTTGAAAGTGGAAAGTTTTATAGGGACAAATTCAGATTAAGAATTAGGAGAGCCTTTTTCTCAGGGAGCATAACTAAGCTCTGGAGCAAACTACTAAGGGTTGGGCACTTTCTACACCAGTTTAAAGTCAAGCTGGAATAGTTTTCTAGAAGATGTTCTCTGGTTAAAATGCACTGATTTGGGGATGTTAAAAGAGGCCTGTGCTGGACAGCAGGTCAAAGAAGACCACTGCTTTTGTCCTTTCTGGGCAGAATGATGCATGCTTCTACATGCGGTGATGCTAGAACATTTTTCTTTCAGTCTTTCGCTATTCCTGAATTCCCTTCCAGCCTGGCCTTCTCTGCCTTGCAGGACAAGAAGAACTTTGAGGTGTGTAAATATCCTGGAAATGAAGGCTATGAAAAAGTTAAGGTATGTTGAATATACACAAATGCTTAGTTTAGATAAAGCTCAAGTAACATTTACTGCCCAAGGGCTGTGTGATAGTCATGCTGGATGTAGGTGCTGGCTGGTTACCAAATCTATTGACAGCTTCCATGTAATTGGGGCACAAGTGTCTTGAAAAAGACACCCAGTGTTTTCAAAACTATCCCACTGAATGTCCCATGGTTTCCTCTGTGCAACAGGCACTGGAGCAAGGCCAGATCCACCCTTCTCTTGGCCTCCACACCCTGGTGGTTCATGGTGCAGGCTAGCGAGGTCACGCTGTTGATGTGGGGTTAAGTGAACAGGAAAGCCATTAAAATGTATGTGATTTTGGCAGTGTGCTGTGTTTTCCCTGTCTCAACTCTGTGACTGTCTGGATCAGAAAAAAAAGGAATAAATAAATAAAAAAGGAAGAAAGAAATAGAAATTCATTGGATTTCAAAAGAGCCATTCAAGGAAAGAGGTTTCTTCAGTCTGACTTCGACTGCATCATCTAGATCAGTCTAGATCCCCATCGCCAAAGGGTGACCTGATGGAGACAGCGCAGTTCAGAAGCATTCAAAGAGAGAGGTTGAACCGTGTTTAGAGCTGGACACAATTTCCATTTACATGGGGGGTTTTTAACGCTCTGTGGAAGTTACCTGGTGTGGAAGTTTTCAAGTTTCCTCTTTAAATATGTGCAAACCCACAAGGGACACGCTTTTCATTTTAAACTGAAAATTGCCAGGAGCGTGCAGTTTAAAACCCACCATGCAGGCTGGTAGAAACTGCAATCCAGATACCTTAATTGCTTACTCTTTTATGTGGGCCGGGTTTATGTGGGCGCATCTTTCTGAGATCAGAACATCCTCTACGACACAAATAGAATACATCCTTAGAAATAATAGCCGTTCCACCGTTTCTCACTGGGAATCATGGAGCCAAGGAGCTAGTGGAACGTCTGACTAGGGAACATGCAAGCTGCAAGCCCATGGAGCACCAGGACATTTCAAAATCAAAAATCACAGCCTTTGGATGGACATTTGGAAAAATTTCAAGAAGATGAACAGCGAGGGGGAAATGTGTGCTCTGGGAAGCAGCAGGGGCATTCAGGCACGTAAGTAAGGAAAAGCACTTGGAAAACAGACACGGTAAACTGCGAGCAAACCGAACAAGTGATATCACATTGGGTGATTCCTAAAGGAAGTGATTTGAGAGAGCAAAGCAACTTTAGCTGGTGTGTGCTTTAAAGCCATAGCACACACTGATGTCCCTTCATGTAAAAGAGGACAGGATTTTGTTGCTAAGTATTGCAATGTATGTCCCTCCACAAATGTTTGATATGTAGGTCTTAGGATTGTGAGGCAAGTAGCTCACTATTCACATGACTGCTAGCAGGTTCCCATCGCCACTTGCAGCACAGGAGCCTACAACCATTGGCATGAAGCTTCTGATGCTCCAGTTTAAGTGGAAACCACCAGATACGTGACAAAGCTGTGGGCCTTATCACGCCATGAACAGGGATCCTGGATTGGGGTAGGTGGCCAAACACCCTCCACCTCCCTTTTTCACATGCTTTGGGCAATGCCTTTAAAAACCTCATCTGGGAAGGAAGGTTGTCATGCTTTATGGTCAAATACCCTTCAGACGTCTTTGGAATGACATCTTTAGCCTATGTGCTGGGCTCTGCTGCTCTTTACATTTGAGCTGGGAACACTTGGATCCTTGGCTGAAAAGGCTGAATACTGAGAAGGGGGAAGACATTTGCAGTCAAGCCAGAGAGATACCATTGTGGCTGAGCATCTTCTGAAAGCAAGATCAGCCGTACTTCCCCTGGGAGGCTCCCTCACCTGAAATGCAAGGAAACTGCACCTCTGTGACTGATTTATCCTGCCCATACTAGAGGCTTGTGTCACTCAGCAAGCAGTTGGTCAAATGCTACCTGGTGAATTCAAACCAAACCCAACCCAAAAGCCGTAGCCAGGCCTTACTTCCCAACTTTGGCTTTCCATGATGACTTTCTGCCTGAAGACATGTAAAACAAAGCAAATGGGAGTTCATATTCTTTGACAACTCATTGCAGGTTTTTCTGCTTCAGTGACCTTATTGATTACAGAACAGACTGACTGAATGTATGCTTCCTATTTCTTTTTTCCCCACTGCTTTCAATAAATCCCTTTTCTGTGTTGAAAAATGATAAATAAATAAGTAAAAGCGTGTCTTCCTGACAGCTGGCTGTAGGGTAAACTTAGAGCACCTGCTTTCTTCTCTTTTGTTCATTTTTTTTTACTGCCAAATGAATAACACTTAACACTAAATAAAGAAGGAGAGTGACCATGGCTACTGGAAAAGATTCAAAGGCAGTCTGTGTGTTGCTTGTAAAGAACTGATTGCAAACATGTAGTGTACGGCAGATAACAATATTTCTGCACAATAATCTAGCAGTAATTCACACTGTGATTTAAGTGCCAGATCCTCATGAAAGCTACTGAATAATCTAAGGCAACTCGACTCTGTCAGGTGCCATGCATTTCTTTGGCAAATTTAACTGCTAACGCCTTTAAAGGTGCTGGTAGGACAGGCAGTGTCCTTGAAAGCTGGCAGAAGGGGACAAAAGGAATTTTACCTTGTTTTGGCCTCATCTGTAGGAGGGTCTGGGGGAAAAAAACCCACAAACCAACCTTCTTGAGGCCTGGATTATTTTGTTTGTAAATAACCATCTGCTTCTTTCTGATCAAGAGCCAGCATAGTAAGGTATGACCCCGGGGAAAGCTGTGATTGATACTCCACCACCTCTGTTAGCGGGGGTGCCGCACAAAAGATAGCGTTAGGCTCACCAGTGGCCCATGATGAAAAAGAATACACTTTCTTTAAAAATGTAAATGATCCGATGTTATAAAGGGATGCAGGTGGCATAGGGGAAAAGCCCAGCCATCAAACGTCTCATTTCTGCCGTACCTACCTACCCTCCCCTCTCCGCTTGTTTGTGGGTCCAGCTGCTGATCCTCACTGCGATCCACCCCGAGTCGCGGCTCAGTCACTGGCTCACCACTGACTCAGTGTGACCTTGGGCAAGTCCCCTAAGCTCTTCATGCGTCAGTTTATCTACTGGTGAACTAGATATAATACCTTTACTGAGGATTATGGCAATTAAATGCTGTTGGTAAAGCACGCCGAGATCCTCCCTGCTACAGAAATGAATATTCTGACTATGGGCTCGCTGTGCTGATCAATCACAACAAACTAGTGAGAGCAGCTATGAGTTCCTGTGCTGTCTTCCTCGTTTCCAAGGACCCTGGGGACCTGTCCTGGGAAGCAGGAGCACTTAGGAGATCAAGAGCTTTTTTACAGAACCAAATGGTTTGGGTTGCTGGTTCTCTGTCACTTGTGTCAGTCTTGCTGTGTTTAATAAACGACATCAGCTGCTAAGAAATGGTTCCATCTAGCCAATACTTGAAAAACAAGCTGATGTGAATTGGTTTCATTTTGTTTTAGTCAGGGTTTGCATCCTTTTCTGCAGCCCAAGAAGCAAACCACAGGGTGTTACCAGGCAGAAACTAGTGGGGAAACTATTTAGTGAATTTAAGAAAGAAAAAAAGGGGGGGTGGGGAATAGGTTCTAAACTCCTCTGGTGCCTGGTGGATTTTTTCACTTAGGTATTTCAGCCTAATGTGCTTTTAGTGGAAAGGTTCCAAAATGTACAACCAGGAAAAAGAGAAGGGGGG
>NDXB01007680.1:17244-51558 GCA_002631895.1 Agapornis roseicollis | reverse complement strand
CCATCCCTGGCAGTGTTCAAAGCCAGGTTGGACAGAGCCTTGGGTGCCCTGGTTTAGTGTGAGATGCCCCTGCCCTTGGCAGGGGGGTTGGAACTGGATGATCTTGAGGTCCTTTCCAACCCAAACCACTCTATGATCCTATGATGCTCCCGGGGCAGGATGGGGTTTGCTCAGCAGCCTGTGAGTGAGCTCTCTTTGCACACCGCAGGGATACGGATGTTCACACCGTGGCCTCGCTGCTCAAGCTCTACCTGCGGGAGCTGCCGGAGCCAGTGGTGCCCTGGATGCAGTATGAGGATTTCCTGCTGTGCGGGCAGGCGCTGGATGCGGATGAGAGGAAGGTAAAGGTGCTCCCGTGTCCCCGAGCTGTGCTTTATAAGCTGTGTAAGTCTCAGCCTGAGCTGCGGGAGGGCTCTGGGTGAGAGCAAGCAAGGAAAGAAAGGGGATGCGGGAGAGGAAATAGTGAGGAAGAGATGGGAAGTGGCTTTTCCTAACTCGGTAAGTTACTACAAAAGCCCCCTCCCCAAAATTCCACTCACGGATGCTGTTCCTGTACAGATACCCTTGGTAGCACGAGGCTTCAGCCCTGTGTTCCAAGGGCAAATGTTTCTTGTAGGGTGCTTCACTTTAGGATCTTTGGGATTAAAAGTGTCCTAAATGCTCATACATAAAGAGTGCAAGAGATGAGGCATGGTCTGAAGAGCTCATCACACACGTGCAGGGCTGGAGGGGCTCCTGTTCTTCCCTTTGGTGGGCAATGGGCTGCCTCTTCTTGCTGAGCACTGTACAGAAGCTTCTCCATGTCCCTTCTGTTGGAGAGATGGAATTTCCAAGAGGTGGGACCATCCAGGGATGGATGGAGAGGCCAAGAGCCATACTTGGGTCTGTATAAGCCTACGGATCTTCACAGAGCTGTTTCTTAACTTGCATTTAGGGCCATCAGGAACTCCTGAAGCAACTGACCCTCCTGCCCAGAGACAACTACAACCTCCTCAGCTACGTTTGCAGGTCAGTGCTCTGCACAAGGCATCAACAGCTCAGATTTGGTGTTGGCGAGCAGAAATACCACCCCAAAGGCTGAGGCTGAACCCTCTGGAAAGAGCCCTCTTAAGCCAGTGGCCTTTGAGGCACCAGAACCATGGTTCCACTGGTACCAGTGAGACCCGGCTCCAGGTTGCAGCTCTAAGGCATGTTTCTGGCCTTGGGATGTAGAGGGAAAGCTGGCTGGATGAATCAGGGTTTACAGCGGGCGGTGGGTAAGGCTTCTTGCATCTTCCTTCTCTGACTGGAACTATTTGCCTTGGGATGCTGGCAGGTTTCTACACGAAATCCAGTTGAACTCCAGTGTCAACAAGATGAGTGTGGATAACCTGGCAACAGTGATTGGAGTGAACCTCATCAGGCCCAAGAGAGAGGATCCTGCCTTTATTATGCGAGGTAAAAGGCACTCCTGGAACACGTCCCATAGGAGCACCTCCTATGCTGAAATGCTTGGTTACGTCCATGTTTTCTACAGTAGATCCATGGATAGAAGCCAGACACATGCCTGGGCACAGGAAGTGCAGCAGGGGAGGGTAAAGCCACATGTTAGTTAGGTTATAAACATGCTTATAGTGACCTTTAGGAACTGCATTGTGTGTTGCCTCCATAGGTTGCAAACCATTGAGGAACCTGGTGAAGTCACCTTTCTTTTGCTTGAAGCAGGAATCCCAGGGGCAAGGCCAGGTGCAGCAGAGCTATGTTAAGGCCAAAGGATGCTCTGCTCTGCAGGCATCACATGGGAATGGCAGAGATGTTCATCTGCCTGCCTGTATAACTGATAAGTGCAGTTTGCTTGTTGAGCCAAAGCAACACAATGTGGGGCTCGGTGCAGCTGAGCAGGCTCCAGTCTTGGTTGCTCCATAGGCTGCTCCTGCTGTTCTGGGGGGATATAAAACACTCTCCCTTTGGTCGGTTTTATGATCCTGCTTCTTGTCTTCACCTCATTTCCATGTGCATCTCCATTTTGGACACCAGAAAGACCAGCTAGAAATGGAAGTGTTGCTGGAAGAATCATAGTATGGTTTGGGTTGGAAGGGGCCTTCAAAGCTCATCCAGTTCCAGCCCCTTGCGATGAGCAGGGACATCTTCACCTAGATCAGGTTGCCAGGAACCACATCTAGCCCTGCCTTGGANTTGGAAGGGGCCTTCAAAGCTCATCCAGTTCCAGCCCCTTGCGATGAGCAGGGACATCTTCACCTAGATCAGGTTGCCAGGAACCACATCTAGCCCTGCCTTGGATGGGAATGGGTTGCCCAAGGAAGTTGTGAGTGCTCCATCCCTGGCAGTGTTTAAGGCCAGGTTGAACAGAGCCTTGTGTGACATAGTTTGGTTTGGGGTATCCCTGCTTATGGCAGGGGGGTTGGAACTGGATGGTCTTAAGGTCCTTTCCAACCCAAACTATTCTATGATGATTCTATGGGNCCTGGCAGTGTTTAAGGCCAGGTTGAACAGAGCCTTGTGTGACATAGTTTGGTTTGGGGTATCCTTGCTTATGGCAGGGGGTTGGAACTGGATGGTCTTAAGGTCCTTTCCAACCCGAACTATTCTATGATGATTCTATGGGGCACCCACCACCTCTCTGGGCAACCTGTGCCAGTGGTTTACCACCCTCATTGTAAAGAATTTCTTCCTCACGTCCAGCCTGAATCTTTCAGTTTGAAACCATCACCTCTCCTCCTGTCACAACAGACGCTGCAAAAAGTCTCTCCCCATCTTTCTCATAGACCCCTTTTAAGAACTTAAGAAAGGCCACAATAAGGTCTCCTTGAAGTCTTCCCTTCTCCAGGCTGAACAACCCCAACTCCTCCTGGAAGAGATGCTCCATCCCTCCGACCGACCCCAAGCTGTTCCTTACCTAACCTGTCAGCTGGGTTTGCAGCTGATAGAGCTCTCCTCTCTCGCAGGCACCCCACAGATCCAGAAGGTGATGACTGTGCTGATCAGCGACCATGCAAACCTCTTCCCTCCATCCAAGGATGTGCCACCCTCCCCTCCTGCCCACAGCAACGACAAGAAGGTGCCCATCCTGCGCAGCTCCGTGGGCTGGGGGGCAGCTGAGGACCCCGCGGTGGCCAGGGCTGATGCACTGATCCATAGGCAAACGGTGAGGCTGAATCCCCAAGGGAATAACAAGGCATACGTTAAGGAATGTGGGATTCGGTATGATGGGATCTAGCAGGTCAGCGAGCCACTCAAAGCTAGGAATAGGGTAAAGAGCTAGAGCGGTCATCCCTGGAATATCTGCCTCAGGAAAATGATGTAGAGAAACTTCCCACTTTCCTGTGGAAAATCCACTGTTCTGGGAAAAACTCCTGGAGTTTTTCCTGAACCTTTTCAGCTCCTGCTTGTGCAGGGAAAACCTTGAGGATTAAAGGCTTTTCTCAGAAAGAATCTCTGCAAAGAGTGGGAAACGTGGTGCGCGGCACAAGTTCTTATGGAAAACTTGTGGCCATTCCCATCGGCATGGTCAGGGGTAAGGCCTGCAGTGGCAGCTGGCTGCAGCCTGTGTCTGCTCCCAGAGCAGGACCAGGCTGTCCTAATGCCATGGGTCTGTTTTCCAGAGAGAGGACCTGAATTCCAGCACTGCCCCTGGACCGGCTGCGAGCTCAAGTGCACCCAGAGAAGAGAAAGGCCCTAAGGATACACCGGGAATGTGGAAAACGCAGCCAAGGAAAAGAACTCAGACGTTACCCAACAGGAAACCTTCCCTGGCAGCCGCTTCCGCAGGGCAGAAAGGCAGCAGTGATGGGAATGACTCATTGGAGGGCTGGAAAAGCTCCCCTGGGAGCAGCGTGCGCCCCGTGGTCCCTGAGGGACACAAGAGAACGTTGTCTCATGATCTATTTAAGCTGCTCGACCTTCACCGGGCTTCGACCTACGATAATGTTCCTGCTTCCCAGGCAGAGAGTGGGGAAGGCAACAGCTCCGAGAAGGAATTCCTGCCCTGCCCCAGTCCCAGCCAGGAGCCAAAGGAAAGAGCCAGTGCCACCAGCAGCCCTGCCGAGGTGCCCAAGCCTGATGAGGAGAGCAGGGAGGCCCTGCAGAACATGGTCCTGAAGCTGAAAAGGGAGATGGAGCTACAGAAGAAGGACTACGAGGAGCAGATTAAAAGGTAACGCAGTGCAGAGTGCTGCTCAAGGCTGGGCCTGGTGATCTTAAAGGTCTTTTCCAACCTGGTTGATTCTATGATTCTGGGGAGTTTGAAGTCTTCAGCTCATGTTGTTACAGATGGGCTCTTGCCTATGCGTTATTCATGAGCTCATAGAATCATAGAATAGTTCAGGTTGGAAAGGACCTTAAGATCATCCAATTCCAACCCCCCTGCCATAGGCAGGGACACCTCACACTAAACCATGGCACCCAAGGCTTCATCCAACCTGGCCTTGAACACTGCCAAGGATGGAGCACTCACAACCTCCCTGGCCAACCCATTCCAGTGCCTCAGCACCCTTACAATAAGGAATTTCTTCCTTAGATCCAATCTAAACCTCCCCTGTTTCAGTTTGAACCCGTTCCCCCTTGTCCTCTCACTGCAGTCCCTAGCCTTGCACTGATTTATTTACCAGCCATGCTATGCATTATAGCACTGACTAATGATATAACGGAGCATTAGGCTGTCTAAAAGCCAATGCCCATGTGCTGTACTCTCATGACATAGTTGCTAATGTTATATTACTAGTCTACAGCTCTTACGACATCATTGTATGGCACTGTGATGCTTCTGCAATAATCACACTATCCCAATTCCTGTTATTACTATATTATTGTACATATATGCTATCCAGAATGCAGTACATTCTTAGTTGTAACCATCAGTGTTATATAGCTTCACATATTGTTAACGTGTTATTCAATACTAGGTGTATTGCTTTATTGCATCATGTTATAGAATCATGGAATGGTTTGGGTTGGAAAGGACCTTAAGTTCATCCAGTTCCAACCCCCTGCCATGGGCCATTATGTGGCCATTGAGGGTCAGGGGATCAGGACATCACCTCTGGTTTCTTCTGTTGCTGAATGCCACAGAGGGCAGACTCCTTAAGAACCAGATGGTGACTTCCCAGCACTCTTCTGGTCTCATCCTTACATGCTCCGTTTCTCTTTGCAGTCTTGAGAAGGAAAACTATGAAGTCTGGACCAAACTGTTGAGGCTGAATCAGGACATTGAGAAGGAGAAGCAGAAGTCTGAGCAACTGGAGCTGAAGTTGATGAACGTGGAGCGCTCATGGGAGGAGATGGAGAAGAAAAACAAGATGCTTGAGGAGGAGATTAAAAACATGGCTAAATCCACAAGCAAAAGTGATGCTAAAACCAACTAGGAGAAGACAGCTTTGCATGAGTGCATAGGAATCACCAAGCAGGTTCGGAGCCGGGGACTTGTATTGGCCCTTGCTCTGCTACTGATCATGGGCTGGTTTGGAGGAAGGAGCTCAGAAGTTACAGGGTGATTTATGCTCTGGAACAGGAAGTTTCAAACATGATCTTTAGCTTTTTTTGGGTGTTTTTTGCAACTCCTCTTTCAGCTGCTCAAGGAACCCGTACAACAGGCCAACACCTCTTGCTGCTCAATCGGAGCATTGAGCATCCCTGCTGCCAGCCAGCTGGCTCCTTGCTGGAGATACCTCCAGTGCTTCTGAATGGGACAAAGGCCATAAAGCCTGGATTCATGGAGTTGGAAAAGCCCCAAGGTCTGGGGTGCCTGGATGGTGGCTGTGAATGCTGCCAACACCGCTGTTGGGATGCTCATGTCAACACAGACAGTTGGTTATTGCTCTTATAGAGTAAGAGAAGCCTGTGGGGTCCATTGAAAAGAGGTCTCCTGCAGCATCACCTGCTCTGCTGTGCCAGACTCATCAGTATCAAGGTATAAAATTCACAGTGCCACAAACTGCTCTTTAGTTACGTGGCTCTTCAGTTATTTTCAATCACTGTTCCTTAAGCAGGGCTGCTGCTGAGGCTTTGGAGAGCACTTTCACACTCCCAGACACAGGCAGAGTCCATCAGCAGCTTTACCTGGTACAGAACAAGGGGCTTCTGCATCTCCCCTGATGGACTCATTTCAAAGAAGAACAGATCTGGGCTTATCTCCTGCCTCTGCTTTTGGTTTCCATCATTTCATCAGCACACAACAGGATTTCCACAGTCACTGTGGTGGAAGCCTGGGTTCGACCCTGAGGATGATGCTGGGGCTCTGCCTGTCACTTGCTGCCATCAGTGTAAAGACTCACTGGACCTGAAGGTCTTAGGGTACCACTGTGGCTGTTTCTAAGCTTGTTTGCCAACTGCCTTCCTGTAAGTTGCCTTTCCACAGTGCAATGATGCTGCTGAAGCTTTTGATGGAGGAAAGAAAATCACAGGACTCTGGAAGAAAACTTTTCCCTCCTCATTTATGTTACACAAAGCCTCAGCCTAGAGCCTTCCTGGGAATAGAAACGGGAAAACCACAGCAGTTCTGAGCTCCCAAGCGCAATGCCTCTGTGCCAAACAGAGTGAGGTTAATGCAAAACCCTGCATTACTGCTACTGAGGACTTGGGTTTGGTGATAGGGAAGTTCAGCTGCAGACCTGCTTGGCAGAGCCTGCAGGGAAAAAGACTGGGGAGGGAAAGGGAACCTGATGTGAAAATAGGGGAAACGGGGGCAGGAATGTGTTATTAGAGAATAAAAGTCAGTATTGGGTATATAGCCAATCTGTATTATAGAGCCAATATTTAACCAGATTTAATCTGGTTAATGTGTTTCAAACCTGGTCATTTGAAATCTCAGTCAGAGCACTCCTTCCTATTGGAGCAGAGGGCCTGGACCTGCTGTTGCTGAGCTCCACAGCCTTGCAGAGGTGCAGAGAAGAGCCCCAAGGAGCACAACCACCTTCAAAGATGGGTGCCCCAAACCTCCCCTTCATGTCCCACACACTACAACTCATTTCTTGTCTCCTGCAGCCTCTTTCAAGCCCCACTAACACCACTGGTGCTGCAAGTCAAAGATCCCACCATGTACCTATAGCAGCCACATCTTCCTGTCACCCAAATCAGGAGGTACCCAAAGTGCCCATGGGATGCATTTTCCCTGCCATCATTTCAGAGCAACCGTTCCCATTCTCGATTCTTCCTTGTGGTTCTCAGAGCTGCTTCAGGGTTTGTTTTCTGCCTTGATAAGGAGCTCACCAGGCTCGGGAATCACTTAGGGACGAACTCCTCCATCGGATGCAGGGGAAGCATTACAAACATCTGGGCTGGAAATGCCCCACGCTCCTTCCTGTGGAGATCAAAAGTGTGAAGAGGCAAATAATCCCTTCACAGCGAGGGCAGTGACGTGGAGAGCCTTGGCTGGGGCTCACAAGGCGCTGTGATTAGGACAAGTGCACATGATCTTAGTATAAACTGTGCATTCCTCCCCTTCCGCTGCAGATAGGCACAAGCAGCCCTGTCAAAGCATGGCTGCTTCTGAAGAGCACGGTGGCTTTGCAGGGATGTTGTGCCCATTAAAACCTGCAGTGTTCGTAGTGGTCCTGCTTGAAAGACAGACTTCCCAATGGAGCTTGGGAGGGATGCGACCTTCTTAATGCATGATGGGGAGTGAACGGCCCCAGAGAGCGACACAGGCGCCGTATCAGTTGGTATTGCTCTTGAGTGCTATAAGATAAAGAGGAGTTTCCTGAAATGAGCTTATTCCAGAGGCAGAAAAGCATGGATCTGCTATGCCAGACCTTTGGAAACTGCATCTGCAGCCCAGAGCCACGCCTGGACACTGGCAATGTCCAAATCCAATGGGATTTAATGCTCTGTTGGAGACATCAGAGCATGAGATGCCCAAAAGTTGATGCATCACCTACATCCCCCTGTGAAGCTTTGTGGGGAAGGAGCAGCAGAGGAAGCCTCCTGTATTCCTGAAGCAGGAATTGCTGTTCCTCTGTGCTGCAAAGGGCATTATAAAGCCAAGGAGAGTTGTTTGGTGGCTGCTGTTCAACTCAGCTGGCTTTAAGCATTGATTGTGGTGATCCTAGGGAGTGTGAAACTACTACTATCTTCTAAGAGTGCAGCAGGTTGTCTACCATAGAGAATAAAGAGTAAAGCCTATAGAAAGAGGCTTTTCAACCCTGTCCTGGGCACCATAGGCTTGGAAACTGCCAAAAAGGCAGGTTTTTACCCCATTTACACCTCACACTGCACAGCCTTAGGACACAAGAGCATACTTCAAGGTGATGGGAGTGTAGGATAACCCACAACTCATACTGAGGTTTTCCCAGTCTCTTTCAATGTGATTTGGCTCTCCATATTACAGCAATAAACCTTCAGTTCTGAATACATCTAAACCTGCTCACAAACACATGCATTGCAGGGTGGAAATAGGGCATATTCTAGGATATCATTTCAGTCTTCTCTCATCTCTTCGTGTTACAGCAAAAGCTGGGCATTGCCCTTGGCATTTACTGCGTTCAGGTAGAATTAACTCCATTGCATCCAGGCGTTCGATAGGCGCGAGAGGCAAGGGAAGAAAACCATCCTTCCCACATTATTCCCTTCGGATCCCGAGCCAGTCACGCTCCTGCTGACCGATCCCCTCCTCTTTTATCAAAGCTGCATTTTTGGCATGACAGCGACGTTCCTTTTTTAGCTTGGCTACTGCATGAAATAGCGCTTTGGTGGGGGAGGCGAGGTGGACGTGCAGGAGCAGTGTCCAGCCAGGGCTTAGGGTGGTTTATACACAGGAAAGCAGTGAGAACATGCTGTTCTCCCCAGCAATGCAATCCAATCTATCCTTCCGTTACACCCCGAAACCAAGCTGCTTTTAATACCACAGCCACATAGAGACTTGGTGCTTGAATTCCTCTTCACTAAGGTGGGGAGAGACAAAAGAGGTCCCCAGACCCTGAACAATCCCTGGATGCAGTCCCAGTGTCCCGTTTGATTTGTGTTTTCCTGCCACCTTGCTGCAGCACAGGGATGCTGCGGAGCCGACTGGCCTGCAGGAAAACCAGGCTGGCAAATAGGAGGATGCTCATAAAGGAAGGATCATCGTGGGGCAGGAGGGAAGCAGGCAGAGGAGCAGGAGCAGGAGCTGTCTGAATGAGCACCCTTTTAAGGGGAATGCTCACCTATTCCAGTTTAGGGTTTAGGTTTAGGAATGCAGGTTTAGGAATGGGGAGTTCCTGAAGCAGGTAAATGTGGTGATGCTCGTGTGGTGAATACTGCAGAGAGGCTCCTGCTGGGACAGCTTCTTCCCTGGAGCATCCACATTGGAAAAGCTCAGCACATGTGTATGTGTCAGGTCTAGGTCCATTCTGATCTCCTTTACAAGGGTATTCTGAGTGGGTAATTCCCATAAACACAAGTGCTGAGCAGTTCATTGGGAACGTGGTTTCTTAACAAATAAGGCTTCTAATTCCAGGTAAACCCAGCAGCCAGGTGAGTGCTGTGAGTGTGGGGGCAATTTCCATTGGTTTGGGTTGGAAGGGACCTTAAAGCCCATCCAGTTCCAACCCTCAATCCAGCCCCATCCAGTTCCAGACCTCTTCCACTGGAGCAGCTTGCTCCAAGCCCCTGTGTCCAGCCTGGCCTTGAACATCCTGTAGGGAAGCTTCACCAGATGCCATTCATTTTCCTGCCTATCCCTGTCCAAAGGGCATCCCTGTGCTCCCTGCATGGTGCCATCCCCAGGGCCGTCAGCAGCCACTGGTGTGGCTGGTGCAAATTTGCTTTATCACATGTAAAACCACGATGTGATATTTCAACCCTCTTAACACAATGTGCCGAGAACAGGAACTGGGAGCAGGGAATGTGCTTTTAATCTCATCAGCTGGCCAAGATGCTCGTTGCTGCATCCAGGGAGCTATTTCCAAACGAGTGTGGTTTAGAAGCAGGGGCCAGGCTTTGGGCTCTTGTTAAAGAAATGAGGATAAGCATCAGCTTGGCATCTGCTTCCTGAGCATGTGAGGGGTAAATCTTGCCTTTCCTAGAGGTGTTGCCTTGTTTCCTTCCTCATCTCCCTGATAAGGGCCAGCCCAGGCTGCCATCCAGCCGGAGAGGCTCTCCCTGCTCTCTGCGTGCTCTGGATGAAGTCCATGCTGGATCCCTATGGCCAGCGCAGGTTTTAAGTCTTTCCAGTGACACCTTTACCCTGTGTGTCCCATCCGAGGGCTCCGAGGAGGATTTTCCAATGCTGCCCAGCGTTCTCTTTGCATACATCCACGTTTCTGATACAGCTAAAAATAAGGTGCTCATTTTAACCACTGAACTCTATGGAAATGCCAATCCAAAAGGAGGCAGGAGGGCAGCCAAGCACCCCAAGGACAGTTGTTCCCAACACAACAGCTACAGGCAGCGCTGAGGAGTGAAAGGTCAATTGAAATGCCCACTCTAAGGGATGTTTCCGCTGGGAGAATGGGAATATCCTGCTCCCTTGCTGCCCTCCTCCTATCTGGTGTCAAGAAGAAGGGGACAAACCACACTTCCAGTCTGCAGAAGACCTGGGATACACGTTTAGAAGCTCATCAGCTCCATAAGACTGGATCTTTCCCCTATCTGGCAATGGAAGGGCATTGGCTTGGGGTCAAGGATAGCACAGGAAGGCAGGGGAAAGCATCAGCAGATTAAATTGCTGTCATCCGCTCTGCCCTGCTTCTGCTCACTCAAATGCAGAGATAATGGCAAGCAGGGTGGCTTTTAAAACTGAAAAGGTAGCAGAGACTTTGTTCCATTTGTGAAGAAATGCCATACACTGACATCCATCCCAACGTGGGGATGTGGTTTGCATCTAGAGTGCTCCTTAGGACACTGGTGTAGGGCTCAGATGGTCAGACTGATGGTTGCTTTGGTCTTAGCTTGCATGCCAACAAGTAAAGAGCCCAGGAAGGGGAGCCTGAAGCAGTTCAAGCCTTGCAGCACCTAGGCCAGTCAAGGCAAAAGAGCTGGCAGCACCATTCAAGCCAAACCAACGAGTCCTCTGTCCCAGTGAAAGTCAAGCCATCAAGGACACAGATGGCTTTCTGCCCTCCAAAACTCAACACAAAAGTAGTGAAGCATTTGATATCTGCAGAGCACATCCGAAGCAGAGCCAGACAAAGACTTGGGAGCCCTGGACCCCAATCTCTGCTAGAAATGTGATGCTAACTCATCACTGGGCTTGCCAGATAACCCTTCCTTTTATTAGCTTTAACTTAAAGGTTTTAGGCCAGAAGTGCTGACAACGTCGATGCCAGTGGTGAAGATGCTGGTTTCTTCCTTGAGAAGAATGATGCAAGAATGAACGAATGCTACCAGATTGGGATGGTTATGGATAAAACAGCCAATGGCAGGTCTAGAAGTGCAGTTCATTGGTTAACAGAGGTGCTACCAGGTCCCTCAAAGGCTGCT
This sequence comes from Agapornis roseicollis, assembly GCA_002631895.1. Taxonomy (NCBI): domain Eukaryota; kingdom Metazoa; phylum Chordata; class Aves; order Psittaciformes; family Psittacidae; genus Agapornis; species Agapornis roseicollis. The sequence goes on along the minus strand of NDXB01007680.1, from coordinate 40,167 downwards.
GCATTCCACAGGGTGCCCAGAGAAGCTGCGGCTGCCCCATCCCTGGCAGTGCTCAAGGCCAGGTTGGACACAGGGGCTTGGAGCAAGCTGCTCCAGTGGAAGGGGTCCCTGCCCCTGGCAGTGGTTGGAGCTGGAGGAGCTTTAAGTTCCCTTCATCCCAACCCAGGCTGGGATTCGATGTCTTTAAGCTCCTCTTCCTCTTGCAGCAGCAGCAGCAGCAGCAGGGGTTAATCAGCTCTGGGGAGCTCACTGAGGCCCTGGGCTCATCCTGGAGCTCATTAGCGTTGCCTGCAGTGTCCTGAGCAGTGTCCCAGAGGAATGCGTGTGGCAGCCCCTCAGGAAGGACGCGTGTCCCGCTCCTGCTGCTGCTTATCTCCAGTGCACTAATTGGGGCAGGCAGAGGAAGCACGAGACGTGCCATCAATAGTGTTGTGGCTGGTGTAAGTCCTCTCGCGGCAACGGAGTGCGAAGGAACAAGGCGTGATGCGAGCTGGAGAAATCCCAAGGGAAAAGGAGGGAGCTCAGCAAGGGAAGCAGCTGTGCTTGAATGCATCTTGCTTTCCCTGCGAGAGTGACTTCACGTTTGGTGCATCCAGAAGTTGTATTTGTATGATGTCAGGATGCTCTGTGTCTGTCTCAGCAGCAACCGGCTCCTGTAAGCACTGAATCTGCTTCAACAGTTGGGGCAGCCCATTGTGTGGGTCTCCGTTTCCAATGGGATCCCCTCTCCCATTTTAACCCCTAAGGGAATTGAGGTTGGGATTTCATAGGTCTGGTGAAGAGCAAGCGTGGGAAGCACTAACTGGTGAGCAGTTCTTGATTACTATTGCTTTCTATTCTAACAGTAACTACAGTTACTAGTAGAAATGGGAAAAGGGCTCATTTCCCCTATAATAAGGCACTTGCTGTGCTTACAGCTCAGCTGGCTCCTGTTTCAGGCTGTAGGCTTCTCTGTGTGTCGGTATCTTGAGCTGGGCACCTAAACTCTGGTAGTGATAAAGCAAAGACAGCACATTCAGTACCACAGGACAACGGCTTGGCTTTGCTTTCCCACTCTCCCAAAGCTTTGCCTTTGGACTTAGCCAACGGTGACAGCTCAGGAAATGGATTCCACCAAATCTCACAACAACTGATTTAAACCACTCTAATCTCCGGCAGATAAGGAGTTGCTACAGCAAAGCCAACATAAACCTGAGAGCTATGGAAGGTTGGGCTGTTGTTTAGCTGCTGTTGCTAGCGAGCTACTGTACTTGATTGCAGAGACCACCCCGTATTTAAACCTTCTCACTTAACTCAACACGTATCTTTTCAACACCATCCGAAGCTCACATCCTGGACAGCCTCAGCCACACAGGCCTGAAGGGCATTGCCTGGGGAGCTCCAGTGCTGCAGTGAGCATCTCCTCGGCCTAAAGTCGCTGCAGATAGGGCAGGCAGCAGTTCCTGTGAGGTACAGAAACCCATTCCTCTCCTTTCAGAGCCTTCATTTCCATGTCGACTGCTTTTATCCCTCCTATTTCGTTCGCTCACTTAAAAATGCAATCAAAGGTGCCCTTGAAATGCTAAGCAGGAGAGTGAGCAGTTTGCATCGTGAATGGAACCACATTGGGCATGTATCTGGCAGAGTAAAACAAGGAATCAAACTTCCTATTTCCATGGTAAGCTCGTTTGCCCGGAGCAGGATGTGTTGCAGTGCACATGGTAGAGAACTCTCCTACATTTTCTGGTGTTCTCTGCTCTACAAAGTAGCTCCGATTGCTGGGATAATGCAGCCATCTCCTAATGGGTTTGGCCAGGAGTGCTGTGTGCTGACACGAGCTTAGAAGCAAGGATTGTCACTACTAACCATTAGCTCAGCTCCTGCTTGGACTGACATCTCCATGAGAGGCAGGAGAATGAACTGGCATTTACCAGCACGTGGATGTCCTCAGTTGCTGCAGGAGAAGTTACCAAGACTTCAGCAGGGAGAGCTGGACCCCCATGCACTATTCATCTTCTTGACAAGGGTATCAAAAGGTGGATGTTTCCCTCCACTTTTATCTGGGGAAAGAGACAGGAATTCTAATGGCTGCTCCTTCTACTGCTTCCTACATCCTTATGTTCCCCCAGTGCGCTGCTCCTGTGGGAATGGGACAGGAACATGACGTGCTTCAAGTCCTGCTCCCTGGGGAATGGCTTGCAGAGATTCAAAACCAAGCTGTCCTGCCTGAGCAAAGGTGGATGGAGAGAGAGGGATGAAGGAGAGAAAGGGTGAAGGGAAAAGGGGAGAAAGAAAGCAAGACAAGATACTTAGCAGCCACATTTGTTCCCAGAATGTGGGTGCTGAAGTCATTTGGAAGCCTGCCCCTGTAATGGGATGTGCAAATGAGATGGTAATGCTGATAGACCTGCCCTTGGAGATGGCTGGGGTTATGGTTTACGGAAGGAGAGTTCGGGTTTGATTTTGAAGGGCTGCGAGGGCAAAACTCAGCTTTTTCTTCTTCCTGAGATGATGCTTTTGAAGCAGTTCATGTGCACAGCATAGGTTTGACACTGTTTTCATTGGGGGTGCTAAGCCATCAACTCCAGTCCTCTTTGGGTTCCAGCTGTGTCCAACAGGACAGTCAGGGTAGACACCATTGGGGTGCCTTCCATCTGTTCCCATTTGGGCATCTAAACTGTAGACGTTCAAGTGTTGTCCCTTTACTTGCAGATAAGAGAAAGGGGTCTCCTCCTTATCTGGTGTCAGTGCCAGAGACAGCTTGGGTTGGACTTGATTACCTTTAAGGTCTTTTCCAACCTGGTTGATTTATGACTCTATGATTCTATGCCATGCCAAGGTGTAGCCTCAAATGTGTCCCAAAGCCACCTCATTACCCTCCGTGGGCCTATACAGGAGAAACCACACTTCATTCCTCCCTTAGACCTCAAAGCAAGAGCTGAGGCTAGGACCCAGCTCCCGTTTCGTGGCTGGTCTCTGTTTTGTGCTCCATAGGCACCTCCCTGAGCACTCTGCACTCCAATGCTGCCTGTGCTAGGAGCACACAGCTCTGGCCACGCTGCCCAGCCCCAGCTCTAATATCCAACACACGCCACATAATAAACCTCTTCTTCCAAGGGGTGCTGATAAGAATGTCCATTTTTAGCTGAACCATTCCGCCTTTCTTTGTGGCTGTTGCAATTGAAGCAGGAGCAGAAGCTGATTCTTCTTACAGGCTTTTCCTGTAAATAGAGCGTTAATGAAGACAGATGGGTCGGCAGTATAAACAAACCTCTATCTCGAGCTAGTTTTGTCCTGGCTTTGTTTCCCAATATAGTAAGCAAAGCACCAGCACCCCGGTTCCCATCCTATTAACGGTGTTTGCACTCCAAACGTTGAACTGGCTTCTAAGGAAGTTTAAATTAACACTGGGCTGTAGTTTTTCAAGCGCTTGCAGCAGATGTTCAAGTGCCAGAGCTCTTCCTTTCTCTTTGCTTTCTTAACCCCCCTAAGAAAGGACAGATTTTGCTGGGTTTGGCTCCATGTGGTGCACAGCAAGCGCTGAATTCAACTGTAGGTGAACCAGGCGCTGGGACTGTTGATGCAGGAGCCTTCTCTTGTCCTAGGTTGCAGCAGGTTTGGCTTGGCTTTGCTCTCTAGCTAAGAAGGGCAGTGAGGAGAAGCCTGCCATAGGTTTTGGAGGATGGTTGCTTTGGGAGATGGTTTTCCTAAGTGACCTCAGGTTTGGGGAGGCTGAACCTTTGGCTCTTTGGCTTTGCACACCCACTGGCTTAATGAGGATTTGTGTCCACAGCACTCAGGAATGCTTTCTTTTTCCTTAAGGACTCTCATTTGGTCACCTCCAAAGGGTGGCACGAGCCAGCAGCAGGCACTGCCAGGGAGCTGGGTGCTGGGCTTTGCTGCCACAACAGTGTGAGGCTCTGCCCTTCCTCAACAGCTTTAACACTCAAAAAGCGGGAATCTGTATCCTCACCCAGCTCTGGAGGATGAGCCTGGAGCCCTGGGATCACACCCAAGCAAGGGATAAAGGTCTGGGGAGAAATCTGTTTGAGGAATTCTAGTCCACGTGCAGAGAGCTAAGAGATACGGATCATTTATGGGAACCTCAGACTAACAAGTGCCTTGTGAAATCTGGGATTGGTGCTGAGTGTTTGCACAGGAGAGGATACAGCTTCCAAGGCCAAGCATGGAGTAACATGTCTTGAAGTTCATGCTCTTCTGGAGACATTGTGTGTGGTGTTGGTTTAAGAGCAGCCATGCAAGACCAAAGCCCAACACTCTTACTGATGTGTTCTCTCCTTGTCTTATCTGTTTCTGCTCCCACCCCTCTGCCTGTCCCATTCACACTGCCTGGGGTTTCATAGAGCAAAAAAGGGCTCCAGATCTGCTCATGCTTTTTATACATCTTCAGTTAGAAACAGATGAAAGCAAAAATCCAAGTGATGCTGATTTTGGTGAGGTAGGGTTGGTGCCTCCTTTAGTAGCATGAAATAAACCAGAGAGGGATAGATGGGTGGGTGGATGGATGGATGGATGGATGGATGGATGGGGTAGATGGGTGGATGGGTAACGCACTCTATCTGCTTCATTANAGCAAAAATCCAAGTGATGCTGATTTTGGTGAGGTAGGGTTGGTGCCTCCTTTAGTAGCATGAAATAAACCAGAGAGGGATAGATGGGTGGGTGGATGGATGGATGGATGGATGGGGTAGATGGGTGGATGGGCAACGCACTCTATCTGCTTCATTACACAAATCTCTGGCTTTGAGAGAGTGTGAAGGCAGCCACTCTGCTTTGCTGCGTGGTCACTTGAATGGGAACAGTGATTATGGGTGATTACAGTGGGTTATGGATGGTTTTCAGGGCCTCCTCAGGCAGGTTGGCACTGTTCAGTAAAGGACAGTGGTGCAAAGAGCACTCTGCTCCCATCACTGCCACGGGGCTGGTCGCGGAAAAGAGATGATAAAAGGCAATGTCGGATTATCTCCCTAATGCTGGATTATCACTCCTAACAAGGTGAATGGTTTGTCTTGGCAAATGGCTTCATAAGAATCGTGGATAGTTTTGAAAGGAGCTGTGTGGTCACACTTCAGCCGTTGGCTGCTGCGGTTCATGTCAGCAGAGCGAAACATCACACCTCTAACCGGATTCCTTTAACGTGCCATTAAGCACAGGCTGATTGCAGTGGGGAAGGCTCGGTGACAGTGTCGGTCACTCCCAGGCTGTCACAGCCAGAAAGCAATACAGCCCCACAGCAATCCTGCTATCGGGAAACAGGCAGCACGAGTGGAGGCTGTGGAAGCCTACAATAAACTACACCACTGACCACTTAGAGCAGTGATACCCTGCTAGAGAGCGTCTATGTTGGACAAGTGCTCCAGAATGCCATTATAAATCACTGCCGTGAGTAAACCATTCCATAAGCAAGGAAGAGAACTGTTACATGGTGTTTATGAATATCTAGAGGAGAAAAAAGATCAGCAACACCCATGTCTGTGCAGCACATCTCAACAGAAAGATTCCATGTAGAACAGGGTTGGTACAAGGTTTTATCCAAGGATGATTACACACAAGCACAAAAATAGAACATTCTGTATTCTACATTATGTTACAAAGGCAGGCGGTCAATAAATAGGTCAATAAATTATGGGAAGCACAGAAGAGTGTGTGTGAGAATAGGTGAGACTGGCTTCTAGTTGGTGCATGATAAAGTCATTTGTGTTCATTCCCATGAAGCGCTCGGAGCGATGCTTTCAAAGAGCCTTATCTCTTCCTGGGAAGATAGCTTTCCCTTACGAGTGAGCACCAGATGCAGGACAGGGAGTGGGCTGTGGGACAGGCCGGAGGAGTCAGCATCACTTGCACTTCCCCAAGAATCTGACAAATTTGCAGCTTAGTATAAATAAAGTGACAGGTCTGTTGTTTCTGAGCTCCAACACCTCCTTATCACCACCACGGGCTGCACAAGAGCCCTGCAAACACGGCATGTGACTCCATCCTATGGAGCTTAAGGGGGGGGGCAATATCTTTATGAATTAACAACGTCAGCACATACATAAAGGAAAGATCCTCGCTATCTAGCTGGCACAAAGGGGTTTCCTCTTCTATCTAGCTCTATGCAGACTAAAGGCAATCCTACTCGGCCATGCGAATTGGGTTACGGAGCTGTATTGGGTGTGATTTGTTGGGCTGGGAAGAGGGACTGGTGTCTTAGCTGATGGAAACTGGTACAGTTTCAAGGATTCAGGAAGTTATTTCTGCTCTGGAGACAGGAGGGACTGCAGTGACAGGACAAGGGGGAACGGGTTCAAACTGAAACAGGAGAGGTTTAGATGGATATAAGGAAGAAATCCTTTCCTGTTAGGGTGATGAGATGCTGGAATGGGTTGCCCAGGGGGGTTGTGAGTGCTCCATCCCTGGCAGCGTTCAAGCCAGGTTGGATGAAGCCTTGGGTGCCATGGTTTAGTGTGAGGTGTCCCTGCTTATGGCAGGGGGGTTGGAACTGGATGAGCTTAAGGTCCTTTCCAACCCTGACTGTTCTGTGATTCTATGACATGGATAATGCAGCCAAATCAGTATACTTTACACAGGGGGCTTCTGTAATAGCCACACACAAGGGAATTCTGCCATTGCCTCCCAGAGCACTGCACAAGCCTATGGAGCCCATTCCCCCACCAGGAAAGATGGGAAAGGGAATGGTTCTCTTCTGCTCCAGATACCAGAGCATCCCTGCCAGTCTCACTGAGATAGGGAGAGATTAAAGATGCTTAAGAAACAAGGAGCAAAGTTTAACACCTTTTTGTGCTTTTGGTATTTGGGAGCTTGAGAATTACTGGGACTTGAGATCTTGTCCTGGGTTCAATTCCCAACCCTGGTCGATGAGGCCCTTATTGACACGGGTTAGTGGTGGCCTTGGCAGTGCTGGGGAACAGCTGGACTTGATGATCTTAAAGGTCTTTTCCAACCCAGTTGATTCCATGATTCTACCATTCTATTCTATGACCTTGAATAGCTCTGGAAATCCCTATGGATACCAATCCACATTTATTAAGTACAAAAATATGCTTTTATTTCTGTGAACTTGCATGTGCCCCTTTGGCACAAGGAACCTCCCAGTCAACCCAGTGATCTGCTCTATGCCCTGCCAGAAAGCGAGACGCAGCCATAACGTGGACAGTGAAGAACAGCAAGAAGCAATGGAACAAAATATACATTCCCTACGGTCCCAACTTGCCCATTCCCCTACCAGGAAACACACAATTATCTGTACATGCCTCATTAAATAACCTTAAATAGGAAATCCAAAATGTACAAATTTACAGACTGAATCATTAAATACTCCCCACTGTGCACTCCCCTTCTGCTTGCGCTCCCCTCTACTATCTGCAGCCACACTCTGATACCACCATGCCTTCATATTTGAACTTGTAGGTGACCACCCCTGCATCTAAGTAGAGGATAGAGATGGGATCGAGTTTGGTGGGCACACAGCAGGCCTTGGAGGCTTTCTGGGGATTCTTCAGGTGAACCAAAGTCTGGACAATGGCGTGTTTCGTTGGCGTGACGTGCTCCGTTAAGGGGTAGGCGCACACTCCATGGCACTCGTAAGCTTCGTATCCCGCTGGGGCGATGATCCAGGAATCCCAACCTATTTCCTTGAAATCGATGTAGAGTGGAGTCTTTTTGCAGTAGTTGCCTTTTGCGTTCCTCCGGATTCGGGCAGTGGAGTCGTAAATGATGTTGGAGCGCATCTGGAGCAGCGCTTCCTCCCCAGGCTGGCCATGGAAGTTACCCACCTCCAGGTTCTCCAAGTCCAGGAGCTGCTCGTGGTCTATCATCTCGTTCAGCTCTTGCTTCTCCTCTTTCTTGTCATTGCTTTGGTCATCAGAGAACACAATCAACAGGGGCACGTGCTTTGCCTCGGAGTTGATGTCGATATCGAGCTTCCCTTCTCCGTTCTGCTCCTCCCCTTCCCTGCTCTCTATATGAACCTCCAGCCGGTGCGTGGTCAACCCTGCCCTTCGCCAGCGCCTGATGGCTTCGGTCACCTCGAAGCTCTCCCACTCGCTGCTCGTGCCATAGATGTGCCTGGATGCCAGTGCCATCGTCTTCCTCTCTTCTCCTACCCCCAGGTGGTCATTTTCCAGCACTTCGAAAATGGTGACTTTCCGGTCGAGCCCGTCGTAGAGCATTTGGTCCCGTTCCACCAAGGTGTAGAGCCGCAGCTCTGCCATGGTGATCTCTTCATGGTGAGGGATGGAAACGTTGAATAGGAGCGGGTACTTCCGAACTCCTGTGACACCAATAGGGTGGGAAGCCAAGTCTGGAAATGACAAAGATCAAATGTTTACGAAGGGTCATAAACGCATCCAGCAACACATGCATCAACGTTCAGTTGATCCCTTCTGCATGGCTGCGTTTCGGCTCATTCCAGAAGAGTGGATTTTACCCTTTCCCAAAATCAGACTTGAGAAAAAGGCTGCCTTTCTTTTAGCTATGTAAGGACAGCAAGATCCCAGCCATGCTGGAGAGAATAAACCTGGGTTTAGAGATCCTCTTTCTATCCCCCTGCCTTCCAGGCACTTCCTTGTCACCTGGAAGTATTATGGATTAAGAATGCATTGCCTAATACTGAAATACAAATTGCTTCAAGGTCACTACACAGCAACCATTTTAAATGGGGAAACCCATTGCTGTAGAACAGGAAGAGAAGAGGGATATGGCACGAACACGAGATGGGTGACCTATAAACCACGCATGCAAGAACAGCAGGCTGGATTTGTGTCAGCTTAGCATGTTTGTGCTAGCAAGTGTTCCCTTCTGCTGAAATAGCCCTCAGAAACTGAGAGGGCCAAGCAGTAAGGGAGGAAAAGTTGCTTTGGAAGATGTAAAGGTTCCTCATTAGGAAGAGCAGGCAGTGAACTTCCCATTTGAGCAGAAATCCTGCCACAGCCTCAACGGGCTTCAAGTGAGCAGTCCAAGAGCTGTACTTAGCCAGGCACTTTTGACATATGAGTGTGTAACGTCTGTTTGCCCCTCAGGACATCTGCCCTCGCTGTGCTGTTGGTTTATACACGAGCAGTATGCGTTTCTTCACACCGTGCAGGAATCAGCTCACCATAGAACCCTGGAATGGTTTGGGTTGGAAGGGACCTTAAAGCTCCTCCAGCTCCAACCCCTGCCATGGGCAGGGACCCCTTCCACTGGAGCAGCTTGCTCCAAGCCCCTGTGTCCAACCTGGCCTTGAGCACTGCCAGGGATGGGGCAGCCACAGCTTCTCCATTGAACCCATCCCCGTGTCCCATCACCCTCACAGGGAACAGCTTCTGCCTCAGAGCTCAGCTCAGTCTCCCCTGGGGCAGCTTCAAGCCATTCCCCTTGGCCTGGCCCTACAGGCCCTTGCCCAAAGCCCCTCTCCAGGTTTCTAATTCCTAGAGGCTGTGTATTTGCTGCTGAGTTACTGTGCTGTCTGCTTGTAACTCAGGAGACAGATCAGGGCGTAGATACCGTGGGTAACATGTCTGCAAAGGCAAACTGTTCATCTTCATCTCTGACTTCTCCAATTTTGGTACGTTTGTAGGAAAATGATGCTGATAATGTCGCAAGTATTGGCCACGCTCCATCAGTGCACTGAAGCAGTTAACTTTAGCACCTTGTCCTGCTTGAGGCATCTTTGCACTGCCGTCTGTTCATAAATGAGGGGTGATTCTGCTTGCACTTCCCTACAGGGCAGTTGGTAAAGGTGGGAGCTGGAGATGCTTTGCACAGTGCCAGGGTAGGAGCAGACCATGAGCTGAGAGGCAATGCTGTGCAAGCTCAGCTGTAATCTCCATACTGGAGGTAATCTCTGGAGTTTCCTAGACCTTGCTGTGCTACAGTAAGTCTGCAATGAATACTTCTAATGCCAGGGTGGAGAAATGCCTCCTGGTCATATAGATAAGCACAAGAAGCCCACCAGAAGGTAGTGGAAAACCACATTATGTGTAAGAAGCTGGGTGAGTGCTAGCAGGGCATGAGAAGTGTTCAATTCTAAGCCAGGATGTGACTCTGATCTTTAGCTAGGAAATCCATAGGGTGATGTACATCCTACTGCTCCCTGGTAGGATCAGGAAGAGAGCTCGGGAGTCCTTAGGAAATGAAAGATTTCCCTTAAGAGCTTTATTCAAGTTTTAAGAACTGATTAGTCCCATTTAGAATGCAGACATTACAGGCCATGGATTAAACAAAGAGCTGATTCCAGCCATGCAGTGTGTTATAGCTCTATAATAAGGGATTTCATGGAAAATGGAAGCACCATTACTGCCGATTTTCAGCAGGCAGGTGAACAAAAATGTTCCATGGTCTGTTTCTACTGCTCTTTTCGTTGCAAGTGATTAATTTCCTTATCTTTAGCATGAAATGGATGGTTATTAGTTACATGGACTCTGAAGACACATAACAAACATGCATAGTCCCTTTAACTGGATGCTTTTATGAAGCTGTCTTAACATCAGCCATCTGTCTCACTTCACATCTTGCTGGTTTGCATTGGAAAAGGGGAGAGATACTGACATGACAGAGAGCGGAGCCAAGTGATGGCCACAGCATGGCACAGAAGTGTTAACACAGCTAAAGGTTGGTCTGTCCCTTTCCAGAGCTGCAAACCCGATTTTGCCAGCGGGATGATGCTTTGGTCACTAAACCACACTGCAGTTTATGTTTTAGCACCTGGTAGTGAGCCATTTTTATCCCATTTATTTTTTATGGCCAGTGCAAAATGGGAAAAGAATGATGCACGTTCCTATGTGTCTTCATTTATACCCATGAGCAGTGACAGGCAGGGCTGTTCGGGTGAGTCACTGCTTCCCAGTGGGTGTTAAGTGCTTTGCCACCAACCCTTTCATAGATTTCTCTGCACTGGAGAGAAGAATAGGTTTAAACCACGTTTAAACCAGAAGCAAGCTGCTGGTAAAGCGTGCTCAGGCCTGGCAGAAGGACAGAGCAGAGCTTTTGGATTCTCTCCTTGCACCTCACTGCATCGCGACACTGAAGTGACTTGCATGTAGCCTCTCCTTACAGGTCATGGCTTCAAATGGCAAATGCTATAGGAAGAGTAATAACAACTTTATACTTCATTGATTAGGCTAAGAAAGGATGAGAGAAGCCCCGCAGCTGTTTGAATAGCTACGGCTGCCCCTGAGTAGTTAAACCAAATCCCAGCATTCGTGTTTGCCCGGTGGAGTGATTGGTATTTGGGGTTTAGGTGAAACACAGAAAACCTGTATTGGTGCAAGTAAGTCTCGACAAACCATGGGGTGTTAACACTGGAGCATTCTGTTGTCCTCATTTGGCTGAGAGGAAATGCTGAAGCAGAAACAAGTCACAATCAGGTTTCCTTTTCTTGTAATAGGAAATATTCTACTCCTCCAAAGTACAACCTAAGGGTTATCCAAAGTTCTGCTTCATGTATTTCTATGTTTCTGGGCTCAGATGCCAAAGGAAGATGTTACAAATCCCATGAGGATCAATAGTAAGGGGATATTAACAGAAAACTGTATTTCTACAGTTAATATATATATTAATATTTAATTATTTAATATATATATGTTTATATATATATAAATATTTAATATATATATATTAAAGCTCATAATAGGAAAATACTGTGCCTTTTGAACAGTGTGTAAAACCATTCCATAGGAAAATACTGCGCCTTTGAACAGTGTGTAAAACCATTCCATAGGAAAATATTGCACGTTTGAACAGTATGTAAAACCATTTCTTGCCTTAGTTTCAAACATTATTTAAGGTATCCATTTGATATCAGGTAATTGCAAATGATGCGCGTCACTATGGGGATAATGGGACTGATGCCCTTACATTATACCTGGTGCTGCCCAAACATTAAATAAACACCTTCCTCCAAAATCTTTCAGTCCCAAAAGCAGAGGACAAGGGGTCTAGGTCACTAGGAGTGGGATCTGGTAACCCTGGTGCCTATTCCCAATGCTATGCTCATTGAAGGGCCTTTTCCCCCCTAATACGGTTCACATTCTGTGCCTGGTGACCACATTTCACACTGCCTATAAAGATGCTCATTTCTATTTCCTCCTCCTGGAGACTGCACATTTCTTACCTTCGTTTTTGAAGCTCCTAATAATATTGGCGGACGGCATGGATGTCCTATCAGTGGCAAACCTGTTGTACAGCTCGAGCATGTACTCTGGCGGATCCACCTTGGCCGATTCATGCAGGGGGATGTCCGAGAGGTTCAAGGTCTTCAGGAACTCGTTCTTCATGTTCTGAAGCAGCGTGTTGAAATCAACACCATCCTGCTCGGAGAGGATCTCGTCGAAAAGCGGCACGTCTTCCTCCAAGGAAGAGTGCTCCAAGCTCAGGATGGGACTGCAAGCGGCAAGGTGAACCAAGAGACAGAGGGCAGCCCACAGCTGGGGGACTAGAGAATCCATGGCTTGGCTGGAGCCTCCAACCGCGCTCAACCAGCTCTAGCGCTCGTGTGGGCTAAGGGGTGGTTTTATCCCCTGTGCTTGTGTCACGGAGGGATGACAAGTTTGGAAGCTCTTGTCTTGAAGCTTGTGATCCGTCCTGCCTGTCTCTCCCTTCCCCCTCCCCAAAAGCAGGTCTCGGTAATTGGATATGGCTTGCTCTCTCTGTGGTCGCCCTGCCTCTCTTATCTGGGGCCGTGTAAGCTGTCCACCAGATTTGTTGCTATCTCGCAATCCCCTTTCCCTTAATGAGGGTTTTGTAAACATTCTGCGCTAGGACACGCTGAGATAGGACAAGTTTCTTCTCAGAGAGGAGCTGCCCTTTCTCCCTGCCTCTGGGAGCCGACTGCCGAGCATCAGCAGCTCCCATCCGCGCACGTTTTGAGCTAACGCTATAGAGTCTCCATCCTAAAGCACCAGTTTCATGCAGTTGCTCCCTGAAGGTAACACCTCTGCCCTTTACAAACCCACCTCCTAACTAGTCCATGGTTCTATGATTTCAGAGCTAAGTCTTTACATTATGCTTGCAGAGGTAAGGAAAAGCTCCATTCCTCTTTGCCTGTACAAAGGGAGAGATGCTCTAGATGCCACTACAATACTGGAGGTACAAGGCCCTGAATGCAGAGGAGCAAGATGAGCGAGGAGAGTTTCTCACATCACAACTATAAAGCTTTGCAATGGCTTTGCTGGAAATAGCCCTTTGAAGAGCCATCAAATGCCAGGCAGGAGCATGGCCTGTAAAGATGGGACTTGATTTTCCTTCATATAAGCACCATACACTGCACTGGCACCACAGTTTAGTGCTAAAGGATTTGATATTTCTTTTGCAGGGTTTATTTTTGCTATAAACCACTCTTCCCTGAGCTGAACATCAGCACCAGTTGGATGCAAGGGCTCAGTGCTGAGGGCCATACAGATGCTAGTAAACAGAGAGAGTGCTGGAGCGTTTGCAATGGGTTCAGAAACTCCTTCCTCCTTTATCTGTGTGACTTGGCAGGTTGCAGTTATCCCTGATTTCACCTCTTTGGCAGTGCTGTGAGTATCTAAAAGCTCTTGAAAACACACAAAGGCCATCAGGCTACTCTGACTTCACCTTCACATCAGTTCAAAGAGCTCAGGGGCTCAACATGGAAGTGATTTTGCCAAGAAGATGTGCTACAGTTATTTAGTGGGCCTTGTTTTGCTTTAGTATGGGAATTCCCACAGGATGGGAGCACTGTGCATGCGAACATGTGTCTGGTTCTTGTATAACATGGTCCATTCCAGTGTTCTGGTTCTTCATAGAGGTTTTTCAATGCACCCTTGTTTTGGCAGCAGGGCCAGAGCTCAGCCTTTGCTATTATGGCTGAGCACATCCCTAGATTTGTTACTCCATCTGTGCAACTTTCTTCCCTTTTCAATAGCCCAAATCTCCCAGTGGCACAAATGGACACAGATCCATCTAACTTAGTGAGAATGATACCCAAGCCATCGTTTGGGTATTTTTTGTCTTAAATATCTATTATTTGTCTTAAATCTCTATTATTTGTCTTAAATATCAATATCTTTGTGAAAATTCATGCATTGTTGCCACGGAGCCAGACATTGGCATGGCCTTTTAGTTGTTTTATTCAACTTTTCTTCTTCTGAACATAGGGAATTTGGCAATAGAAGCCAAGTACTTTATCAAGGTCCCTGTTATTGATACACTACGTTAGAAATAGAGATTTGAGAGTAAGAAGATTAATTCAGACCTCACTGTGGAGTTCATGGTTATCTGTGCAAGTTCATCTATAAATCCTTATAAAAGGCTCCTCTTGGAATATTGTGGCATTCCAGATCTAAGCACAGAAAACTTGAGGAAATCCTGGAGTCGAGTTCAGGTCAATTCTGTTCATTAACTTGAAAAGAAAAGCACAGGCTTCTTTTGGTGGTGATTCATCACCTGACTATGCAGAACTAAGGTCCTTATGCCATAGGAAGTGAGGTTAACATTAAAACCATGAGGAAAGGCTTAGCCTTAACTCTTTCCTGTAGAATGAAACTGGCTCCTATAAGGGGAAGTCTTCAGGATGGCTTGCCCCTGCCAGTTGTGCAGGTAGGAGATTTACCATGACAGCAATAATACCTGGAGAAGTGGTTTCCTCTGCTTAATGCTTCAATATCCATTTCAGAATGCGCTGGTTTTATGTATCTGAATGCAGATGCTGTTAAATGAAAGGGAGAAGCACATTGGAAAAGCTACTGCTTGCTTGAGAGTAGCCCATGCTGAAGCTTCTCAGCACTCATAAACGTGGCCTTATCCTCAGGTCCTTCCTCATACCAGGTTTTCTTTTTAAGACAAGTACTGATAATGGCTTGTATAGGCAAGAGCTCACAGATATGCCTTGCAGAGTGGGTAAGCACTGGGATCTATGGCATTACATGGCTCCTCTCTGAGACTTTGGGGGTTTCAATGAGATTTAGAGCTGATGGGTTTGAGTTTAGGAGGATTCCTTCAGCATTTGTGAGGCGCTGAGGTTTCCAGACGAGTCTCCCCTCACTGTCAATGCACCGGCCTTTGACCAGACACTGAGTAAAACTCATCTCTCTGTTCATCCAGATGGACAGGTCTAGACCCAGAGGAGCTTTTCAGGTTCACTCCACTTTCCTGGCACTTAAACCTTAGCCTGCTGGGTGTGAACCAACAGCATTCCTGCTCCAGCAGTGACATACACAGCCCCAACGCTGCCTTGGAGCCCAGACTGGGCTCAGCGACCCCTCTAAGTTCTGCTACCTCCAGACAGACTCTCTATGCACCTGTAATTCCACACCCTGCAGGTATCAGTATGTGACAAGCGGGATGTGCGCAGGAATCCAACATGAATTTCCTACCCCACGAATGCCTTCTTGATCCAGAGGCTCATTAGGAACACAATTCCTGCTCAGACATTCCAACTGTCTTTGCGTTTCCGCTCTCATTTTGATAACTCCTTGAACAATAGCATCCTGTAGGGCCATGCAGCCTCTGGGTTATACACAGACCCAGTCCTGCTCGGTCCTCTAGTTTACTCAATTCAGACCCTGCTGGGAACTGGCCAGATGAGGAATGCCCATAGAGTACATTTGCTACAGAAGCAGCTTCCTGCTTCCTTAGGTTGGAGGTTGATGGATTTCACACACGTATCTTCCCCCCTCCCTCGCCCCCTAAATTTAATTGTTTCACAGAAGGGTTTTATTTCGTGTCCCTGAAATGAAGAGCTTTGTCCTTTTATTCCCATGCACAGTAAGTATCCGAGAAAGGAAACTGCTCTCGACGCATCGATGTTAATGCATTACCTGAGGTAGCTGGAGAGGGAGTATTAAGAAGCATCATTTTAATTCTTCTTGAATCTGTAGCATAAAGGATGAACCCATTTCCTTAGTGGTGCATGAGGCAGGCAGAGCTGTACACGGGGCTCTTGGCTCTCAGTCCTAGGAAGCTGCTGCTCATTTCCCCTGTTAATCTGCAGCTGTGTGTGGTGGAACAGAACTAATGAGAGCCTAAAGCTTTGCACTGAACCTGCCAGTGTTTGGGAACAGCACTCAGCACCTACAGAGCGCTGTTTAATGGGTGTTTCACCTTCCCTGTCAGAGCTGGAGGTGGCACTGCGGGTTGGACACTCTCCATTCTTATACCATGGCAAGGACAGGAGGGGGAAAATCAGCTCAGAGAGCAAAGAGGAGCCTTTTTTACCGCCAGCACGAAGCAGATGGGGCAGGACCATGAGTGCAGCAGCACCTGGGAACAGAAAGGGTCAGTCCTGAAGCTTGTGGGGCTCCAAAATAGCCTCTAATCTCAGGCACCCCACAACTTCCTCCGAGCTGATGCCTCCACGGCTTCTCCTGTCAAGAGGCAGCAGAAGAGCACGGGTTGGAGCAGGAATGTGTGAAGCAAGCTTGGTGCTGAAAGGCTGGGAAGCAAAGCAGGGCTTTATGAAGTGTCAAGGTCGACGATACACAAGATGGAAAGGGTGTGATGCTCCTCTGGGTGAGAGGAAGCGGGGAGAAGGAATGCGAAGGGATTTGGAAGCATCCTCACCCTTCCTTAGCCTGGCTTTTGGGATGAACACCTGCTTTCACTAACACACCCAGACTGGGATGGCGAACCTTTCCCAGGAGGAAATGCCTCAGCTTCCTGGACATGAATAGGGCTCAGTGAATAGGAGGGAAGTTTGCCAGTTAGTTATAATGTCGCTTGTAAACTCAGGTGGAGTTTGGCTCGTGTGCCCCTTCAATGATTTAATTCAGATTTTAATGCTAGATTGTTATCACACCTTGGGCTTTTCTTCAATCATGAAAAAGGTTTACTTCTCTATTTGTTCCTTTCTTCCCCCCTCTTTTCCTCTGGTTGTTTTTGATGGATTCTGTTCAAAGAACCTCTCAGAAGCACCACTGAGCAAACGCAATGAGGGGAAGGTAAAGGAAAACAGAATTGGGCTTGGCTTAAATGCAGAAGCACTACCAAAAAGACAATATTCCTTGAAAACATATTCAAATAAGAAATAATCTATTGGAGAGGGAAAGGATATTAGAATTTAGCCTGAATATTTCTATGTGAGTATAAGGATCACAGGTGAAACTGTGGCTGTAATGTGAAGGGAAGAGCACTTCATTTCAAACATCACTGAGGAAGGACCCATATCAGGGGTTTGGGGTACATTTCTCATTGATCTTCAAGCTGTAGCTCCAAATCCTCATACCTGGGGCAGGTGAGGCAGGAGAAAGGAGAAGGAAGTCTATCAAATGACCTGCCCAAGGTAGCAGAGGACTTGGTAGCAGGGCCAGCAATTGCACCTTGATTCCCAGAACTCAAGATGCTGCATTCTGCTTCACCACAAGAAACCATCCTATACCCTATCTCATATCCTGTATCATATCTAGCACTTGTGTCATAGCACAAGGGAAGCTTTGTTTCTGTGCTAATCCTTTGAGAAAGAAAATGTCAAGCTTGAGTCTTTCCTATCTGAGACAGAGAGCTGTCACTCAGCCACAAGAGGGGCTTTGCCCATAAATAACATTAATAACGAAGAAAAGGATGTGTTCCAATGGAAGAACAGGGGCACCTTTAGTGTTGTCAATCCGTGCTCAAACCCCCTGAGATCAGTCTGAAATAAGCCCATGTTTTTCCACTGTAAGGAGGTGTCAGACGTGTGTACCGCAGCGCTTGGATTGAACCTTAACATTTGGATTAAACCTCAACATCCCGGTCGAATCTCAGCATTCCAATTGAATCTCAGCATTCCAATTGAATCTCAGCGTTCCAATTGAATCTCAGCGTTCCAATTGTATCTCAGCATTTCAATTGAATCTCAGCATTCCAATTGAATCTCAACATTCCAATTGAATCTCAGCGTTCCAATTGAATCTCAGCGTTCCAATTGAATCTCAGCATTCCAATTGAATCTCAGCGTTCCAATTATATCAACAGCAACACATCCTGTTGAGAATCCTTAACTTCATAGCAGGCAGACCTGAAACCCCCTTCAAAAGCTGTGTGAATGGTTCAGGTCAAGGCTGCTCTCTAATCAGGACACCACAGGCATATGTGCCATTCCAGGGAGGAAGGGGAGTGCTGCAGCTCCAGCACAGCATGTGACCTCCGGTTTTCCACAATCCGGGTTTGAAATTCCTATGAAACTGCCCCACAATGGTCCCTGTCAGGAGATAGCTGTGGCATGAGGTAACTGTTGGGTGTGAGATGGGAGATAAAGAGGAGTGTGACACTGACAGTGTGATGAGCTTGCAATGGAATAACTAAAATTAGTTTCCATTCCTGCATCTGCCCGAGTCCTTATTCCTGTATGCCTCCGCTCGGGCTTGCCTGTCCATAAATGGGCTGCTCCCTGCAGCTCTGTTCTGATTTCAGATGGCAATGGAAAAGGAAAAGATAGGATTTAAAGCACGAGCGGTGCGAGAGAAGCGCAGCGATGCGTTGCAACCTGCGTGGTTGAGGAAAGGCAATGGGGAGAAGAAGGAAAGTCTCTGTGNCAGCTCTGTTCTGATTTCAGATGGCAATGGAAAAGGAAAAGATAGGATTTAAAGCACGAGCTGTGCGAGAGAAGCGCAGCGATGCGTTGCAACCTGCGTGGTTGAGGAAAGGCAATGGGGAGAAGAAGGAAAGTCTGTGCAGCCACAAGGGCAGGGAACTACTTGCACTGTGTGCTACAACCTCCTCCTGACCCAGAGACAGCACTGAGATGCGCAGCAATAGCTTTATATGGGAAAGCCCCAGCACATCTTCTTCTTCTGCTATTTCCAGGCAAGTGGAAAGGATGGGGGCCACACTGACAAGCAGAACACCAAAACTCCCTGCACTACTCCTGGTGATTCCCTTTCCTCTCTCCTTTGCTCCTACTGAGGTGGCAGAAGCTCCAAGGGTATAGGAAGGGGGTGCATTCGCACTTGTGCAACCTGGTCTGAGCTGCGAGTCAATGGCCATGCGGCGATACAGATACATAAGGATAAGCAGGGATTTTGAAGCCAGCACAAAGCCTGAGAGACTGAAAGAGAAAGAAAAGAGCTGGAAATTGCTGGACATCGCCTTCCTGCCAGTGTCCTGTCATCCATGTGCAGCAAATACACTGCAAGCTCACAGCCTCACTGTCCCTGTGTGCTCCTTTCCCAAGCAGTTATTGGGAAGAGCTTGTAGTGTGACTCGGCTGCTGGTTGCTTCTGCATATTCCAGCATTTAACCTGTGTCTTTTCCTTGTAGGCCTCGAAGTGATTTCACAAGGGCAATAGACACATTTACATCAAGCACAAGTGTTTCCAGAAGAGCTAAATATTTGCTTGTGTCATTGATAGGAGGGGAGGTGTCTCAAGAAATCTCTTGGTTTGCCTCCACAACCATTCTCTCGGTACATGCCCCTGTGCAGATGGAGGCCTGCATATTGAAAGATCATTACAAAACCAGTATCCCTAAAGGTCACAGCATTTATTAACTCAATCTGGCCATACAAACCTTGTGAGACGTGGCCAAAATCAACCCATTGCTATCAGAGACCTCGGCATAGATGCGACCGCACTGCAGGGCTAATGAGCAGTAGCGTAGGCACGCTGCTTCCCCCCAGGAGCTGGACTCTGCAGGCTCCTTATCACATAGGGAAAGGTCAAGAGAAAGTTTGAATTTGACATTTCTGGAATTCCTTCTCTCCTCATGTACTTATTCCGTGGAGCTCCAGGATTCCTGCGGGTGTTCAACTCCTCGGAGCAGCTTCAGTGACACTGACAAAAGCAAGGCAGGAACATAAAGCTTCACAGCACCCTCCAGCATCGTTGCTCTTCCCCTGTCAGCTCTGGGTCCAAGTGGGCTGCTTGAGGAAGATCATTCTTTCCCTTCATGAACTCCATTTAAATGCTCCCACAGCCCTGAAAGAACAAATGGGAATGGTTACTAAATGTATCTCGCCCTTGGTTTTTAGGATGGATTCTCATAGCATGGTTTAGTGTGAGGTGTCCCTGCTTATGGCAGGGGGGTTGGAACTGGATGATCTTAAGGTCCTTTCCAACCCGAACCATTCTATGAATCTATGATTCTAAAACAGGCTCTTTCACCAGAAATTATCCTATTGATGATCCTGATCAAGGACTTGAAATGGTTCCATTGCAAACCTGACTGATGGGGTATTTTCTGGCAGCGTTAGTCACTGTCTCAGCATGAGATGGTGATTGCAAAGGCAAACAGCTTGCAGCCACTGCAAGAGGAGAAATGAGGCAACCAGGTCTAATATCTGCTGTTCATTTGGTGGTAGGGTTGGGATCAAAAGGGGAAAGCCAATTGCATACAACAGTAGCAATTCATAGAATCATCGAATCACAGAATAGTTCGGGTTGGAAAGGACCTTAAGATCATCCAGTTCCAACCCCCTGCCATAAGCAGGGACACCCCAGTGAAAATACTGCTTAAGCACAGCCTTAAAAGTGCAAAGATTTAAATAGATTTAAATGTAATACCTTGCAGTGTCTACACTGATGCTTGCAATTAGACTGGGTAAAGGAGGGCTATCAGCAGCCTTGTTCATGTTTGCTGTGCAACTGAATATCAATCTTGTCTTTTCCATACATGTGTATCTATATACATATATTTAAGGGGAACTGTATAGAACTCCTCATCAATTTTCAGCTTTTCATTCAGAATCTGGTCTGGTCCTCCTAGCCTGCAGCCCTTTTAAGGATGCTTTGAACACTCATTACCAGTGCCAAGAGGCAGGGAAATGAGAGCAGAGGGGTAACAGCTCTATTCAAGTACCTTCCCAGCCAGGAAAGTCACCCCCCATTGACACACCAGTCAGAGATTCAGTGTATGCATACATGCTCTATTTCTGCTGCACTGATACTTGTGAGGCTCAGGAGCATGAGCATACATCTTAATTGGAGGCTTTTGAATCAGTCTCCCAACTCTTTATACTCTAGAAGTGCTAGCTCTACCATGCTTGGTGCGTTGTTCTCTCCTTCACAGCTGTTTAGCATCCATAAGCTATGCAGAGCTATTGCCCTGTCTGAAGGATCCCATCCCTCTGGAAGTTCCTCACTTTTTAGCTAGCCCCCCCCCCCCTTTTGGGATTGGGGGGGGGGGGTCTGTAACATACTTTGAATCATGCTGCACATCTCCCAGCTCTCCCTCAGAGCAGCTTGGCAGATAGGAGTGTCCTGTGAAGCGTGGATGGCAGCTTATCTCATTGAGAGCATGGAACAAGCCCCTCGCAGGCCCTGGTGTTAAAGGGCTCGACTTATCTGGAATGAGTGGCAGAGTGCCCTGGCTCAGCTCTCAGTATGTTGCGCCCAGGGGGGACATTGCTTAATGTGCTGCTGTCAAACACCTCCCAGTGTGCTCAGGGCAAGCTTCTGCGTCAGAGAGCTTCTTTAGGTGAAAACAGTCTCTGCTTCCCATCACAGGGAATGGAAAAGGTGAGTGGCTCAAGCCTTCATGTCCCTATGGTCGATTTAAGCAGTTCTAAATGCTCAACAGTCCTTACGTGACCATCTGTACGACGGTGCCAGCGGGAGAGAGGGGAAGCTCCCAGCAGCTGGCATCGTGACTGATGGGAAAGGTGGATGGACCATGTCCTACCTGGGAAGTGCCAGGCAGGATTAAGAGCCTGCAAAAGGCCCTGGCTACCTTTGTAGTCTGGGCTGCCCTGGGAGCTATCTAAGGAGCGCCCTCAGAAAGACTCACTTCCTGCTTTACCCCTCTGCCCTCCTCTATATCCCCACATCAGCTCCCAGCTGAGCACCAGCTATTACAGAGTGATGCTTTCTCCACTCTGAGCATAGCCACAAAAGGATCTGCTTTATGCTACATCCACTTTTCCATCCAACAAGAACGGGCTGGAGCAACCTGAGTCCCCCATTCAGAAGGTCTGAATCAGCTTCCTCTCTTTATAGGCACCCTCAAAAGATGAAGTGAGAAGGGAACTGCCAAATGACCTGAATCTGGCTGCCTCGTACTGAGCTGAGAGAAAGAGCAAAGAAAAGAACTTGCAGAACAGCAAGAAAGATGCTAAAACCAGCAAAGGATGTGGCCATGATGGGTGCTAAGAGCAGCAGGACCTGCCTGCAAGGCTTCCTTTCCAAACCCCCCCAAACCAAACAAGGAACCAAGAGCACATCATTCCTTGGTGGGTTATTCCTGCCTGAGGGAGGAGCCTGGCTAAGCAGGACTGGCAAGAGGCAGATGAAGCTGGTTGGGTTTCCCATGGTGGCAATGGGCTTGTGATAAGGAGAGATAAGAGGAACACAGGAGAGCTGGGGCTTTCCCCTTTACCTGTGCTCATGGTCAGTGTGTGATGGCTGTTTTCAGATGGATCCTTCAGGCATTGCTGCATCCCTTGTCCGAAAGGGAAAAGGTTTCACTCATTTGAGCATCTTTGCTATTCATGTTCTTAAAGTTCTTTGAAATCTTTGGTGAATGGCTCATTAAGTAATGGAATTGTACATTAAAGAGGAAAACCGACAAATACAAAGGGGTTGAAAGAGAGTTCAGTTCATCACCAAATGGAGCATCACTACATGTGAGAACAAACACCCCACTGCTTTGGGAATGTGAGAGAAACGATTCTAATCCTCAGCATCCTGACTCCTCCTTTACATCCTGGGGCCAGGTCCCGGGTTGACAGAGGTTCATGTATGTTAGGTTTCAGTTATGGGTTGTTCCTACCCGGGGTTTTTACCGGCCTGATAGCAGTGAGATCTCACTCAACAGCCCCGGGCTCAGGCTGCAGTGAGAACCCGAGGCGGAGCTTCCTGGAGCCGTTTGCCATCTGGTGGTGGATGGAATCACAGCCGGTCCTCAGCTCCGTGGGAAGGACTGGATTTTAGGCCTTGGAAAACCTGTCTAGCCAAGATTTCCCTTGTTTTAAACAGGGAACTGCTCAAAACGCAGCTCACCTTCCTCCAGAAAACAACCTCCTGTCTGAGCGCTTAAGTCCTTCCCTTTGGCATCCTCTTTTCTTACCTCGCT
>NDXB01007680.1:0-17069 GCA_002631895.1 Agapornis roseicollis | reverse complement strand
GTCCTTCCCTTTGGCATCCTCTTTTCTTCTCGCACCTGGATGTCAGTGCTCAAGCACAGCAGTTTGCTTAGAGGCACACTCAAGAGGCAGGGTTTTGTCTTCTAACATCAATGTGTTCCTTCCTCCTCGTTGTTAGTACTAAAACAATGGGAAGCCCTAGAGCAGAGGATGCTCGTTCCCATTATGGCCTTGCCAGCCCAGCCCACACAGTTCCTGTTTCAAACACAGGTTTGATTCTCCAGTTTGACTTCATTTTGTCTCCTCCAGTGGAATCCTTGCTCTAAGGGACAATTTGCTATTATTAATAGCTGTTCCCTTTCATTGCCTGCTGCAAGCTGGGGAGCTTGGTTTCCTCTATCAGAAAAGGTACCTGCAGAAGCAGCCTCATCCAAATGCTATTGCTCACCAGGGTCTGAGTTTCCATGCTAAGCTCTGATTTTAAGCTTACCACAACTGCCAAAGGTGTCATACCCTGATCTTGGTACATGATCTTGTACACCGGGAAACCAGGGGGGTTCATCATCAACGGGTTTGGTGGTAGAAAGATCTTGGATCAATGTGCAAGCACAGGTGACAAACTGGTGTCCTTGGCAGTGAGGGACCACAGAGGCTTCCTGCCCGCTGCTATGCTGAGGATGCAGAAAGGTTAACAGCAGCAGAGCTGGCGATGTGACTGGAATGTGTGCTAATTCTGCCCTCCCCAGATGCTTGGGCTGGTTTAGCTGCCTGTCAGTGTGCATCCGATGATACCATTGCTGGCATTCCCCAAATGCCTTGAAACACCTTTTAGAAAGCTGGGAGCAAATAATTAGCATTATTCTGATATCCCACCCTGGGATAAACACGGGGTTAGCTTACAAGAGCTGTCAGTGCACATGCACTGGCTCCTTTTCTTCACTGCTGGGATTGGAGCTGTGTTCCAGCCCTTGGAGGATCACCATAGGCCTGCCCTTCTCCTGATGCACACACACAGCACCTCCTGTGCTGTTTCCAAGGTGTTAATCTTACACTTAAGGCTAATAAAGCCTCACCTTATCCCCTCTGCACATTAACCTTGGGCAGTTATTGGGATAAGCACTTTGCTTTGTTGACCCTGAACAGAACTCTCCCTCTCCCTTTGTTTCTGAAACAGTCGCTGGCTGCTCTCCACTTGGGAAGTGGCTGCAATCCTCCCATGGAAATCGGTGGGAATATTCCACTCATTCCAGTGGGAAATCTCATGGAGCACAATGTAAAAAGATGCTTTCCAATAGATGACCCGTAAAGCTACCGGTATCTAATGAGCTCTCTGATGCCAGGTGCATCATACTATATACAGCATCTCTGTTAACTGAGGAATGAGACGGAAGCTCTACAGTTCCTTCAGATCATGAACATTCAGTGCAGATCCTTTGCTGGCAGGCGAAGATCTGAAGATTGATAATGCTTTCAGACTACAGTTATTTAAGGCAAGAGATGGACCTTATCTTCAGGAACACTTCACCTCTTGCTGCTCCATTACTCTTTCCCTTTAGTGGAGTGACAATATCCATCACCTTGCAAGGTAAGAACAGATTCCTTATAGTCTAAGATAGGTATGTAAAACACATGGCACACTGTGGCACAGTCAGCAAAGAAAGAACACTGTAGGAAATAGTACTGAGAAACTACAGTATCAAATGGAAAACAGGCCACCCTCTGAAAAACAGAGGAAGAAGAACATGGGCATATGGGCCATGTGGAATGTGGTTCTTCCTGTGCTTCCTCTTCTTTGTGTGAGCTGTACCCCAAGAGATGCAGCACATCACAACAGACATGCCCTCGGGGTACTCCATCCACAGCCGTTCCCTGTATCCATGCAGCTTGGCATTGGATTGCCATGGGAGTGGATGGAAGCATTGCTAATCAAACAATAAACACAACTGTACTGCTCACAGGCCTGGCTGATGCAGTGAGATTGTGAGCTAGAGAAACTATCTTCTTCCATGCTTGAGTACACGAAGGGCAGAAACATTACCTCCCAGCTCAAACAAAACTAAAGGGCAGATAGGAAGGACTGAGCCTTGTTTCAGTTGCTCTTTGTAGAGCTGTTTGCTCAGTCTTGAGTGCAAACCCGCTGAGCTTGTGACACTGCCCTCAAAATTAACAGGCAGTCAACACTGAAAGCTTATGGGTGAGATGTATATGCACTGCTTTCTAAACAAAACATCTAAGAGCTCAAGTGTGCTTCTCATTGCGATGGAATTCAAACTACAGCAAAGGATCTATGGGACCGAAGAGCTGCACTGGGTTCCTGCCTCCTTCCATGACAGCAGTCAAACCACAGAGAGTAAGCTTCTGCTTTGGTTTCCCACTGACAGCATCAAGGCAGCGAAGTCACTCCCCCCCATGATTCCACTTGCTTTGAGGTGTTTCACAGCCACCGAGCACCAACCAAGAGCATCACAACTGCAGCTCCTGGTTTCATCTCCCCGTCACCGAGCTCCACTTCCAAACACGGCTCAAGTGGATCTGCATCCTGCAGTCACACACGAGGATCCCTGCTTTTAATCACCAGAGTGTGACTCTCCGCATTCTTTGGATCCCCAAGAACCTGCAGCCTGTTGTGAATCCAAGCTGAAGGAACAGCCTCCCCGTGGGATAAAATGCTCCTTTAACAAAGAGCAGATGATTTAACCAGGAATTTTATGTGAAGTGCAGACCTGGAGCCAATTTTCTCCCTGGGAATCATAGAATCACAGAATGGTTTGGGTTGGAAAGGACCTTAAGATCATCCAATTCTAAACCCCCTGCCATGGGCAGGGACAGCCCACTAAACCATGGCACCCAAGGCTTCATCCCACCTGGCCTTCAACACCCCCAGGGATGGAGCACTCACAACCTCCCTGGCCAACCCATTCCAGTGCCTCAGCACCCTCACAGCAAAGAATTTCTTCCTTAGATCCAAACTAACCCTCCCCTGTTTCAGTTTGAACCCGTTCCCCCTTGTCCTGTCACTGCAGTCCCTAATGAAGAGTCCCTCCCCAGCATCCCTATAGCCCCCTTCAGACACTGGCAGCTGCTCTGAGGTCTCCACGCAGCCTTCTCTTCCCCAGGCTGAACAGCCCCAACTCTCTCAGCCTATTTTCATACAGGAGCTGCTCCAGTCCCTGAGCATCCTCGTGGCCTCCTCTGGGCTTGTTCCAACAGTTCCCTTGAAGGCTCCAAGAAACTGAGCCTTTAGCCCCAAACTCCTTCCAAGCATCAAGGATAGGATGTGTGAATGGGACCATTCCCTGAGCTCTACCAGCAGAGCCTCAGGTTGTCCTATGACCAGCTCCTGACACAAGCTACTCCTTAATGTATGTGGAGTAAGTATGGGCACAGCCCTATGTATACTGGTGTTGTGTGAAGGGATAATGTCATTCTGTGCCATAAGCTTTTTAGGATGGGGACAGTCTCCTCTATGTGGGTGTGAGAAGGGCCTGAACAAGCAGCTCTCTGTCTCGTTGCTCCTGTCCACATCGCTGCACATGGTCACTGGCTGCAGAACTCAAGCTTCTTTACACGTGTTGGTAACCTGGCTCTGCTCCATCCCTTTGTCTCTATCCACATTTGCTATCCCCCCTCCAGCAATAAGGTGAGGCAGCACCTGAAGGAGCTGGGTGCTGATTCCAAAGGGAAGGTCTCTGGAAACAACTATTCCAGGACTGTTTCTTCATTGACACGAAGCATATCCAATGCCCAGGTCATGTTGCAGCCTGAGCATAGGAATGCACCAAAGGGAACCTGCTTAGTGGAAGGTGTCCCAGCCTGTGGAACCAGATGATGTTAAGGTCCCTTCCAACCCAAACCATTCCATGATTCAATGAAGACATCAGACAAAGCACTTTAATTACTGCATTATCTTTATTTGTATGTCAGAGGTTTGCCGAGCTCAAAGCTTTGGATAGGCAAGTTGAGTCGAACACCCTGTTTTGTTCCAGTTGGAGAAGGTGGCTACCATCACAAAAGCATGTAAAGAAACAAGGTGTTTCCATGCAGCAGAAGTGTCAGGATGCAGACTAGTTGAGTCTTTCACAGATCTTCATGCCCAGAATACTTGGAATTCCAGCACTGGCACAGCTATTGCCATTCCCTTGTGCTAAAAGGAACAAGAAAATGAAGACATTGAGTGACAAGATCCCTGTATCCAGTGAGGAAAAGTCTGCCTACCACACAAATTCAGTCCCTAATGATGGTTCTGTTTGAGGCTCCTGTCTCGATGTGTAAAGTATTTATGGTGTAACTCAATGGGAGGAAATGTCTGGACAGCTTTGCATCACCTTTGTGCTCCACCTTTCCCATAACCTGCACACAGCAGGTAGCATATAGCATCCAGTGCATTCCATGTGGGACCACTGTATTGCTGGGGCATCAGCTGGGTACAGCTACCACACAGTGGCTCCTTCTCACACCAGGCAAACCACTTTGGCACAGGGTTTCAGATATAAGCATCCCAGAGCCTTCCCCTTTCAATCCTATTGTGTAGTTTACTCCTCCTCTCTAAAGCAGAGCAATATATCCCTGCTCCAAAGGTACTGTTTGGACTTAGTTTGGAAGGACAGAAAGGTGTTTATGAACTGTAACAGAAACATCACGCTCTGATCTTGGAACTTACGTGTGGTGCCTTCAAGCTGGTAGAGAGGCAGACCTGAGCAGAGCTGCTCAATGGCTCTACCATAGACAAGCCAGTCTCTGGCACGTCCAAACATGGAATTGCCAGGTTGGAACTGTACCCACACGTTGTTTGGAGAGTACACTTTTCTCATAGCCTAAAAGGAAAGCATTAGACACCATCAGCAATGTAGCTTTGGGTTCATTCTACAGCCCCAAATCTAAAATCCCCTTCCTTCACCTCACACAAAGCAGTAGCAAAAGAAGCTACATAGTTTTAGAGGAAAAGAAGCATTTTCAATCTCATCAGGAGCAATGTCATTAGATATTGACTGCCAACATAGCAAAAGGGAGCTGCCTTGCTGCCACAACAAGTTCTGCTAGCTGCCAGGAGGCTTTGCTGTGAATGTGCTATGCTGTAATGTCAGACAGTCCAGAACCCAAGGGAAAGCCAGTCTAAACGTGATCACCCCCAAACCACACAGCTTCCCAAGGCAGGGGAGGTTGCAGTTTCAGTTCCAATGCCAACTCGCTACAAAACCCTGTCTGGAGCTGCTAAGATTGCTCATCACCTGAAAAGAATGTTCTACCTGACATTCCCTTCCTGTCCCATCTTGTCAGATTGCCTTCACCATCTTGGGAATGGAAAAACCATTCCCAAGGACAGCTGCTCTCAAAGGCAGAGCAAAGGGCTGCTGTCATAGAAACATAGAATGGTTTGGGTTGGAAAGGACCTTAAGATCATCCAATTCCAACCCCCCTGCCATAAGCAGGGACACCTCACACTAAACCATGGCACCCAAGGCTTCATCCAACCTGGCCTTGAACACTGCCAGGGATGGAGCACTCACAACCTCCCTGGCCAACCCATTCCAGTGTCTCCGCACCCTCACAGTAAAGAACTTCTTCCTTCTATCCAGTCTAAACCTCCCCTGTTTAAGTCTTAACCCATCACCCCTTGTCCTGTCACTACAGTCCCTGATGTCACAGCACACAACTCGGATAGCAGCCTTTCCTGCATGGGTTTGATGTAGTCACCTGTCTCTCAAAGGCCTGGCGTCCAAGTTCTTCCAGCTCTGGGATGTCTTCCCTGTTCATCTTCATGATGAAGCAGGCATTCCGTGAGAACAGCCTTGTTGCAATGTACCCCTGGGATTAAAACAATGGGGTTCATGAATTAAAGGCTACCACTGATATTAGCTGATTGTCTAACGCTTTAGGACAACCTAGAAGAAACACAAAGGGGCTACACAGGCTTCTACTGTGGAATAGTTTTGCCCCTTTGGGGAATGGAAGCAGCCTGCCCAAGCTGATGTCCGTCCATAAGGCTGGAAGGATCATTCCCAATAGACTTGCTGCACAAGAGTGATGGAAGCCCATTCTGCATTGACCTCATGGAGGTCAGAGGCATCCTTCTCACCATCCCAAGCGGCCACCACAGGTTTCATTATAAGTGACCACATCAAATGGGTAAAACAAAGAGGTGGCCCAAGAGGAGTCTTCAAAGAAATCATGGTTTAGGACAACTTATGATGAGAATGCTCTAAAACGAGTCCTGAGTTTAAAATCTCAAGTCAAGGCAGATTCTTTGGTTTACTTACACGGGAGTAGTCAAAAATGGTATCAGAGGAGTACATGCCAGAACGGACGTGGACATCAGCAATCCTGTTCTCATTGTCAACAGTCATCGTCCCAGTGACATAGCCATTGTTAGGTTCTTGCAGGACAAAGGTCTTTGGTAAAACACACAACATCATTGGTCACCATCTGCTTGCAGCTTTTAAAGGGGCAATAAAACCACGTACCATTGCTTTATGTAAACAGTAAATCCCTTAACAGCCCTATAGCAGTGTCAGGAGGCTCTTGAGGTTGAGATTAATTGTGCATGAGTGTGTCAGAGTGAGAAAGGAGGGGACAGGCTCTCACTGCAGGCTCAGGAACAACACCACAGGGCATCCCAGTCCCTATATGTACTAGCAGGAGACTGCTGCAGCTTCAGCTAAGGGGATCCGCACCCCAACACATGTCTTGTTACTATGCACCTGCATAGAGCTGCCTCTTTGGCTTATATGATTGCAAATTGGACATAAGCTCCCTGTTGGTGTCTTCTGTGCTTTTCCTCCTGTTATCTTCCCCCCCTGCCCAGGACCCAATGCACGTTAAAGGAGTACATGCACTACAAGGCTTCTCATTCTACTCACGTCCAGTGCTGAAGCCTGAGTCCAGAAGACTCCCAGCAAGACGAGGACTGCAGCCTGTGAGAGGAACACATCAGACAGTGCCATAGAAACCCCAGTTCAGGAATAGAGGGAAGCAGCATCAGTGTGCAAAATCCCCCTCTTAACATGTGTATTAGCTGAAAACAAGCCCTTCAGTTCTTACTTTTAGGCTCTCTTTTGCCTGCGACTGGAGAAGCAGAGTGATAACTGAACTCAAAGCCCCTCTCCTTGATGCCATGTTTCTTCTTGATTTGCCTCTACAACCACAGCTGTGAAATCATAACTAAATCCCCCTGCTGAGTTACAGCCAAGTTGTGCACAAATGATGCTTCCACTGCCTTTCAGAGAATTACTATGCCCCCAAAGAACACAAGTTCCCCATGAAACAACCCCCAAGGAAACAATACACAGATCCCATTAGCCCCAGCACTGTACCGCATACTTGAGCATCATCTTCTCTATCCTTTTGCTTTCAGAAAGAAGGAGCATTTCTAACACAAGTTCCAAAGTGGATATACTCACAAGCCCGTTCATTTTCCTCCAGACAAGACCAAGAGGCTGCAGAAAGGAAGAATGCAGGAAAAGCCCAGAGACCTTCCACTTTTATATCTTGCTGGAGGTGTGGGAAACACTTGACAGGAGTTTTCTTGACCAAGTCCATATCTACACGCCAAACTATGGCAAAGCCCATATCTGAATTTTGGGCTGGCACAGATAACCTGACCCCGATATGATAAAAGCACTCAGGAAGTCAGTTTTTGTGAAATCAATCACTGCCAATGGCCATTATTCAGTGGTTTAAACTTTAGAGGAGTTCCCACTCTTGGTGGGTCCATTGTTTGAAATGTTTAACAGGATATTGTCTAGAATGAAATGGCATCAGGACTAACTCTGCTATTCATTCCTACCGACTGCACTTTGTCTTTTGGAATATAACCCCTAAGAGTCTGCAGGCAAATCCTGGCAAGAAATACCTACGTCATGGTGGCCTACTCATGAACAGAGTAATTCGTTAGGCATTTCTTCCATCCAATATACCCATGAGCTCTTGGTAGGGAGTGCTGCTTGGGTTTGATCAGTTACCATGATGGATATAACACATGCATCGAAATTAGTGATGGAATCAGGAATAACAACTGTCCTGCACAAGGCACTGCAGGTAACTTTCAGCCTCCTCAGCATACATGGACCTTCAGAGGATGTGCAGTTCACACAAGGTCCCAAACCCAAAGGAGCAGGATGGGGATTCCTCTTTTAAAGCTACCTCTGTTCTTTGTATTTAATCCAAGTGCCAATGACCATATGGTATTCATCAGGGACTGTAGTGACAGGACAAGGGGTGATGGATTCAAACTGAAACAGGGAAGTTCAGGTTGGAGATAAGGCAGAAGCTGTTCCCTGTGAGGCGCTGGCACAGGGTGATGGCCCAGAGAAGCTGTGGCTGCCCCATCCCTGGCAGTGCTCAAGGCCAGGTTGGACACAGGGGCTTGGAGCAAGCTGCTCCAGTGGAAGGGGTCCCTGCCCATGGCAGGGGTTGGGACTGGATGAGCTTTAAGGTCCCTTCCAACCCAAACCATTCCATGATTCCATGAGAACTGTTCCTCTATGACTACGACCTTGCCTGGCTCCTCCTCAGCTGTGACTCCACTCCAGCCCATGCTGGAACCTCAACAAATCACACTCTGTTTTCTATTAGCGTGTCATAACTGAGGCCTATTCCCTTCTAAGAAAACAAGAACTCAGCTTAAGAGCCAACATAGTTCTGTAATCTCAGCCACTGGAAGAAAAGGTGACAGAGATTGCATGGAATCTCTCTCAGCAAACAGGCCTCCATAAAAACAAAGGAAATTGCACACATTTGCTTTATTGCACACACACAAAATGGTCCCTCAAGTGTGACAAAGCTGTGCTGATAAGCAACATATCAGAATGCATATAAACAGATATAAACAGTGGGAAGCACTGCTAGACTGATTAGATTAGAGTGACGTGACTCCTGAAAGCTGGCTCTGCCCCTCCTGCTCAACAGATTCTTTGTTCCTGACATTACAGATATGTCAGAAACACTCAGATTTCAGCAGCCAAAGGAGCCTTTCAGAACAGGATCTAAGAGGGTTCGGGTGCCACAAGTGAAACCAAAAAGGTTTAGTAAGTTGAAGTAAAGCTGAAATAACTTCATGGACTCCTTTCTTCTGCAAAACACCCAAGAATGAGCTGCTGCATTTTAGGCACAGGTAAGAGCAAAGCAGCTTGTGAAACCCTCAGCTATTTCATGAAGGAGCATCACCACAGCCACCGTCTCCTGATTCCCACCTCCCTCTGGGCCGGATTGTGCTGATCTGAGCAGACAAGGCCAAAAAGGAAAGATTAATCTCTTAATTAACATTATTGCAAGAGAGAACCACTGACAGATGCTGCAGGCAAAGCCTGCATACATTGCCCTTAGGAAAGGTTTGCTTTTCCAAAGCTTCCCCCCTCTGTCCCCTACCTCCCAATAATGCACCTGAAATCAGTGTGCAGGCACTCAGGGGCAACGTCATCCATGACAACGCCAGAGTCATGGAATCATGGCATCAACCAGGTTGGGAAACAGCTTCAGGATCATCCAGTCCAACCATCCCCAGCCCTGCCAAGGCCACCCCTAACCCATGGCACTCAGGGGGTGTGCACACTTGCAGGGACGGTGCCTGCAGCCCTGCCCTGGGCAGCCTGTTCCAATGCCTGAGCACCCTTTGGGCAAGGAATTGTTCCTCAGCTCCATCTAAACCTGCCCTGGGGCAGCTTGAGGCCGGTTCCTCTTGTCCTATGGCTTGCTGGGAGAAGAGAGTGACCCCACATTACTACAACCTCCTGTCAGGCAGTAGTGTAG
Organism: Agapornis roseicollis; assembly: GCA_002631895.1. NCBI lineage: Eukaryota > Metazoa > Chordata > Aves > Psittaciformes > Psittacidae > Agapornis > Agapornis roseicollis. Next base: position 7,367 of record NDXB01007680.1, on the reverse strand, counting down.
AGTGGTAAGGTGCCCCCAAGCCTTCTCTTCTCCCTCAGCTGCTCCTCGTAAGATTTATTCTCCAGACCCTTCACCAGCTCCATTTCCTTTCTCTGCAGGGATAGGACAAGGGGTGATGGGTTCAGACTGAAACAGGGGAGTTCAGGTTGGAGATAAGGCAGAAGCTGTTGCCTGTGAGGGTGCTGAGGCANGGAGAAGAGAGTGACCCCACATTACTACAACCTCCTGTCAGGCAGTAGTGTAGAGTGGTAAGGTCCCCCCAAGCCTTCTCTTCTCCCTCAGCTGCTCCTCATAAGATTTATTCTCCAGACCCTTCACCAGCTCCATTTCCTTTCTCTGCAGGGACAGGACAAGGGGTGATGGGTTCAGACTGAAACAGGGGAGTTCAGGTTGGAGATAAGGCAGAAGCTGTTCCCTGTGAGGGTGCTGAGGCACTGGCACAGGGTGATGGCCCAGAGAAGCTGTGGCTGCCCCATCCCTGGCAGTGCTCAAGGCCAGGTTGGATGAAGCCTTGGGTGACATGGTTTGATGTGCAATGTCCCTGCTCCTGGCAGGGGGGTTGGGACTGGATGAGCTTTAAGGTCCCTTCCAGCCCAAACCATTCCATGACTCTATGCCTCCATGAAATGAAAAGGATAATTGTCCAACTGCAGCTCAAGCCTGATTACCAAACAGGAATTCCAAGGTAGATGGATTCAATCATCATCAGGTCTCCTGGGGCCTTTTGTGTTCCAGCTCCTTTTGGTAAATATGTACTTTATCAGGGAGTGAGCAGGTAGTGAGAGGAAGGGGAAGAACGAAGCAACACCTCAAAAAACAACACCGTTCTCTCTGCTTCCATTAGCAGAATGCCACGCGCGAGATAAAGATGGGGTGCCACAGCCTAGAGAAAAACCCCTTGGCACAAGGACAGGGCAAGCGGGATGAAGTTGGAAACTAATTCAGGCTTCATGGCTGAGTGCGGGAATGATTTCAGCCGTGCCCTTGTTAGGCAGCAACCTGTGGAAAACCAGGCGAAAATGTGTGTGCATGGAAGGAAAAAGGAGCTGGAGGAGAGGTTTCAAGCTGGAGCAGCTCTTTGCCTTAGGAGCTTGCTGCACAGTGGTGCAAGAGGTTTGTACAGAAACAGAATGTCTTGAGCAGAGCCTTAAAAATGGGAGAGACAAACTTGTACTGGAACAAGAACAGGGTCTTATACAGTAAAAGCAGCCCTCCCTGCTCTGTTTCCTGGCTTCTACTGCTGCCATTAGTTTTGTAAGCTATTCCTAACGTCAAATGTGTGTGTTTGCCACACAAACCACTCAGAAGGTGATGGAAGGATTGGAGTTGCAGGTTTCCAAGTATGACACATCACTGCAATGGCCAAATTGGCTACGGTTGTTGGAACAAGTGGGCAAAACTGCTTTCCAACTGATTGCTAAGGACACCACAGGGATTAGCAATCCACAGTTTGGTCTCAAAATGCCTTTCTTGAGAACTAGTCCATTAATCAAATATCCAGAGACTACAAGAGGGTTTCGTGACATACAAAATAAGGCTTCTCTGTGTATTTCGGGTCTTGGAAGCTAAGGATGTACCCGTCTCTGTCTGGCATCCCCCTGTCAGTCGGATTTGAAGACCCATACATCTTTTCCCTTAGGAATTTACTACTTCCATTCACCACATTTCAGTTGCAAAGTGAGGGCAAACTAGATGGAAAGCAGAGCTCTCTGCTCACAGTGCCGGCAGAGCACAGCACCTCTACTGCACTCAGGTAGCCTGAGCAAGGCACCAGCCAATAGCAGAATCATAGAATCAAAGAAGAGAATGACAGAGCATGGCCCTGACTGGTGTAAGTGGGAACTGGGCCTCACCTTCTCCAGTACAATAAGATTCTGTGGCTTTTCCAGTAACAGCTTCACTAAAGATCCTCAGCTCAAGTCAGAGACTCTAGTTTATAGTGATGTTGAGTCCCCATTGTGCCATTCTGGTGGTGAAAAGGGCAGCTGAAGTGTGCAAACCCACACTGCCCCACAGCACAGTGGACAGAGGTACCGAGAGAGCTGCTATTTAATAAGAGTAGGTACTTCTGGAGTGGGTAAATGAGCATCTCTGAAAGTGCTTCTTCTGTAACAGGCACAAAGGAACAAATCCATGTTATCTGAGGAGACACATGTATATATAATCTTAGTTTATTATTTCCTTTGAAATACTAGTGACATAAAATGCTCATTGTTACTGCTCCTCCCTTCCTCATCTTTTGTCATCCCTAGCTTATGGTCCCTTTCTGGCATTAACCCTTTGTCTGTAACCAGGTCCTATTCTCATGAAGAGGCTTTGTGAAGACACAGAGGCTGCGCCTAAAGACTGACAAGCAGATCCAAACAGAGTGAGCTCAGACAGGTAACAAGAGAACTTGGTAATTCCTAGGATTTAGAGAAACCTCACGGTTTCCAGGGACTGACTTCACATTTGACACAGCAAGGTTAGCACCTGTGTTGATAGAAAAGCTGGTATCAGCTATAGGTACAATATCAGGCTGAGTTCTTCACCTGATGTTTTGCCTCCTGTCCTTTGGAGGTAGAAAGCGTCACCCCAAATTTCGTTAGGTATCTATTCTCCAGCTCCCATCTTTTTTTTCCCCATGTAAAGGTTACTACAAACCACATTGAACTGACCATGGCAAGGTTCCTTTTACCTTCCTGCACATAATGAACTCCCTGAGGTTCGTATCAAACCTCCTCTTATCAGAGCACTTCCCCAGGAAGCCCGGCGTGACTCTGTGAACACAGGGCACGCGCCAATAAGGGTAAAGCCCATGGAAGGTTTAACTTTGGGCTATTACTGTATAAAAAGAGTACACATGCATTGCCAGCAGATCTCACCTCGCCTAGCACCAAAATGAAGGTCACTGTAAGTATCTGCATCACTTTCTCATAACATGGGTAAGGATGAACAGCTTTATTCTGAGCCTTTCTTGGTGCCGAAGTGACTCGCACTGATTTGTGCAGGGGTTGCAGAAGGATAATGCCAAACGGGTTGGGATAGCAGGGGTGGGATGTCACTTTTGGCAGGGATTTCACTCCCTGTGCATACTGGAACATGAAGGAGAGAAGTGCTCTGTTACAAGGACAATATTCTCTCATTCACAACTCAGGTGCAATTCAGTCTCAGCAAGTTTGCTAAAGTTAGGGCATGGCTACAGTGTAGGGGAAGCACCATGGGACATGAAAGACTCCAAATGCTTGACTCTGAAGCCAGGATATTTACAGCAAGATAAATCCCAAACTGTAAGTGAGAAATACTCTGAGTCACACTTGGATTCTTCTCATTAAAATCCTCCTTTGAAGTAGATGGAGTTTGTGACTAATTCAATATTGAAGGGATTGTCTCCAAGAGAATTGTTCACAATAATTATCACCAAAGAATTTATCATCATAAGGGTATTAAATCTCTCAGAAAGGTATCAGCAGCAGTCTTGACAAATCTGAGCAACAAGCATGGCAGTCACTGAAACTATAGTGTTTTATAAGTGGGTAAGAGAGTGCTTAACCCTTCATTTTCTGTAACAGAAACTATCGTCCTACCCTTACACGATTAGTCCTGTATTCAGAGACATGAGATCTGCTATGCTCAAACCCTGTTTGTGCTGTGTTCTGAGTACAGAGCTGTGCTGTGCACCCAGATTCCAACTCTTTGCAATAGGTGCACATGGACCTTTCATGCATCTGCTCCAGGTCTGAAAGCTAAAGCTCAAGGTGAATGGCCCACCCCTAAATTAAAGCATTTCAGCCCTCTTTCTGCAAGGAGTTCACTGAACTGGGGCTGGATGTGTTTTACAACCCTCTATTGAAATGATGTTCTTACCTGTGCAAAGTATGCTACTGAGGTTAAGAGAATTTATCATTAGCAAAAGAAGTCTTCTGTATATTCAAGCACCCTTCAGCCAGACCCCACTTGAGATAGATGCGAGCAGGTCCACAAAGGTAAACTGGAAGTCAAAATGCTTTGAAGACAGCAAATGACCGGATGCCAGATGACCATTCCCAATGTCAAAGTGCTGTGACTTTTGAATGTTCATTTCAGATCGTGATTGCTTCTCTCCTTGGAGTTTTCCTGGCTCCAGCTCTTGCTCACAGGGTAAGTACAGAGCTACCTGTGATCGTGCCACAAGAACTAATGGCTTTTAGCTATAGCCTCTGAGATATACGTTTCTGAAAGAGAGGGTGTATATTAAGGTCTAATACTTAGCAGGAAACTGCATTATTTTGATACCAAAGAAGATATTTGATATAAAAATATATGATATGGAAGTGCTTGATATATTGAGGGGAAGCAAGACCGTTGCTAGGCATGAACTCAAAGTCTGTTTTGAGGTAAGTGTAAGCACAGAATCCCAAATGTTAGCATGTGACCACAAAATACAGTGAAATGCTGTGAAGAACCCCCTGCCTACACATTCCTGCTGAGGAAAGAAGAACAGGGAATTCTTTTGCTTTCCTTGGAATTTTTGCTTGCAAGCCTGACTCTGAGCATCCAGCTTAAAGACCATTCCCCAGTGGGACAGTGAAACAAGCGTTCCACACGTCTCTATGGGGGGGAATAGAGCAGTAGTGTTAAAGCTTGGCTGCCTTTGTAAGGTGGCTGCAGACACATGAAAATCAAGGCTAGATAAAGCCCGAATGTCAGGTTTGACACAACAGTTCTCGGGCCAGGAAATATCTCCCCTTTAATGGGATCTCCAAGAGCAACCGCTTCCCGAAACGCGGCTATGGGAGCTATGGCTTGGAGCAAACAGCTCCTGGGACCCCACCATCCTCAATCCTCACCTCCTTTCATCTATTCCCAAACCCAGAGAAGCGAGAGAAACCTCAAGGGGCACCGCAGTGTGAGCTTGTTCTATGACACAGGGGACAACAGCTACCCAGAGGAGGGCTCCGACCCTTGGAAATCAGTCTGGGATGTGAAGACGGTAAGTGAGTGCCCCCATGGGGCAAACCCCATGGGAGACAGCAAGAGGGTGTGCTTGAAACACCTGAGCACCAATAAGACTTGACAAGGTCCTATAGGAGATGCTTCAAAACGTTCTCCTTGGACCATCTGAGTGCTTCTGCTGCACTGATGTTTGTAGCGGTGAATCCCTACACCCGACTCCAGCAGTGTAAGACCTCATACATACGGTGGTATGGAGAAAGCAATTTACCCACTGCCAGTCCTTTGTCAGCCTCAATGGCACATTTACCTGGGCAATATCATTGAAAAACCAGTGTTTTCCTTTGCTGTGATTATTTTTGCTGTATAAAGCTTTATTTCTTCTTCAAATCAGTGCTTTTCTCTGGGAATCCTCTTTCACTGCATACTGCTTGCAACAAGATCTTCCTTTTCTTTCCATAGGGCTATGTTGCCACCAAGGTATTGTCAAAGCACACCTGCATCATCTCTAAAATGGATGAGAATTTCCTGTTTGATAACAGGTTTCCTGAGCCACCTCTAGGCAACCAGGTAGGGTGAATGAAAGCAGTGAGAAAGCTGATGTGGAAAGTCCTTGTTCCCTACACACGGAGCAGGAAAGGCTCCAAGAACCAAAGACAAGTTTCTCAGCAAAGCTGAATCCCTCGGAAGGTTCAGTCATGTCAAGAGCTGCCCTTCAAGAGCGCCTCATCCATATTCAAAGCTGTGCAGAGAGACTCAGCTCCATCCTCCTTGTCTCTAAATGCTCTTGTCTGGGTTTGTCTCTTTGCCGCTCAGGGATCTGACCCTCCCCAGCTTCCACCCAGAGAGAATCGCCTCCTCATCTCAAGAGACAGGCTCCAAAGCTTGCGCCCCTATGGAAAACGCATCCAAGCCCTGTGCAGAGGGATTCCCTCTTACCTGGCTTACCCAGCTGCTGGTCAGTATCCACTAACAGTGTTTGTACACCACAACAAAGAGCAGCAAGGTTGCAAATAGGGAATGAGGATGTGCAAGCTCCTTATTGAAATCCTGTGGTTTTCTATGGCTTCTACATCGGGGAATGAGTGCCCAAGGAAGAGCTACAGATTATTGTGCATGCAACTTGAAGACCAAGCTTTGGGCTCTGGCTGCTAACACAAACCTCAGTTGTTTTGGCAGCTTCATGCACGTACAATACCACAGGTCCTGCCGCAGCACAGCTTTGAGGTTCAAACCCCAATATACAGCTTCGATTTGTCTAAAAAGATGGCACTGACCATTGCTTATGGTGTAAATTGAGAGAGATGCAGCTCACTTATTCCCTCCGTGCAAATCTAATCAGTTCTTCCTTCTCTTTCAGGCTCAAACTTTGTAATAGAAGAGAATTCATGCTTCAAAGTTAAGGTTAATGAACGGCCTTTCCATTACTGTCGTCAACTCCTGAAGAATTAGACCAGCATCCTCATGAACAGGATTTTCCTCCTCAATAACCCACAATTGATCACATTTTCAATCGTTCCTCTGTCTCTTCTGCTCTGTGTGGAGACTCTTGTATCTCAGTAAAATCTATCATCACCCTACACTGGTCTGTGCAGTGTTTTTACAAACCCTTTCAGATATAGAAGCAATTCCCGAGGCAAGTTGCTAAAGTAGTGTTCCCACAGAATCCCAACGTGGGCATTTCAGCCTCATCCCATCTCATTCCCTGTGGGATTTCACATGCTGCCTTGAGCAATTATTCATCAGGGTAAAAGCAAATGGTGCTAAGCAATTACAAAGAGACAGATGCACTATTGCTCTGCTCAATCCAGAATAAGAGAATAAGCATATCAAATGCAACTTGGAGCTGCATTTGGAGCTGAATACAGATGGTACTTAATGTTTTATAGATATACACAGAGGAAGCATGAAAGCATCCCTTCACTAAGTAAGAGTTGGACATTTGAACAACTCAAAATGCAGCTAGGCCCAAAGTAAGGACTGGTTTCTTCATCTGAGACAATCACTTCAGTAACTCTGTTACTACTGAGCTGGGAGAAAATACCAGCTCTTCACCTCTTCCCTCCTTGCTCAGAGGCCCTTTTATTGGATTGAAAGCAATACCTTCAAGAGACCCTTTACCCATTGAGGAACAGTCAAGAGTTGCTCTACAGAGAAGACGTAGCTGCCTGTTCTGTTCAGGAAATGTCTGGGGGGCTCTGTAAGAGTTAACTGACATTAACACCAAAGCAAAACCCCAAAGAAAAGCAAGCATCCCACTGCAGCATTTGACTAAAGCTCCCATCCAACACACCTGAGGTTTCTGGAGAGAATCTCCTCTTCTTTTCCAGACTTAGACTGCCTTTTCCCAAGATAACCCAGGCGCCTTCTCCACTTATCCCATCGCAGGTCATAGAATCATAGAATCACAGAATGGGTTGGGTTGGAAAGGACCTTAAGATCATCCAGTTCCAACC
>NDXB01007678.1:319834-357510 GCA_002631895.1 Agapornis roseicollis | reverse complement strand
GGTGAGGCACTGGAATGGGTTGCCCAGGGAAGTTGTGAGCGCTCCATCCCTGGCAGTGTTCAACACCAGGTTGGACAAAGCCTTGCATGGCATGGTTTAGTGTGAGGTGTCCCTGCTTATGGTGGGCGGCTTGGAACTTGGTCCTTTCCAACCCGAACTATTCTATGATTCTAATATCCATCAGATAATTCTACCAGATCATCAATTATGCATAAGCTCTGGAAGAAATTATAAAAAAAAAAAATAAATAAAAAAGGCGGGGCTGGGAGGGGAAGGAAACAAGAGAAGCTATTCTCATACAGAAGAAAACCAGAGGCAGGAAACAGAGGAACCCTTTGGGCCTATTTTATATGGAACAGGAAGAAGAAATCCACGACAGCAGGTGTATGTATACACAAGTACTTTTTATCTTTTATAGATTATTTACTAATAGCTTGCAAAAATCCCCAGAAGGACATTAAATATTTAATTGATTAGTTCATCTGCTATGTATGGGGGGTTTGCAGAAATTAACAACTCTCTGCTTAAGAAGAACTATCGAGCAGGCAGTTAGCTGCTATGCAATCATCACAAATGTAATTTTTAGATTCAAAATAACATTTTCTTATGAAATATTAAAGCAGCAGGAAGCGAAATTATCATAAGATTTGCATAACTAAATTTCTTTGTATTAATAATATTAAAATCTAGAAAGGTGTTTTTAGATTAAAGAAGGAAAACAGGTGCTGCCTAACAGTCCAGCTGACAGAAGTATATGGCATGAACCCCTTGTTCCTTCAGCTAACTGTATTTGTTTCCTGCTTTCTTGTGCTCCTCCGCTTTTGTGGTTCCAGCTTTCCTAATTTGGGCATCCAAAAGTTAACCAAGGACTTGTCAAGAAGATGCCTTCTATAGTAAATGGCATTGGGATAACCCATTGATCAGAGTAACTAGAGAAGGCTACAGCAAAATAAGAAGAAACCCACACATTTTTTCATTCTGCTGTTCATTGTCCATAGCCAGTTCTTAAGATTGTCCTCTTACTCTGGTTGGGATAACACAGAGCATGAGAGTCTCCCGGTCCATACCTGGGACTCTCAGGCATAAAAGCCCAAGTTCCAGCAGGGAGACTGCCCACCTTATTTTAATAGTCACAGTGAACTTTGTGTATAGCCCTTCTCTCAACACATCTGTGATACGGGCTATGCCAGCAGCTGCCTTAACAACAACAAAGTCAATTCTGTCTTGTTCATATCCCTGCTTAATTCTAATATGGCCATTAAAAAAAATAAAAATCCAAATGCAAACTGATAGACTCAAATCCTCTAAGTCACAGGCTGGTCATCCTTAACAACGCTGATAAAAATGGAGCAAACTTACATGGGTACTTTAGAAGGGCTCACACATGTAATTCACACTCAAGGATGTGTATACTGAGGGAACTTGGCATCACCCAGTCTGAAACTGAGGACGCAGTGGCTCTTATACAGGAACCATTAGAGACCTTGAGAAGATCTATGGCACTTGTTAACTTTGTGTGACATGTGTCTTGGGTATAAAATGGCTTGGGGAATGTGAGAGTCTTATTTTAGTTCATGTCCAGGGTATTTAGTGAATTGAATTATATGTGATTACTAAACTACTAGTGATTGGATAGCTGCACCTTTATTACACTGTGTGTCTGCCTCAGACTCCCCCTGTGCTATCATTGTTCTGGAAGCAAAAAACAATGTTCTACCCTTGACCATGCCAGAACACTTTATGCACATGCTCTCTGTTGCATACAACTAAATAAGAAATTTTTCTCACTCAGATTTAGATCTGGCCTGAGATGAGGCCCCAAATACTTCACCTATGCTGTTGGTTCAGGTCTCAGCATCACACATCAGTACTGTACCTAAACGGAGTTACAATGAAGCTTCTCAAGTCAGTGGGTATTTCAGCATGTAGCACACATTCAGAATGGCTTAATGGAAACAGGATCCCTTCGTGGGAAATTATAGCTTTTATAAGAACATATGGCCCACAAACAATGTGTGATAAAAGTGTTTATCTCAACATTTCATGGAGGAAAAAGCAGAACAGAATTGAAAGATAAGATATACAGCTTCTGAGAATCTTGTGAGTAGCAGACTTGCACAAAACACTGACCAAGCAAAAAAGAATATAGAAAACTTCAGTATTTGGAGTGGAAACTTACAGTAGTGAAGATGATTAAGTCAGCTCCAGCAATGTTTTTTTTTTTCTCCACAAAGACAGTGTCTCACACATCTATTGTGCTTTCCAGTCACAATGGCCCAAAGTCGCTCCCATAAACCACATGTGGCGAAAGTTCCTGTACTCGCTACAGGGAGCACAGACAATTCTGTGGTAGGTTACAACAGATGCTTGGAACTGTGGCATTAAAAAAATTAGGGGATATCACTAGAGTTCATGTCTCTGTACACTTGCAAAGCGCCAGGCACATAATCAGACCTCTTGCTCACATTTTTGCTTATGAGTCCACTAACTACTTGCCCTGGGTGATATGATCAGCATGCAACCAGCAGACTGCCTTGCACTGAGCCATCAACACTGCTTCCTGCATCATTTATCTTTTCATGTAAATTCAAATACTAGATGTGGACAGGATATCCCTCTTCTGCCCCAAAATCACCTTGAGCCCTAGCACAAATAAACTAAGGTTCTTACTGTACAGCAGAAGGAAACTCTGCTTGGCTGGCAAAAATCCTCCAGCTATATCACAGATGGGAGAGTGGAAGCATAAGAGAATGTTGTGTAATTTACCCGCTGCCCTGCTCTATAGCAGTTACAGAGCTGGAAATAGAAACCTCCCCTATTAGACACATCAAGAGGCATGACAGGTGCTTCATAGAGTCCTGTTCCAAAGCATGTGTAAGATAGAATGTAGGCATAACGTCACAGGGAGGCAAGGATGGGTGCTAAGACAGGCTCAGCTAAGCTTGCTGGTGAATTCTTTCCCCTGCATCTACACTTTATGCAGTCACCAGCTTGCACCTACGTGATGACAAGAGGAGGTAACATAATAGCAACTTGCTTTTAGTAGAGTCTTAATAATGAAAGGCACTGATACCAAGGCTCCTTATTCAAGCAAAATGGTCTTCATTTCAGTGGAAGCCTTCCTAAATACAAAACTAATTGTATTCTCAGATTTGGCCTTAATTTACTAAGCCATTACAAACAGGATTAATTAATTAATTCTGAAGTAATTTGAGGACAGACCATGGTTTGGCAAGGTGCCAAGCAAACCAGACTTTTCACAGGATTAAGCTTTGTCTGAGAAGCTAACTGTCAAGCACAGGCTAGTTCAGCATCAAGGAGTCACTTAAGATAAGGAGGTCTGTGACATCCAGCAGCAAAAGCAGCAAGGATTTTTTGTTGCTCATTGCTATGAGGCAAACAGAGGCTGTGGGTTGTCCTTGCACCCAGGACTCACAAAGGACTTTGGTTGCCAGGTGACTGAATTTCTGTCTCAGCTGATGTGCCAGAGAAGCAGCATGATATTCTTGAAGGTCATGAGTCTATATAAAATTATGACTCTTTTTGAATTCAACAGCTAGATTTCACTTGAAAAACTTCACTGAACTGACTCATAGGAGTATATAACCAGAATGGGATTCAATTGCTGAGCAGTGAATGCTATTAACTAACAGTGATTTTGCTCTAGCTCACATAGCAGGGAATGTACCGGAGCACAGGGGTCTTAATCAAGGCCTGCAATCAGCCTGAAATTCCTATATACTTCTCTTATATTCATCACAAATGTGGAAGACCTAGTGGCCTAGTAGTGCAAAATACTAGTAGAGGGATAAAACCTATGACAGACAGGCATGAAATCATTTATTGTAAAATTTTAGTCTTTCTGTAAAAGAAAAGAAACTATGTAGAAACATCTATCATCTCTTGGCCAAGGGCTTATAAGCTTTTATAATAGAACAAGGGCATATCATGAATTAGTCACAGGATTTCACAGGGCTGAACTACAAGCCTTTATGAATACCAGGCTCTGTAAATTATATTATATTATATTGTTTTTTAAAAAATCACAGTACAATACTTCACCTAAGAAGGCAGCAGGACAATATTTGACAAAAAAAGAAAACCCACCCAGTTCCACTGACAACCAAAATGTTCATGAAAATGTTCATGAAAATGTTAAGATCATGGAAATTTTCAATAGCTCTGCTTTGGGAGGGAGAAATGGACATGACTGCATTGTCTTCTCTTAATGGACTGTAAGCTAATAAAATCTTTGTCCAGGGCTCCTCTATCAACTCTATTCAAGGAATACATACAAGCCCTAGACTACCAGGAAACACTGAACCACTTGTAACTGGACCTTTCCTGTGGGCTGGACTCAAGAATTTGTCATCTCTTCACAGAAGGGAACCTCTGTAGCAGTGTGGAGAAACACAGGGCAAACAACATGATGTTCAAAATGAGATTCTGGCATCTGTTGTGATTCATGCCAACTGCAGTACAGCAGTAAGGGCTATTCCATCCACTGAGCCTAACATGTTGCTCAAAAGTAACAATGAATTACAATGCCACTGTAGTATTTCCATGCTCTTTCTCACTCTCTGTTAATTCCAGGGTAAATTATTTACATTTAAAAACCAAAAGGAAGAAATTATTTCACATCCTGTCCTGACAACAGAACCCAAAACCTTTCTGGATTAATCTAATTCACTAAAGCCAATAAGATTGTTTCTATTAACTCCAATAAGTTTGGATCTGATCTTGGGTCCCTTGCATTGGTGAGCACTAAACACAGCTAACAGCTATAGTCTTATGAAGCACGAGTCACAAAATACCACAGCTCACACTGTGTCTGAGCTCACATGAGTACAGGATCAGCAGCAGAACATTTTTTTGGGTCAACACAATGGGCACGTGCCTGGCACTATGGTTTTCAGTGAACATGAATACATGCCTCTGAGTGCGCTCGTAGCTTATTTGTTCTAGTATAAAACAAAGCAGAAAGCAAGAAAGAACAAAAGTGAAGGCTCTGAGATAGCAAAGGGTTGCTGTCCTCTCTTTAGTAAGGTCTCACAACATAACAGACGACTTTCCATAGGCCATCTACTAACATTATGATTGCACACATTACGGTATTAATATTATAATACCCCCTCCGAGGGGATGGAGGAGATCAGATGAGATGTTTCTATTCCTGCCAGCAACCTGATTGCTAAACAAGAGACTAGGGGTCTTCCTAACAAAAATTCCACCCAAAGAAAGACAGCCATATGAAATACGTAGATTGAGGAAAAAGACTTACTAGCAGGAGTGCCATGAGTTAAAGCCAGCTGCAGGGAGAAGGAACATCTCTGCCTTGCTCGTTTCCTGCACTGAACATAACAATTTTATGTGGAACATCTGACTGTGAAGTCTATCCCATTTTCTACCCTTCAGAGTTAAAATAACAGGATTCCTTTCTATCCTTCATGGCTTCTAACCCAAGAACACCCAGCTAACTTGTTTGATAAACCCTTTTTGTTAGAGTTCTTACTGTTTGGTTTTAGCATCAAGATACAGACTAGCATTTTTACAGAAGTTCACAAACCTCATGTAAAGATACATGTGTCACACTTCTCAGCTAATTAAACAACATGATTTAAGTCTAATCATCACTTGTTCAGTATCATAAGTACGAAGACTGTTGGCCAGTCATTTGCTCCATTCACATTCATTTGTTCTACAATGAGCACAGTGACCCAGGAAACAAAATAAGAAACAGTCCTTGGGGGCTTTGTTTCATTTTTTTAGGTATAAATAATTTTTAAGGAAATCACAGCTTTATCATTAAAATATTAATACCACTTTTATAAGTGTTCCAAAGACCACCTCACAAACTGAAGCAAGAAATTACATATACTTGAAGAACACTTTTATTAAAACCTTACTGTTCATAAGTATACACAGGCCTGAAGATCTGTTTTATCATGAGTATCAATCAGTCTTCCAAGTCCGTAAGGCAGCCATCTCTCTGTGAAGATGTTAAGTTTCTTTTTAAGTACTTTCAAGCTTTTTTTTTCCCCTCGATTGGATAATGTATCTCATGATTGAATAAGCAGTGTATTATTTGTGAAAGTCTTCACAGAAGAAGTCTTACAAAACTATGCAGACTGCTATGAAAGAGAGGTTAGAAAGTTTCTGGATTTTCTACCGCTAGCTTTGTCTCATACTTATCTGAGGCGGGAGAGGATTCATTACCAAATATGCAAAATATCCAATGATGCCAGATCATAGACCAAAGCCATGCTACAAAGACAAGGAAAGGAAGAGGTGGCAGTCCACCACATTGTTTGTATTACAGCACTGCCAGATACGTAACTAAGCACCATTTGTAGGAGAACCATAACACAATTTGTACACATTTTGAAACATGTTTATGTTAGAAGAGTAAGCAAAGACTGTACAAGTATTTTGTTGATCCGCTCAAGATGTTAAATTCATATTCAAGTGTCTTCAGTGTCTGAAGAAATTTGATTTCCAGTGGTCCCTGATTCTATCATTTTTTTGTACGCTTGTATAGCTGGCTGTAAAGACTCCTAACTCACAGCTATGCTATGAAATGGTGCCGAATGATACAGTGAGGCAGGACACAAACGTGTTCTTCATGGATGTCTGTCTACCGTAGTCCCAACATGCAACCTTTGTTTGGCACATCTCACCCAGAAAGGACACTTTCTGCCACATACATTTGGATTTATTCTATGTTCATGTAACACCTTGCATAAGGGGAGTACAAATTTGCTTGAAATGTAAATAAATTTGATTACTTACCCAACAAACCAGATTCAGAGGGGCACTGTAGAGAAAGTGAGAATAAACTGAAGCAAAGGTGGAGTGAGGAAACAAATATTTACAGAGTCTTTGGGGTTTCTTAATCTTTTCTGGGAAGCTATATAAGTTCTTAACATATATTGTGATTGGTTTTTCCTGTGGTGGCAAATTCCTAGAAGAATAAAAGAATCAATAGATAAAAAGATTAAAAAGGTGTAAAATATTTAGTGGGTTCTTTTAACAATTAATCAGCTTGACAGCACAGCCAGACTTTTCGAGAGGAGAAACAAAACTAAATACCTAGTCATCTATTAAAATGTGTTATCAGAGTGCTATTTCTAGCCCTTCAAATGTCACACTGCATCAGGAGAAGCTATGATACCTAACCATTTTTTCCTGAAGCTGTAACTCCAGGGCATATGCAGCTTTTAACTGTCATCTAGAATGTTTGCATATGCGGTATATTCTTTTCCAATTTTGGAGACTTGTGCCCAACAGATTTCTTCTCAAGACACGTTATAACGGTACAGGGTGCTAAGTAGTAATGCATCACAAATTTTCTTTGCAACACAAGATTTGACTGGTAACTGTAAGATGATATACAGAATACTACATACAGTATCTCACACACTACATCATAGAGAAATTCTATTGTAATTAACACAAAGATCTTCTCTAAGACTTCTGGTGACAGATGTTGTACCCTCATTGTTGTCTAGAGCAGTGAATCCATTTACTTCCTGGAAGAAACCTCTGGACAGGTTTTCACTGACCCTGCTAGTATTCCCAGAGAAAACCTTAGACACAGCCAGCTGTATGAGGAGAACCTCTAGTCATGTTATCTGCCCTTGCAGTGGTGATTTCAGAAGGGCAAGATAAGGTGGGAATCATCTGAAAACACCCCACAGTCTCAACGTTACCTGAGGCAAGGACTTGTAGCATTTTTAGGCAGCCTGAACTCACACTTGATTCAGACTCTGCTAAGGACAGTATGATGTCAGACCACAGGGGCCAGTGAGTTTCTCATCATCGAAGACCTGGGTCATCCTCCAAGACACAATGTAAGCACCAACAGATCACACTATTCTTCCTGGTTTTTATCCCTGCTACCATGCACTGGCTCAGCTGCCTCCTACCATGACCATACAAATTTCAATTCAAAGTTAAGCAAAAGACTGCCAACCACACTTTAATATCCACCAAGTGTTTGTGGAGCTCAATGCTGCATGACTGGCTTGTCTCTCAGTACAGCTTATGCTTTGTGACTGGCTTATCTCCAAAAGATAAAAATGGTTTTCCATGAGGATTAGGGGTAATTCATGTGCAAACAGATTTCACTCAAGTTTTTTTGAAAAATAACTATTTGTAAAACCAATACTTTATTACATAAAGTTCTACAAAATTAGCCAATAAAAAGGAGCTATAAGTACCACCATTGCAAAGATGTGTTACTTAAGCAACCACTCACAAATAGTTTTCAACAGTATTCAGAGAGGTCAGGCAAAGCACACCACAACAAAGAACAGAGAGTAGGAAACAGACCCACTACAATCTTGTACTATCCCTTGCTTAAATAACACCAATGATAAATGGATAAGTAATTACACCACCTAGATTGGGGCAGTTTTGTAAATACATCATTATCTACTATAAATGCTGTATAAACTCTCAGATTAATTGATCTGAATATTTTTGAGATAATGACATCTATAATTCCACTTTATATGAAATCAGATTTGGTTCCAATGTAGGAATCATTGCTTTTTCTTAGCTCTTCCAAACTCTGGGACTGAGATAAATGAGGGCTAACACTACCTTACATGTTATTACTGCAACTGATATAGCTGGGCAAAATTCCAAGTCCCTAAATCTGGCCTTTCTCTCTTAGCACCTCACATGACTAACTGGCCCTGCTTGACAGAGAAGAACCATTCCTATGATTATAAAAGGCATTTGACTGTGAGGACCATTAGGCTTGGCCTTCCTGCAAGAGACTGATGTCTCTTGTAACAGCAACGCTGCAGGCACTGGAAAGTGGGCTGAAACTCGCAGAACTTGTACTAGTAACTGAACAACCAGTACTTTTGACCTTTAAATGCTAGGATCAATACAGATATAGAAGTAAAGAAAAATGGACTTACATACTGTTATCAGCCCCTCTTTCCACACAGTCATCCTAATTATGTTCGTTCTGCTCTATGAAAAATATAACTTCTGCTCCTTACATGAATGAGTGTTGCAGTGTTTATTCAAAACCAGAATAGCCTTCTGGTCTCCGGGCATATTTCATTCATACTAAGTAAATAATTGATTCTTTGAAAGACCAGAATAGCTATAAATCAAACCTGAAGGCAAACTATGTTTTCATGCATGCTGCTGTTTCCTGTTTTCCCATTTTGATGGAGGCACTGAAAACCCCCAGCCGTTACAGTACTGAATAATCTCTCTGTTCTCAGGATAAGAGGAAGTGGAATTATTTCAGAAGTCTTCCTAACAAAGAATAATTTTAGCAACAGTTTGCTTTCTAAGATAAGGCCACTCACTTCAAAGTTTTTATTGTTTGTGAAGAGGGCAAACATCAATAAACTGTTACAAGACTGGCTATGGATAAAAAAGATAATTTCTTGTAGAAATTGCTTTACCTCTAGACATCTTATTTCCTTCAGATGTAAAGTGACGGCAGAACTGCCTGCCTATGCTGGCACCTGTAGATAAGGAACAGATACAGTGCTACACTATAGTTCTGCTGCTAGGGAGACTTCACACAGTATATGGAACAAACTTTCCTAAAAATCAACCCAGATCATCTCTTCTTACTGTGAATGGGTAGGAAACCCAAATACTCAGGTTTACATTGTATACTTCAGACAACTGTAAAAGTAAGGGAAGAAAGAGAGAGTAAAATGCTGACTGACATACAAGTATTCACACAACCAAATTCAGATATGAAGTGTCTGATCTGAGAAGCATATCACAAACCAGTTTTTCTACCTAAGTATTCTCATCTAATACTATTTGGTTTTTTAAATACATTCCAATGAACAGCATCTATGATGCAGGAATCCAAAAGTACTTAATCATGCTTCATGATATCTTAGCAAGGTCATGAGAAGGCATATCATAGAACAGTTAGGGTTGGAAAGGACCTCAAGATCATCTAGTTCCAACACCCCTGCCATAAACAGGGACACCTCACACTGAACCATATCACCCAAGGCTCTGTCCAACCTGTCCTTGAACACTGCCAGGGATGAAGCATTCACAACCTCCCTGGGCATATGTAAAGGTATTATTCCTGCTAGTATTTAAATACTCTTTCTCTTTGGGATAGCATGTAGTGTCTGTTTTAGCGACACTCAGCAACCACACACAACAAGGAGAACAAGGCATAACTGTATCTATTTAGCAGAGTTATTACATAGCAGCCAACCATCACTATCAAAGCTGCGGTTTGGCATGGACCAACTTTCATGCACAAAGAACCGCGGAGTACTGAAGAACTCAAGTATGCATGGCATCAGTATGACACCTTCTCTGAAAGACACCTTCAGTAGCACATTTGCCGTTATTGCCGTGCTTGGATAAGTATCATCTTAGCTGTATGTGAAGATGACACCATCACTTCCCAAAGCCTTCATTAACCTGCTTATGTTGTGGCATGTAGAAAGGTCACAGTGTAGTACACACAGGAACAGAGACTGATCATACTGAATTCAAAGACCAGGTTCATAAATCCCTATTTAAATACACAGGCCAAGTGCCAATCACCCAAGGAAAAGAAAAAAGTGAAGGGAAACATGTGGGTACCCAGCACTGTTGAAAAACCAGGCTTTTGTTAGGCTCCTACTTCAGAAATCTTGAGCAGCAAATAAGAGCCCTAGCCACATTCTTACACAATAAGAACAAACAATAAAACAACCTACCCATGACCGAGAACTTCAAAGGCCTGAATTAAAAACAATTTTCAAAGAACACTGAACGTTATCCATGCTGCCAGTGCATTTCCCAAGGCTGAATAAATCCAAAGGAAAAATCTCTCACACACACACAAAACCAAACAAACCCTGCTCTGCTGAAAACTTCTTCTCCACTTTTAAAGGTGCAAGCAGTTTCCATAATCCCATAGGTAGCATCTGCTCTGATATAAATTACGCTAAGCAATGAAAGTGCTGACCCTGCCTTAAGATTTGCACCACAAACAGGACACATCACACAACCTAATTCTGTAATGCTCTTTCACATATATAGCTACACAGAAGTTAATGGGATTATGGAAGGGATTGAAGACTTCAGAATCAGACCAACAGAACCTCTCTGGCTCATCGCAAAGGACTCAGCAAAGAGGAAAAAACACAGTGATTGTTCATCCATCTTGGAAGATCCATAAACTATAGTCTTTGCTCAAAACAAAACAGTGCTGCTTTGGTATCCCCATCTGCTCTGTTCTACAACAAACCAAAGAGGCATTTAGAGAAGTTAAGGATGAGAAAACTGAAGAAAACACACCAAAGAAACATAGAGGAACAACTAATTAACCCATGTAGTTTTCTGCTGCAGGATACCATTGACACAAAGCATCTTAGTAGTTTCATCAATTATTTAGCACGTTGTATACAGTAACACATTAGAATAAATAAATTTGCGACCAACATCTGCTGCCATCTTTTAATAGTGATACAAGTGTCTATGCACACATGCATGCACTGAAGTACACTTACATAGAGCACATTCCTAAAAATAGGATGTATAATTTGCAGCAAGGTTTAACATTCCTGTTTCAACCTTTGCAAAAAGAGTAAACTTGTAATTCAACATTTGCAGAGTGCTTCAAAGTTTCTCTGAGCTCTCCTTTTCCCCCCACTCTAAATATTTTTCCTCCCCTACAAACAGAAAACACAAGAAGAAACCTGTTTATCACATGACCTCCTTCCTTTGGAAGAATCCTTACATTTGTACTCTCTGAATCGCTTATATATTGAAGAAAAAGGAAGCTGCAAATAATATTCACGTGGAGCACACAATTCTTACCTTCCTGACTTTCAGGTTAGCTTTCTGGGCATGTGAAATTCATTAGGCACAGCTTCTTCTTGTGGACAGCTTAGGCATGAGTTTGCATGTATGTGTGTGATCTATGTTTACAAAAAATATGATGTATTTCAAAGACCACACCTGCTGTGTTTTGACTGCCTAAATATCACTACTTGTATCTCTTTATGGTATTTCAAATCAATATTGGGTTTATAGAACAGAAATATTTTTAGAAATAGCTATTCCTATTTAAAGGTACTAAGTTTACTTACTGAACAATAAAAGGGGTATATAAAAGAAATGGGAGTCATTCGGGATACTAATGTGACACGCATTTTCTGTATGTGTATACATGCAGCAGAACCAACATGGTCCAGCCTCAAAGAGTTAAGAAATACTAACTCTGCTAATAATCCTGAGCAAGCTAAACCTCCCCCTGCCTTTCTGTACCTTCTAGGTAGAAAAAGTGTCTGGGGCAGATACTGTTTCCTTTTATGACATGGTAGTACAAGATGCTACTTTCAGTAGCATAAGCCATAAAAAAAATATATACTACAGTATAATAATACAAATATTGCCCCAGAACAGCAGCAGTAATAGCAGTAAAATGTAGAATAAATAAGCAGCAACTACAAGTAAGCAAACACTGATCTTTCCGCTTAGAAAAAATTACACTAACAATCTGGGCTCCACCCTTTGTTGATTTGGAGGCTACAATGAGCACCCGTAGGTGCTACACCTATAGGTGTACCATTCATGGCACTGGCACAAGCACAGGGCACTCACTGGTTAAAAATCAAACATGGGTAACAGCAGGAGCACAGGCAGTTTTGCTGAAATGAGATCTGCACAGCAGGCATGGCTTTTCTTCATTATCCTAATAGCCTAATAAATAAATAAGGGAGGGTTGTGTCCATGGTAATCATGCTGGTGATTTTTTCTGCCCCTTCCTTTCCAAGACACCTTAACAGAGGGGTAGCCATACCAGGCCTGCAGGATCTTATCTGTAACTAAAATACTGAGATCTAAATGAAGCCTTTTCTGTGATAGGATTTAATGAAAACTACTGTGAATTCTCAGGCATCTGAACCATGTACTATGCATCAGGCACTGGTGATACCTAAAACTGGTGCCAATTATTTTTCACTCCTGAATATCTTACAGACAGATTGCAAAGAGTATTAACACCACTGCATAGAAGCACACAAAATACAAATCCTCAGAAATGCTAGTGAGACTGACCAGTAGCCTATTCTCTAGTTAAAGACACAACTGTTTCATAACTTGCCATTTCCAGCTTGTTTTATCCAAACTACAGCCAAGAGTTGGCTTCCTAAAGTACAGTATTCTCAGCATGTCACACACAGGGCAGCATCCATGTGCCGCTGACTTGGTAATTGCATTATCTGCAGCCGCTGATGAATGAACAGTCGTAATGCATGCATCCTGGGTTTAGCTGTCTCGGGACAAGTAGATACAGACTCCCAATACCAAATTCACTCGGTTTGCTGAGACTGAAGGCTCATAGAAAATGCCCGTGTGTGTTCCCTCTCATTTTAAAAGCAATGTTGTATTCTGCTCGCCCTTCCCACTAACAGAAAAATAACATTTGTATTTACAAGCACAAGAAACTCATTCCAAAATCTACTTTTCTGCATCTGCAATCAATTTTACCCGAAAATAAAAAGGCTCGCATAAAGACTCACAAAAATCGTGGCGTAACACCGGCCACATCCCCAGATGTTAGGAAAAAAGAGGCACCAATACCCCACAGTATAATGGCCCTTTAAAGGACACATAGTCCTTATGGGTATAAATAATCTCAGGAATAAAATGGAGCCAAAGCGATTTTCACTGCAGACGGGGGGAGGAAATGACCAGCTGCGACAGCTCCGGCTGCTTCGAAAAGTAGACCGCGCAGAGGAGCTTACCTTGGAGAGGCAGCGTCAGCCTCCGCGCCCGCCGAGCCGGGCCGCCACAACCCCGCCGCCCGCTCCCCCGCGCCGAGCCCAGCCGCCGCCGCGGCTCCCCGGCAGGCGGCGACGGCCGCTGGCACCGCCCCCCGGCCGCGGAGCGGGAACCGCCCGCACCGGTACCGAGCGAGCTCTCCGCGGGGAAAAGGGGAAAGGCCCTGCGCTCCTCGGGCAGGGAAAAGAAACTGAACCCGACTGCCGCAAGGGAGCACCCCTCCGCGGTGGCAACGCGGGAGCGGGGGATGTGGCAGCCCCGCGCCCGACCTGTTGCGTGTGGCAGTCGCTGGTGGCTCCCGGGGTGGTGACATTTGCCGGGGACGGAGGGCTGGGGAAGCCGTTCATGGGTGCAAACAGGTGCGTGGCGTAGCAAGCGATAAATGAAGAAATTTTAAATGCAGCCGTCTGATTGTATGTAATACGAATCAGCGAAAAATACGGGGAAGATACGAAGAAGGGGAAAGAGATGACTCTGGTAAATCACTGAACGATTTATATGGGAAACAAGATCAAATGGAGTGGGGAAATCCCAAGCAAACCCCTGTCTCATTTACCCTGCATTGCATGGGAGTAATATTCCCATTTTGGTTTCGTTAATGCTTAGGGCATTGCTCCTGCATCAGCTTAGGTACTCCACAGAGGTGAGGGAAAGCTAGTCCATGCTCAAGAGCATATGCACAAAACACATAAAGGTACCAACCCACACAAGGCCTGACTGTTCCGCCTTTGTGTAAGGAGGAAACGCAGTGGATACTGAGGGAATTTCATCCTTTCTAGGCTGTCATGACTTCTCGTGTTCTTCTTTTCATCTTCAGCAGTTACAGTTCTATTTTCTTCCTTTCACCTTCAAAATTATTTTTTGTTTTTAATATTCTGACAGCCACAGGAATCTAGTTTGTCTTTACTTAACTACTACTATGAATTAAAAATATCACCAAATAATTCAAAGCAATTGCCAAAATAAGTTAATTAGATCTCAATCTGTAAATTAGTTTGAGAAAAGATCAAACATAATTTAGCTTCAGTTGCTAGAAGACACAAAGGAAGTTAGCACCAAACTTTGCTCCCTCTGAAAGCTCACTAACCTCTCAAGGGCAGCTGGAAAAGTCTCCTTCATTTCAGAGAGATGAATACATACAAAAGGCAAGCTAGCTGCCTTCCAGATGGGGACCGGAAGTTTGCTTAGATGATCCTGAGCAGCTTTCCACTTCTTGCAATCCCAAGAGAGAGGAACGTGACCATCATCTTGGAGCAGAATGGACAGCCGGGAAATCTCAAAACTGAAATCCAGCTTGGGCAGAAAATAAGTGTTCATTTCTCTCTCATCTTCTTTCATCTGACAGAGAGAATGATGATAAAATTTGTGGCATCCTGCCAAGACCACTGAAGCCACTTAGGCACAAAACCTCATATTACCCAGGCTGAATAGCAATAAAGAATTAAAAAAAAAAAAAAATAAAATCAGATTTTACTCACAAATTCTCCAACCCATAAAAAAAAAAAAAAAAAAGAAAACCAAAAAAAAAAAAAAAAAAAAAAATTTTACCCACTAATTCCCCCCCCCCCCAAAAAAAAAAAAAAAAAAGGCTCCCTGCATCATAAGACTAGCAGTCTACTAAAATAACCGACAGCAAGGCCTGGGGTTCACCTAATAGCTGAAATGCTCACTTTCAATTTAGAGACTTCCTTAAGTGCAAAACATGTGCAAGTGTGTATATATATCTCCATGGAAAAGAGGCAGAAGACAGGATCAATGCATGTAGAAAGCCAATTAATCATTGCAGCCTTGATCTCTCCTGACTTGTTCAGGGTCTGTAAGGGTTGTCTGGCTGTGTTTACTCTTGAAACAGTGCTCTAAGGACCAGCTCAAGTACTGTTAATTTAAGTAGGTTGTGGACTTGCTAGTTCATCCCTGGACCCAGGAATATCAATCCGCCAATCTAAAATAGATCCACCATCATCAAAAAGCAAAGCTAGCTCTGCCCTTCTACTGTGTTAGCACTCCTCAGTGCAAGAAGTCTTGGGCCATATTTTTAACTGCAGCATTAAAGTAACACTCCTGCTATCCTTAGAAAGATGATACATTGCTTATAGACCCCGTACAGCACTACACATGAGTTGGTGGAATCACAGGGAATGCACAAAGGAAAGTCTATTCTGCTTCAAACACAGTCCCACCCACAGCATCAGAAACTGCAAGTCAAACCATGGAGAAATTGCAAAAGCATACCTACAAACATAACCCAATTTTCAAAAGCTGTTGAGCTTTTCTGAACATCCACCTAAATAAGAGAAGATAACTTTCAATAAATGCCAAAAAAACAAGCCTGCACCATTTTACAGCTAAAACCGCCATCAAACTACACTCAGTACATCTGCAAGAAGCCAGCATTTCCTGTGTAAAAGGAGAGGGCTTTGTACCTTATTGCTGTCAGCAGGTGATTTTACAGATGCCCATCTGCTAAGCAGTTTTTAAATAGCAAACTTTTTTCTTCCAAAATGCCCCATCTTACTGCTCCACTCAAAAGCAGGAAGCCTGCCTTCCTGCTTGTGCCCCTGCTATATTAAAAAGGCATGCAATTGACTGTTATGTTACTAGCAGCCAAGCTAGTAACATAACAGTCTAAGATGACACACGAACATGAGAATGAAGTATGCAGCAGGGCCAATCGTTTCATTAGGAAGTGAACTCAGCCCTTCCTGTGAGGAGTTATGTTACCAGAGGGAGCAAATCTTTCATCACAAAGTTACTGGTTTGAATCCAATGCAGAGAAAGTCCAGGCTAAATAAGTGAATGCTCCCCACTGTGATTGCATCCTCAGCAAACAGCCCCAGAGAGCAAGGACTGAACTCTATTTTTCTCTTTAATGGTGTCTCCCAAGGACAAGTACAAGGAGGAAACTAACGCTGCCAGTGTTTCAGGTAGAGGCCTGTAAGAACAACTGTCTAATAGCCTTCACAGTAATATCCATTTTTAGGCATCCTCTCTTTAAAGGGTTTGTCCTTTGTGAAAATACAAAGACTGTACCACATTTACAACCCTGAGACATTACCCAGGTGCTTTGGAATTTTAATGCTAATCTAAATACCCTCACTGAAACAAGATAAATGTAATACTGGCATGAGAAAACAGAGATAAACAGATTATGGGGTAACACAGACAAAAAGCACTCAAAAGTATATCAGAATCCTTCTTTCTAGGAAGACTTTGGCTATACTACATATTTGCTGTTCCATCCCCCCACCTCACCACCACCACCTTTCCACTGAAAATTTTGAACTGTGAATTTAACAAAAAACCCATGATCCTTCACTAGACAGCTCACATTTGAGTCTACATGCTGGTCCCAAGAGCTGTGATACCTCCCTTGAAATTTTTTAATGCTCCCATAAACCATGTAACTTGGTAGATTCTTAATGAAAGATGTTTATATGTAATACAGATATAGGTACAGGTAATCCTAACTTACTGAAGTTTGTGAGACTTCTGTAATCATCTTTCATGGTGATGTGAGTTCCATCACATTGATCATGAAATTCCCAAACTGTGCCTCCTCTAGACTAGGTCAGAGGAGGCACACATTAGGTCTTTGCATGAACAGGCTGCCATTTAGTGCTGGAATGGGGATCCCCTGAATGAGGTGGCAAAGAATTGGATGAGATAGTGCTTGCTAGCAGCATGCTGGCAGTAATGTGAGAGGAAGAAAAATCCCTGCTTGACTCAAACACAGATAAACTTTCTTCAGCATTAAAGCAACACCATCTTTTTAGGTGTAAATAAAGACATTGTTAAAATAAAATATGTGACACCACCAATCTCAAACCCTGGCATTTCCATACTTGCAGCTTGAGTAAAAGTGCACTTCAAGGGTGAACGACCCCACTTTATAGGACAGCAGCTAAGACAAGTAAATCAAGTGTTGTCAGTCTCTTAGATCAGTCTCATAGTATCAGTCTCAATACAGGTATGCTGACTCCAGGCCCCTCTTCTGGGTTCCAGTCATCCACCATCACACTATTTAAACCAGACACAAAGTCATCTAATTATGTGAAGGTATTCAGACAGAGCAACTGCAGCATTTTCCAAAGGCAAAATCATAGAGTGTAGTGAAAGGGAAATTGTATTGACTTTTTGCATTGCTAACAAGGGATTTGCAGGCACACAGACTATATTTGTTGAACCAGAGTTGAAAAGAAAACCAGAATCATATGAAACATCCCTCTAATCCATGGACCCAGTGAACAGGATGGCCCTGGCTATTGTGTCAGTACATACTGCTCAGGGTCCTTAATCCTTCAAATTATTGGCATGGTGCACATGTTCTGACAGCTCTTTCAGGTCTTTTCCCATCTCTATTGTTTTGACTTCTGCTTGAGTAAATAATAGTGCAAAAGTGAGACACATTTGTTTCTGCTGTCAGGATGAATGGCCTGGATCTCCACTGCCCTGCTTTTTCTGTTGACATTGTATCTTGGCTAATGCACATGGGCTACCATCAAGAAGGAATTCTCTCCCACTTAGTCTTGTTATAAAAAGTGCAGAGTGGAAATAATCGCTCAAAGTACAAAGCTATTGAGGATGAGGCCCAAAAATACAGATAAAAAAAAAAAAAAAGGCAGAATCTACCTTACTTGTGTAACAGACTACCATTGTGAGAGAATGCAACATGAATAAATTGCTTCAGTTTTACAAATGGAGAAACTGTGGCAGACAATGGCAATAAGGCTGTGGTTACCCCACAAAGCAGTGGCAGAGCAGAGAAGAGATCTCAGACTTTCTTAGTTTTAATTTGCTCATGCATCCATTAGGCAGCACTGCCTTGGTTTTCTATCAGAACCATTCCAAATTATTAAATCAGGATTATGGCAATTTATACCACCTTTGCACTGACTAACAAGGGAAACAGAAACTACAATATGGAAAGGTTTAGCTATGAGGTGATCCTGAACAGCTCAGAGATTTTGTGTTACGGTTTTTAACCTTGGCTGTGGCAAATGCTGCAGGCTCCCAGATGATATAGGAGGAGTCAAGACAGCATTGCCTTCTGGAAATCCTTTGGCTAAAAGGATTTGCATTCATTCAATGGGCAGCCTTTATTTGTCCTCAAAAGATTCTGAGTTACTTTTAAACTATTTTTGAGTCTCTAGAGAGTCCCACTACCTTTATTGTTTGTAATATAAATGGAATCACTGTAAAGAACTATGATCCTTGTTGGTATTGACATTAAAAAGGGAAGAAAGCAGCATTCTGTTTGTGCTTGCTCTAGAGCCTCACTGGAGAGACAGAACAAAGATAACCTTGGCATCTGTTGTTATATTCCAGATCCCAGGAGGAATGAGGGCTCTGAATGCTGGTTTAACACTTCTCTTGCTGGGAAATATGTAAAGGGAAGAAGCAGGCTCTGCAAACCAAGACAGTTTTCTTGTGAGCAGATATAAAGTTTGTTTTTTCTCTCTCTGACTTCCACCATCACAGGCTATTCCTTCTGTCTGGTACACAGGGTGAGGATGGAGAAGGATATATAGACATAATCATTCAGAGATCTGACTGTTTCCATCTTTGTCACTACTGCATGCAGCCCTGTGCAAAACACTTGTCCATTCTTATCACACTGCCAGTATTTCCAGTCCCTTCAATTTAAGTAGGGGCTGCCACACATACCCAGTGTCCACAGACATGTTCCCTGTTCCTTATGCAGTAAGTCAAGAAAGCTTTTATTAGTCTGACTGTATTGCAGATCATACATGCAAGAAATCCATGCTTCCTCAAAGGGAGTGTCTTGACCTGCAGTTGTGACAGGTTATGTGGGCCTATGTTTCTGTCTGGCCTAATTAATCATTAAACCATTTCAACAACCAATTCTTCTTTGGCAGGCTAGGCAGGGTCATTCATACACATATACACACATACCCATTCATACACATATACACATGTACACACAGAGAACACAAAGCCATCTTTGTTAGTTAAACACAACACATCATTTTAACAGTAATGTTGTATTCCCTGATAAGATATAGATAACACTTAGAATAAGGTTTTCCAAACAAACAGTAGTAATTCATGAACCTGCAATGCTTTCCATAAATGCATTATAATGGCTACTCCAACTTTTTGTTGTGAAGAATAATTCTGACAACAGACTAAAGTATTTATTAAGAAATAATAATAAAAACAACAATAAAGGGTAGAGTCCAAGTGCATTTCAGGTTTTGGTTTAAGCAATTCTGCATGTAGGTTTTCTTTCACTGATATGTTCAGAATTCATAGGGACTTCCCACCCTAAAGAGCGATCAGATGTGGTCTAGATGTTTCTTCACTACAGAGACTTTTCCCATATATCTCTACAAATAGTTTAATCTATCTGGAAACTTCAGCCAGCACAATGCATAAAGTGGGCTAGATCTCAAAAATAAATAGTGAAGAAAATGCTAAGCAATCAATAATACTATGCAATGTCCAGGACTAGCTGTAAAAATTACTTCATCAGATTGCCTGCCTTTCTCATAATCCCCCTTTCCAAGATCTGATACTATTCCGACCTTGAAGGAGCAGAAATAATCTGTGGCTCAGAACAATTTCTTCCCTTCCACTCACAGAAGACTTGAGAGGCCTTTTCTGCCCATTCTTGCCCCATCCATCCTGGGAAAGGAGAGTGAAGAAATTAAACAATTTTTAAAACCTGCAGAAGGTGAGCTGTGCTGTTGGGGGCAGATTTTAAAAGTGAAACTGCTGAAAGAATGTAGATGTAGAGGCAGATTTAATTGTTTACATGGACAAATAGATGAGCAAAAGTACACATGATGATTATTTTTTTTTTCTTCATTCAGAACTATTTAAGCCTGATTGCTTTAGACAAAATACCAATACAGCTCCAGTAACCTAAATTTTAATTTTAAATTTAAATGCAAATTGAACTGAACAGATCTGGAAAAGCTTTTCTTTTAGGTATTTCTGCCTTCTTTGCATTTCTTTATACCTATTTTTAAATGAAAGATAGGTAAAGCAACAATCCAAGAGATGTAGTGAATCTAAACATCTTTGGAAATTAATAAAGCAAGAGAACTTAAGCTTGTAATACTTTAGACCAAGGCCCATCACCAAATCTCTGACCTGTGGATACTTACTCAGCACTACTGGCAGCCAGGTTTATTTCTCAGTATTTTCCCTAGTAAAACTGAAGTCTTGAAAGCAATTTGGGGGAGGAGCAAAGCACTTATTCTCTGCTTGTACTTAATTTGCTGTCTGTCTCTATTTTTGTCAAGCACAAAGGAATCTTCATCTCTCCACAGCAAGCCCAAAGCTATTTGTAGTGTGAAGGAACTGGGCACAGCAGCATTAAAAAGAAACAAAGAAACAGAAACAAACCCAGATACAAAGCTAAAGTTACAAAAAAAAAAAATACTATTAGAAAAATCAGATTCCTTCATGTGTCCTTTATAATGGAGATTTAAGCTTGTACGGAGCATTAGATCTGAGTTCAGACCTATCTTGCATAAAAAACCATAATAAATAGTGGTAAACTTAACACTCAGTTTTTGAAATAATAATACTTGTCATCATCATCATAGTCTTGCTTTCCATTAAAGACTCTAAAGGCATTTTGGGAGCATCACTGAGTATTCACAGTCCAACTATTGCACAGGCAGGGTTTTTTCAAATTTCTTTTTTGTCAAAGAATAAAGTAATATGGTGTGAGTGCTCCTGTTCTCTACCTTAAAATTTAATAACCTGGAAATACTCACTCAAAAGCCCAACTCAAAACATCCTCTAGGGGACTTGTTTAGAGCTGCACAGTCCTCCTCCATTCCCTGAACTCCCAAAATACTCCATTTCCCACCAGAGCAGCCTCTTAACCCAGTGGTTGGTCATTTACAATGAAACCTGTATAATGCAAGGGATGCAGTAAATAGTAACTCCAGGTATTTGTCCTGTGATCAACCTACGTGAAGCTGGGCATGTTAACTCCTGCTGAGTGCCAGCCTGTCATGGGTAGCCAGCTTTCACTACCCAGTTTAGTTCTAGAACTTTATATTTTTTTCATGGCAGATTTAAGTGTAATGCCTTATTGACTCATCCTCTTTCTCTTCAATTCCCAAAATCATCAATGTAAACTGCACTCTGAAAACAGGATTTTCTAGTCTTCTAAGTAGCCACCATCCCACTGAGGTAAATGAAGTGCTGTCCACAAAACGTGGACATGGACTTCCTAACAGCTGATCTACCAAGTGGATTAAGCAAAAATACCAGTATTAAAGTCCTAGGACAGAGCACAAATCTTTCTCTGCCACCCTCTTGACAGGATGTTTAATTCCAATTAACAGGGAAAAAGGGAAACTGGGGACAGTTCTGTTTTAACAGTTATCACAGCTAGTCAACCAAAATTTATAAGTCCTCACATTTGTGTTCTGCTGCATAGTCTGTGTCTGTCTCAGTCTGAAGATTAAAACTGATGAGTGAGAAGTAAGCTGTGTTTATGGAATCCCTAATGTTCTGAAATGCTTAGATAATGTCAAGTCATTGTACTAGCATTTGTTTGAAATAAACATACAAATTACAGAGAATTACTGAAAGACATCCCCTGAGTCACTGGACTTTCACTGTTGTTTGTTTACTGAATAAACCCTTCACTCTGGGAGTGTCAGTGCTTTATATCAATAAACACAAAGGATCAAAGAGCCACAGCTTTGTGACATATACCTTATAAGCATATAGAAATTCTTCTGCTGTTTAATTTGGGATATCCTTAATGACCAAGCTGAGAGTTAGCTTTCTTCTGTAGCTTTCAAAGCAGTTTCAGATGGAAAGCAAAGCTAATTATTTCTGAGACTCAGAAAATTAAATGACGGGTACACAGTCTAACACCAAGCCTTGGATCTGGGACAGAAATCCTGCTCTTCTGACTCCCAGTCTGAGGTCCTGTGCGCTAAATGCTCACAGGACTGCAAGGCATAATAATTAAGACATTTTTGTATTCCAGGGTAGAAAACTGCCCTTTTATACCTATAAATCACCTTGAAAACTCCCTTCTTATCTCCAAGCCAATAAAATAATCAGTTTTATTTTGCAATCCTAGCACTACCATTAGTTGCCAAACTAGTGTTTTCCTTTGGAAATGAACAGTATTTCAGAAAACCTATCTGTACAAAAGCCTTTGTGTAAGAAATTTTATCAATAGAAACCATATCTATGATAAATCAATAAATGTTTAAAATAGTTAATATGGTATAGCTGAAGGAGGGAGAAACAGAGCTCCCACATACAGGTTATGAACATAAAGCCCAATTAGGTCAAATAGTGACATAGATTGCTACTGCTGAGGTATTTCTGTGGTGTGGTTGGAATACTTTGTGCTTAGACTGCTTCCAGACTATTCCTAACAAATAAGCATCTTCAACCTTGCTTGACCTACCCTAATGGGATGGACAAAGGAAAAGAGACAAAGTATCACTTAGCACACACACTCCAGAAATGACATGAGGATAACAACACTGGGGACTACTGGGGAAAGCCTAGGGTACTGATTTAGATGCTGTACTACAGTGATGAATCTCCTGTGCCAAGTTGGTCTGATTACCATTATTACCCACAAGCTTGGGGACAGATTTTTGTCCTCTGCATATTAACTAAGGGAATACATGTAAATGTAACACGAATTAAAACCGTCAGTCATACAGTTTGACTTAATAAATATATTTGGGTATGGCATGAGGACCACACTTGCTTTACTGGCTGTAGCAACCCTTTTAGGAACATTGCCACGTGTCATTTTATCACACTCATACAAGGAGTTTAACCTGTTGGGTATTTTTTCTTCAGTAAGATCCTTTCTGTAATTGATATAAGGATACATTCACTAGCAATTTTGATAGTCAGACGTGGTCCCATTCCAAGATATGGACAAATATAAGCTTGCCTGATACACTCTTGCTTGAAAACCTATGTATGTAGGTATGTACTTACATATGTATACTCTAGTTCCCATGACACACAATGCATTATGTGAAAATTGTTATACTTTGTGAACATCATCTTCTGGTGATCCTTGAAGCTACGCAGACTGAAGAAATTCCTCTGCCTTCCACTAAGCATTTAATTTGCCTATTATGAAAAAAAGATTGTAATGAGTGTGATCTTGGAAAATTTAATCCATTTCTCTGTTATTTCATTGCAGCTTGAGTCTGTAAAAGGGCTACAGAAAATTAGATTCATACAGTAGAGAAAGACTATTGCTAGCCTACTCAGGCTTTGAAATAATAGACACACACTATCCCTTCATGAGTTAGATACATCAACAGTAATACCATGCCTTCACTGACTAGGAAAATATGGTCTGGCAGGAGAACAACTCTGAAACAGAGACTACTGCAGCAGAACCAGAAAGAGGTTATATTGTATATGATTTGCAGAAAATAATAGAATCATAGACTAGTCTGGCTTGGAAGAGACTTTCAAAGGTCATTTCCAACCCCTGTACAATGAGCATATCAGATGTTAACTTAATTTGAATTCATTTTTCATGTAAATAGAAATTACTAGAGGAGATGTTAATAGTCTAGAGAAAGACATTTTAAAAGGATTATTGTCAATGACAAAAAAACCCTGCTACACTGGGTTTTATGAGATTAATCTTCAAAGATCCATAAAAGAAAATGCAATGCAAAAAGGTATTTTGACATAAGGAATGTTGATTTGATGGCTGTTCTGGAGAGCAACCTCAAGGTACAACTCCTGACACTGATGCCAGCATTTTTTGATGAAGCAATATTTATGGACATGTTGAAACCTGATGCTAGCACCACACTTAATAATTATGCTTTGAAATGTTTTGTCATACCTTTGAGTAAGAGCAACAGGATTGTAGGCAGAGTTGTTTGTCCTGCCAAAAGTCTCAAGGCTCAGACTAGAAGCAGGAAAGGAAAAGGAGGCGTTTTTCAAACCTTTAGCACTAAGCTAGCAATAGCTCTGGCCCATCACATTACACTAGCTAGCTATTTGCTGAACAGGGCCCTTATGGGTTTACACACGATACTGGCACCTGAGTTTCCTTTACTCTCAGAACATGGATGGATTGAGAGTACACTAAGAAAGGCCCCTCCAAAAGTAAGTATTTGGCAACACTGAACTGCACTTCCCTGGGAGCTCCAATGGCACATGCAAAGAATGCACCGTAGAGTGGGATAGTCATCTGTGCTGCACACTTCTGTAAATTTCTTTCTTTATCATTTCTAAATGTTTATAAAACTCTATATATTCCTGAAACACAACAATGTCTTATTACACATAAACAAGTCTGGGTTACTACTATCAGGAAAGAAAAATGTCAACTTACTATTATATAGCAAAATTGCATTGGTGACATGCAACAAAATATGTTAATTCTACTATTTTTACACAAACTTAATCCACTACAATTAATTGTTTTAGCCTTTAGGAGCCCTTAGGAATATAAGCATACTGAAATAAAAATTAATTGGAATGGGTTAAGAGGATAGTCAGTACTGGGACAGTATCAGGACTCAGATTTTAGGCAAGCCATTACTGGCATTGTGGAAAAGTCTAGCAGAAACCAGATTTTGGTGGGTCTAGTAGCTGACATCCTAAACCTGTCACAAATTTCAGGCTTCATTGTGATCCCCAAAACTTTTCATAAGTTCTGGTTTTTTTCTTTATTGTGCTTAGGCAAAGTAATTATGGGAGGGACCATTAAAGATCCAATGTCACTTTGAGCCTTGCTAGCCCCTTGTCCTCGATGACATTCATCAACTGCAAGTTCTACTTTTAATTATGTGCTGTGTAAGAAAAATTTCCTTTATTGCTACATCAGCACATTTCTTTGTGTTTTGTTATTGTTCCATCTTTACTGCAGCATCCAGACAAACCTAGAAGAACCATACATTTAAGCAACTTGGATGCTGGAACCAGCTGAACAGCTCAAAGTAACTACATGCTATTTATATACATCCTGGAACATGCAAATAAATTTGTGTCACCTATGATTATTTTATTTAAAGAACAATAGAACAAATCCCTGTCTTGTGAAACTCCAATTAAACTGACGAGATTAACTGCAAGCTGGATACATATTAAAATAAATTCCTAGAGATATATTATCAACAGAGATCTGACCCTTTAAAATAAACCACTATGTAATCAGTTTCTGTGCAAAACCAGAAGTCAGTATTTCCCCTCTCTCTCTGACTATAAAAAGGTGCTCCATATTAAATTAATGGGCGCCTTTGACTCCTCAACCTTTGGAAGCTGAGTTTGTGTGTGGTCTGTTTACTCTGTGAAGTATGACCAGCAGCTCATATGTGTTAGCCACACTTGCTCAACAGTGATGAGCGGCCCAGAGTATCAGCTGCAAGATGAGGCACACATGGCAATGATTAATGGGGCTGAGAGATAAATGAACTGCCCAAGTCATGGGGGGAGCTTTGAAAGGGGCACAGAATGGAGGAAGATAAAGCATCCCTCAAGTTTGATAAAGCATGCACATCTAACTGCAAAAGTAAATTAAGAGATAGTGCCAACTCCTGGAAGCAAGAAAAACAAATTAGACAAAAGCATTTTGATTGGGATTTATAACACAATAAAAATTAAGAATATCCTATCTAGAAAATCATAATAAAAGCATCAGCTTCCTGCCAGTTCTCAAACTGGCAGCAGTGCTACTACACTCTTAGAGAGAACTTCAAGCAGCAGCTGATAAAAAAACAAGGGGAGACTAAGAAAAATAATATCCCTTATGTTAACCTATAGAGTTCTGTGATATTATTTTACCAATTGCATCTTTCATCTACAAATGCCTAAAAATTTTATGTGAGATACATGTACAAGAACAGAGCTGTACACAGAAATATGTGCTGTGATATGAATGCCATAGCTGACAAGATAAGTAGGACTCAGGTCTACTTTTGGGTTAATACTTGAGAACTGTCCCTTTCTCTCCAGGATTAAACTAGAGAGCTTCAAAATTGCTCAAGATGCCAGCAGCCTTATGAGGAAAATACAGCTTTCATATCTGCTGAATTTGCTCGCAGAGCAGCCCAGCCCTCCAGCACTGTCATCCCACCCAGCAGCCTCAGTCTGCAGAAAAAAAACATGGAAACTGGAAGGCAGCAATTAGTCCTATTGCCTTTACTCCTTGGACCATTAATGGCTGCTAACCAGTCTCTGGGCTCCATCAAAACAGAAGAAAATGTCCTTGAAA
This sequence comes from Agapornis roseicollis, assembly GCA_002631895.1. Taxonomy (NCBI): domain Eukaryota; kingdom Metazoa; phylum Chordata; class Aves; order Psittaciformes; family Psittacidae; genus Agapornis; species Agapornis roseicollis. The sequence continues at coordinate 330,509 of NDXB01007678.1, read as the reverse complement.
TAGCAATCCTTTCTTATGTCTGATTGGACCAAGTACAAAACCCTGAGTAATTTCCTGTTGATTTCACATTTTTCTTTGGGATGGGGCACAAGGTACCATTTGGTTACTTGTCCAGCCCACAGATGGGTCTCAGGGGGAATGGAATAATAAACCTTTCTGAAGCAGGCTGCCTTCTTAAGGACCAAAACTACAACTAACCTGAAACAAGAAAGCTTTCACTTAATTTGTGTTTTTACTTTTTTCTACCTGAAAATCTCAATAAAGCAACATGTATGAGTAATACATATTACAGGTAAGCTTCCCAGAACATCAGAGCCTATACACTACTTCACTGTCTCTGGTGGTGGCTCTGATAAGAAGGATGAGGCTATCGAGTCCCAGAGTTTCAGGCATTCAGTTCCAGAGTTTAAGTGTACTTCATCCACCTTGTACAGCTTTCCTAATGCTTAGCCAAGAAAGGCTTTGATTCATCTGGCCAACTGCATCAGTCAATTCAGATAGGGAAGATGATAAGATATTATAAAAAACCCACAAACAGTTAAAGGGGACTAGGTATATGTTTTTAGCTCTTTGGCTCCTTCAGCATATTCAAACAGTTGTGGCATTCAGTGGTATTTCATTTAATAGTTTTTGAGTTAAGAGGCAAAAGCTGTTCTTTTTCCAATTATTCACACATTATTCATTGCCTCTCAGCTAGGATAGACTGCAATGACTCTAGTGAAATACACTCCAGTGAAAGACCACTCTGAAACTCCAACTAGTAAAAAACAGTGCTGCATGGGGGTCATATTTTCATTAGTTTGAGTGCTCCCTCCTTCTTTGTGTGACAATACTGATTTCACACTGAGTGCAATGGCTGAGGAGGGCAGTGCTCATATATAAATGTGCAACAGGATATCCTTAGAAAAGAGACTCCTCAGCTGAGAGCTGTCAGTCTCACTAAGTTACTGGGAGAACAGACACACGTTGGTTTCTGAGCCACAGTGCAGGTTTGGTCTAATTTGACAAGAAAGTTGTCTAACTGACAAAATATCAAGCAGGAAGCTCTGGATGACAGGACAGAAAGCACTGCCAGAAGCTGAAGCCCAGCAGAAATAGCTGTATTTATTTATTGGCTTGTTGTCCATTGTGCAGAGCTCTGGAGGGGTGATTTTAAAAACTCATCTACATTATTTTTTAAGTAATTATCCTGTTAAAGCATGAATTAGTACTACCATATATCTCTTATCAAATTACCACCTGGATTGCATTTATAAGTAAAATCTGAGTATGAGGCCACAGAAATAATGTCTTAATGCATAGGATAACGGATAGAACAGCAGTATGTACTAGATACTTGTTTATATACTCTCAGGTCACTGCTAGGATGATAAAACACTCACATACTGCTCTCTGGTTCTGTGACATGAGCAGAGCTCCTTTAGTGAGTTATGATATTTTATTCATTCATTCCAGGTACAGCTGTTAGCCAGCACAGCTACAGTTCCATTTTGATGTTCTGAGGTTTGCACATGTAATAAATCATAGTGGCAGCACCAGGATTTATGTGAGCAATTCCTCATATGTTTATACAAATTCATACACCTATCAAAGGCTGTCTTGTTTTGCAGCTCACTTTAGACACCACCTGCAAAAGCTTACTAAATTTCAGGATCTGACATGTTCATTGGGACAATTTATGCAACAAGAGATTCGGCAGGACCAAAGATTCACAGGACCTTTTGGAGAAATGCTTAACATGGAGACTCTTACTGTTACCTCCTTGTTTGCCCTTTACAGCCCCAAATGCATTCAGTACACTCACGTAGTAAAATCAGAGTTAGAGTAATCTATGCATCTTGAGTGTCCCTGCATTTTCAGGCATTCAGCATATCCCAATTACATTGGCGTGGCATTTTCAGTCAAGCAGAATAACCAAACTTATATTCAGCAAAGCTGGTACATAGAAGAAATAAGTTCCTCCTGGCTCAGAGTTATGCTGAACAAAAGGGACAAGATTTTCAGAGAAGCTCTGGGCATTGGACACCTTAATCTCATTAAAAATTGGCTAAGTGACTTCATCTTCTTTAAAATATACTAGCTGTAATTATTCAAAGAACACATCAGTTAATACATTTGGATGTCATGGCATGTTTATAAAAATAGGAGCCTAAATCAGGTTCCTGAGCCCATACTGAGGTATTGAAGTAAGCATCCTGGTTTGCAAAAGTGCTGAACACCAGCCACTCCCACTGACTCACCGAATGTGCTCAGCACCTTGCTAGCAAATCAGGTTCAAATTAGAGCACTGACACAAAGCTTATTAATCAGCCAAGTCTCAAATCCAAAACCATTTCATCAGAGGAAGCAAGGAATGGATTAAATTTAAGACTACAGACAAGAATGGAGAGATTACTCTGCAAAGGCAGCTTTAGGTTGCTCCAAGAGCTTTTTCTTCAGAAGTTTGACATTATTAATGCATGCAACATAAAACAGTTCCACAAACAGAAGCTCTTTGCTTGAGTCTGCTCCAACAACAATAACACCAGTCTCATAATGCACAAGGCATCCTCAGAGATTTGCACTAAATCATGTTGACAAGAAAATCAAGACAGAAACCATGCAGAAGCACTTTGAAAAATAAATTGAAAGAGGCTAGGCTGACTCTGCAGCACCACTCTGTGCATGGATAAGTCAGCTTTCTCCAAAGTCATCTTGGACTGCTGCTATTACAGTGAAAATGTAGAAAGGTGTGACAGGGGCAATGTATCTATGGCTATGAAAAAGAGTCTTCACTTAACACCCTGAGAATTCTGTCCTAGCTATGTCAGCACTACTACTGCTTCAGTGATGGCAGGATTGGGCCCCTGTTGTTGAATATAACATGTTCTTCTAAAAACTTTGAACTACTACTAAATTAATTTATTATAATTATATTTATTATAGACATAGGCTTTCCCAAACAATGTATTTTCTGACTTATAGAACAAGCTTTCTTTACACAAATTTATGTGCTTCCCACTTACATATTTTCCTATCTTGCCATAATATACTTTTATAAAAAGGTGAATGTTTGGACCCTTTCCAGAGACACTAGGAAAGCTTTATGGCTGTCATATGTGTCCTCTGAGAAGTCTCTGGGACAGAGGAGTTCTACCAGACAGATCTCTGTCACACCATGCCTTATTCTCAGCCACTAGTGCTGGGGCATTTAGCCATATGAAAGAGAGTATGTCCCCAAAATATCAAAGCTCTGGTGCACCTTGAGAGCCCTGAAAGACAAGAAAATTCAGAAAAGCCTCAAGGTTACCCTGAGTTAGATGGAGGCTTGTCTAGCTTTGAAGTTTGTGAGTGATTTACGTCACTCAAGTCCTTGCAGTTTTTGGCTGGATCAGTGATTCTGGACTACATATTTTGGTAGGTATGTCCTCTTTCTATGTAATTATATTTGATATAATCTTATTTTGACAAAAATGTATTCCAAATATATTATTGTTTCTCAACATATTCTTCATGAACTCTACATCTATTTTGTACCTTATATTCATTATTTTAGGCAGCTCCCCCCTCTCTCCTCAGACTCTTTGTAGTCCATGTTTGAACAGAAATGGAGTGACTAAGGGAAAAAACATGTAAAGGAAAGTGGCATGAATAACAATGAAGATGGGTGTGCTAACATAAATCAACAGTCACCATGGTCACAGATGGCCTCTAGCTTCAAGAATGCCAGGTGACAGTGATTTGTAGGCAGTGCAGCAAAGACAAGTCTTTTGGAGAACAAGCTGAAGTTTGGCAGAGGAGTTCCTCCCATTTACAAGAGAAGGTGCCTGAGTGGAAAAATGCAGACAAATATCTATTACAAAAAGGCAGATAAATATTGGTGGAATAAAGTGGAGGCATAGGGAATGAAGTTAAATGCATTAAATAGTGGATGAACTCTTAGCAATGAACAAGAAACTGCTCTTTTAGCTTTATTATAAGTACCAAAGCTGATTTTTTTTTTTTTTTCTCCTAATGAAACATGATTTCTGGTTTGGTTTTAAGTGTCCAGCTTATACTACCTTAACAAGCTTGGGTTTGTTGGGGTTTGGAGGGTTTTTGGTTTGGGTTTTGGTTTTTTGTTTTGTTTTGTTTTGGTGGTGGTGGTTTTGTTTTGTGGGTTTTTTTTCCACTTGGAAAAATAATGAATATCCACATCCTGAAAATAGTATGAACTTTCACTGGAAGAGTGGTGAAAAGCCAACTATATTAATATATTGTTAAGAAGCAATGTGCGTATGAAATCGATCTGATACAGAATTCAATACTTCATATCCCTGCTTGTACTGATAGTATCTTTCATTAATACCATATTTAGTAGCTCTTGCTGAATCCTAGCTAACAGTTCTGTTACTAGTAAAATCCTCTGGGGCATGATTTGTAGACAATGGCAATATCTCTTCCTAAATTAACTGATACAGTTGAGAAAAAACAGACAAGCTTCTGGTGATGTCTGCTTCCTAAGTCTTTGACAGAAACACTCCATCATTCCCAGTAGATTTACCTTCTCCGGCCCTCTGACACAAACCTTTAAATATGCTGTTTAAATTGCTAGTAAAATAACTATAAAGAATAACACAGTCTTGGGGAAGACATGGACATTTTCGTACTGCTTACCTTACTTCTGTATCAAATTTGTTCGTGCAGGAGCTACCCACTGAAAAAATTTGTTCTCAAGGATTTATTTTCTAAGAAGCCAAAATCCAGTGCTCAGAATAATCACCATTCTGGACAGATTTTCAAGCCTCCGTCCCAGTCTCTTTAGGTCCTGACAGAGGCCACGCATTTCATTTGAATCTGGGAGTGATTAACAGGAGGGAGCACTTGCAAAGACCATTTGATTATTATTGAAGATCTAGCAAGCCACTACTTAAGTTCTCTGTATATCAGTGGAGGAAAGGGGGACACATGACCAAACAATGCAAACTAACAAGAAAACAAAAAAACCTACAACAAAAACCCAAAACCTATTCATTAATCTCCTTAGATTTCTAGGAAAGCAAAGAGAAATTTCACACCTTCTTTAGTATTGAGAGCAAGTATCCAAGCATACAAGATTACAGTTGCAGGAGCCACTCATTGGCTCCTTGACTTGTCTCAGTATTTTGTTAATTTACAGAACCAGCTGTTTCTTTGCAAGACAGAGATTCTGATCCTGGTCATGTATCACATATTCAAAAAGTGAAAGTTTGAGACAGAATGGAGTATTGCTACTGAAAAAGAAACTTCAAACAGGCTCACTGTGCTTGAAATATATACACTGTATGCCCTTACCTAGAAAAACCTCCAACACAGATAGCAAAATCAAAGAAGACAAAGAGTGCCTAGCCATTACAGATTTGGTGAGAAGGTGTCTTCCACTAGCAGGTATCTGATGCTGTTACTCTGACCAATCCTAACTTGAGGACTTCTATTGTGGGAGATGAGTTACAGACCATTTGTATTGGTCTGTTGCAAATGGGAGGAAGCAGGAGCTTCCTCAAGGGTGCCAGACTTCAGGTTCCTCTCACATATTCAGGGGACAGAGCAGGAAGGCAGGGGAATGCAGGAGGTCCCTGTTGTACTTGTGTTCAAACTGATGCTGAGCACTTCACAGGCTGTGCAAGGTTCATACACAAGCTGGAACAAACCAAAAACTTCTAATGTAATCCATGTATTCATGGAGTAAATCTAAATGTTAGCTACTATTTCCCTTCTTCTGAGCTATTTGAAGTTTCTATCAGACAGGAGACTGGACACAGCTAATAGTTCTTCCAGTTGTAGACTATGAAATCCAGGAATCATTTGAGAGTAAGATTCTCTTATTGGGACCAAAAACCAGCTAAAGTCACAGTTCTTAAGGTCTACAAAATCCTGATACAAATCTTATGCTAGATGGTAGAATCACAGAATCATAGAATGGTTAGGGCTGGAAAGGACCTTAAGATCATCTAGTTCCAACCCCCTTGCCATAGGCAGAGAAACCTCATACTAGACCATGTTGCCCAAGGCTCTGTCCAACCCAGCCTTGAATACTGCCAGGGATGGAGCATTTACCACTTCTTTGGGCGGCCCCCTCCAATGCCTCACCACCCTCACAGTAAAGAGCTTCTTATATGTAGCCTGAACTTCCGCTGTGTAAGTTCAAACAATTGCCCCTTCTCCTATCACTATAGTCCCTAATGAAGAGTCCCTCCCCAGCATCCCTATAGGCCCCCTTCAGATACTGGAAGGCTGCTATGAGGTCTCCATGCAGCCTTCTTTCCCCAGGCTGAACAGCCACAACTTTCTCAGCCTATCTTCATACGGGAGGTGCTCCAGCCCCCTGATCATCCTTGTGACTCTCCTCTGGACTTGCTTCAGCAGCTCCATGTCATTTTTATGTTGAGGACACCAGAACTGCACACAAGAGTCCAGGTGAGGTCTTACAAGAGAAGAGGGGCAGAATCACCTCCTTCAACCTGCTGATCAAGCTCCTTTTGATGCAGCCCAGTATGCAGTTGGCTTTCTGGGCTAAGAGCACACACTGAATCACAGAATCACAGAATCCTAAGGGTTGGAAGGGACCTCAAAAGATCATCAAGTCCAACCCCCCTGTGAGAGCAGGGTAACCTAGAGTACATCACACAGGAACTTGTCCAGGCGGGCCTTGAATATCTCCAACATAGGAGACTCCACAACGCCCCTGGAGCTGGCCCATGTTCATTTTCTCCTCAACCAAAACCCCCAAATCCTTCTCTATGAGGCTGCTCTGAATCTCTTCTTTCTCCCAGTCTGTAGCTGTGCCTGGGATTGTCCTGACCCAGGTGTAGAACTTTGTACTTTGCTTTGTTGAACTTCATGAGGTTGGCATATACCAACCTGAAAACTTACAAAAATTCAAATACCACTTTCTTGGTCTATTCCTGACAGAGGAGAAGAAACTAAAGCCATCTAAACCAACATGAAGAGTCTTGGCAAACCAGTTCTGTTACTTCATTAAAAGGTCAGGACACAACTGCAGAGCATGTGTTTATCCAGAGCTGCTGGGTCACAAAAAGGTGGGGCTGTCACTACTAGCAGAACTACATCTAGTGGGTGGTGTTACTCAGCATGATGACAGTATCTTTTGTCTTATTTAATGTTTCTAACAACATATAAGACTACACTGATAATTCATATTGCTGATCTCTCCTATTCTGTTAATGCTACTCAACAAATCAGAAACTTGTGATTAATTTATTTCCTAAAATGCATATTTTTAAAACAAATTCTCTGTACATCACTATATTTATACACTACACTTATTATGCAATGCAAATTTAAATAAAATGGAATTGTCCACTAACAAAATAACAGTATACTAAGATAATTTGAGATACTGAATTTTGAATATGTGAATTTTGAATGCTAAATGCATTCTGCCTTCTGACTCAGTAAGTTTGTCTTTCTCTGATTAGTATCCCAAATGATATACCAGTGGCCTGAAAACAAATAAAAAATTTTCAATCTCCTTTTTTCCATGAGTTATGCTATTTTTGTAAAGACATGCAAATTATCTTGCTGGAGTGTGCAAAGATGATGGACAATTAATGTGGTTTTGGTCAATTTTAACACTAGCTAGAGTTCTAGTGCATATTCTCTTTTTTGTCAAGTCATTATATTTAACATACCAAAAAGTGCTGTCAATTGGATGTTTGTGAAAATGCCATGGTATAACTGAAATCTCCCAGTATCCACATTTTCTTACCAAAGTCTGAAACCTGTGCCTTGGCCTCATCTTCTATACTGAACTTCACCGTGTGAACTAATGGCCCAGTACAGAAATAACAATGTCTTGTGTAACAATGGAGCACTGTTAAGGAAAATCTTTAAGAGACTAGAAGACAGTGGAGGAAAGCAAACATGCCTTTTGGTATAGAAGGAAATAGGAAAAAAAGATGAAAGGGAAGAGTCAGAATATGCCACTATATGAAACACTATCCATTACTTAGCAATTATATGGCTGTTTCTACTATAGGGAGTTAAAAGCAAGCAACGACAGTTTGAACTTTTCTCTTGGGATTCTTAAGATCATTATTAATCATGTTCATGAAAACTATGAGTACTGAGAAATAGGAGCAGGGAAGACAGATGGACTTATACTTTCAGGCCCCTTGAACTGCATGGTATTCTCTTATTGGAGCAGGAGGGAGCAAATAATGTATGTGCCCCAGGCACCAAAAATCATCTTGTTACTCTGGTTACTAGACAATTGCTGACTACACAGGGTCCAGACAGAACCTCAGTATTCCCTTATTTCCACCCCAATAAAGTCCTTTAATGTTTCTCTGGTAGCAGCAGATCAAATAGTAAGGTAGTAAGGCATTTTCATGATGCTTCTCTACATAACAGCACTTTATTCTGACAGAAAAAGTTTTGTATATAGCCATGAACTCTCCTAAATAGAACAATCTTGCTCTCTGCTCCACTGTAAAATTTCTGTAAAAATAAGGTCTATGCTATATAGTTGCATTCACATTTCTACATACTCTTGCAGTTGCATCAAGGCATTTGTGAAGTATTCAGCAGAGAGGGATGGCTTTGCCACCTGGAAAGAGGTTTTTATGGTTTAGATCTATAAAGGGTTCTTTTTGCTTTAGAGGGAGAGGATAATAAGTTTCACACAGTGAAGAGTCAAGTACACAAGAAGCAGGTGATCTATCACATGTAGGCTGCTTCTTACATCCTGTTATCAAATCTGTCTCTTTCAGAAGTTGCCAATGCTGTAGATCCCTGTTCTAAAATATAAAAGCAGGGCTTCTTAGCTCTTTCCTAAACTCAGAGCCTCTACAGCATTTCAACAAATGTTTTCTTGTAATCATAAATAAGGTACAATTCTGCTAATTATTCTTGTTGACAAATTAAGAAGCCCTCAGAGAGACAGGTGAAACTTGTTCTAAGCCAGCCATTAGGTAGCAAAGTTGCAACAGGTAGCTCCTGACCTCTGATCATGAACTTCAAAACATGCAGGCTCTAGCTAGTCTGAGCTGCAGATTAGCATACACAGGCAGAGCATAAACTGTAACCAAACATGATTAGTTTTATTTTGCAAAAAGTATTGTGCATAGTAGCTCTTTTTCAACTGTGTATCAGGGTAATTCAGTGACTATATCTTCCAAAAACCAGTGTTGGTGAGTGTGGTCTTTTATAAAACTTACAGCTTTCCACAAAGTATTAAAATGAGTGATGTTCATTTAAAGCTGACAGCCTGAATTCGCAAATCAAGTATCTCAGTGACATAAATGTCAAATAAATTAAATGTGGCAAGGTAGCAACATGTCCTGTAGCATTTTTTACATGATATTAGGAATGCAGTAGCATGGAAGTTAAGAACAACGCTGTACTATGTAAGGAAAAGCAGTAAGAGTAGAGAGGATAACAGCAAATAAAGTGAGAATAGTTACAAGTGATTGGTGATTGCAGGTGCCCAGTTTGAATTTTCTTGGCCTGTAATTTTTTCTTCACAAGTGCTGAATGTCTGCAGTATGCAGCATTTTGGGAAACAGCTTTTCAGTTATATGGATTTCAATTTAAATACACCAAGAGTGTATTTTTCAAATTCTAGTATCAGTGAAGCCATCTTCAGAAATTTCTTTCATTTATTTATTTAATTTCTCAGGCAAAGAGGAATTTCTTTGCTATAGTTCAACAATATTTTGATCTCCCTTATTACATAACTAAATAGCCATAAAACAAACCAAGTGTGGGTTTAGCACAGCTAACATGGAATGAAAAAATGAAGCCCATCTGCCACTGCCTTCTGGGTGACAACAGAAAAGGTCCTTCCCTGACACAACTTCTGCCTCTGCATAGCACTGGTTGAGATTTATTCCTCCTCTGTAAAGCTTGAAATCTTGAGCAGACACTTTTTTTTTTTCCCTGCTCACCCTTCTATGGATAGAGCTCAATCTCACACTGTATTCTGTTCACAGATTTTTCTGTTTCAAGGCAGCTGCTAAATCATACTTCAGGAAAAAAAATCTGTTAGCATTTTTGTTGAAGGCAGAATTAAGAGCCCTGTCTGGTAGTGTTAGAGTGCAGGGTCTCCTTGTCACAGCCTTCAGGTCACATCACACAAAGCTGTACTATAAGGAGAATATTGAAGTTTTCCCAGAAACGCCATTTGATCACAAACCAAAGTGTATGCCTCACAGAACCATGTCTTAGTTTATGGCAAGTGCTGAGAAAAAGCTAGAAAACTCCAATGCTAACCTATTTTCATCTATTAAAAGTGTAAAATTAAAGTAATATATCAAAGGCAAAGTCATCCAGTAACCTGTTACCACATACTCTATCTCCCAGATGCACACCTTGTTTTCACTGAGATAATTGCTACATAAAGACTGTGTGTATCTCAAATACAATAGGAGTGGGAAAGGTAAATACGTAAAATAAAGTCTTGTTGTTTATGCACCTGCTTTTATATTCCAAACACCACCTAAACACTGGACCAGACAGATGAAGAGTAATTAAGTTTGGCTGTCATATCTCACACACAGCTTCTCATACTAAGCACAAACTTCCTTTATAAGTAATTGCAATGAAGAGCAGATAAAGCAGCAATCTGTTTCCTTCATGCTGATCCACATTTAGTACAGCACCTAGTAAGAAAACTTGTTCTTCAACTGCTGATTATGGAGGGGAAAAAAAAAAAAAA
>NDXB01007678.1:289439-319735 GCA_002631895.1 Agapornis roseicollis | reverse complement strand
CTGCTGATTTAGGAGGGGAAAAAAAAAAAAAAAAGGCACTTTGTAAAGTTGTATTCATTACAAGTTTCTGTGAATTTCACAACCTGAATGAGAGCAGTAGTAATTGAATGGACTCTAGCAACCTGTTTCAGAACCAGAAGAGGAAAGAAACCTGTCTCCCAAGTCAGTACATTACTGGTGTGATGCTGATGCTGCAGAATCAGTTCTGGAGAGAAGCCTGCACAGAGAACATCAGAGGGCATTTAAGTGGATGATACTGATATGACAAGTTCAGGGTTTTCCTTGTAATGAATGCTTCTTGCAGATACTCAAGGGCCTATTAGTTGACTACTTAGCTTCTAGTGGTCCAGCCAACAGAGCTGCCAAAGAGACCTCCTCTCTAACAGAAACGTCATAGTCCAGTGTCTTCCAGACAAAAAGACCCAAATCCTCAGGGAGTGCAAATCATCTCTATCCCACTGAAATCTGTGCTATTTGTAGATAATTTAGAAATCTGTTCACATATAAGCAACTTCAGCAGTAACAGAAGTCATAGTATAGATAGCATGAACTTCACTACTATAGTTCATATAATTTTGCCAATAAGCATATCCAATCTCAGCTTAATATCAAGACTTTCAAAGCAGTAAGTCACTGCAGCATGAGACTGCTGGCACTGACGAAGAGGTCAAGTAATGGCCAAGCCCCTTTTATGGGAATTCCAGCGACAAAATTTCTTCCTATTGCAGCATGTCCCAGGAGACTGTGGAGAATGGCTTTCCCCTGCAAAGATGACCCTGGGTCTGCTCAACAATGATAGAAGAGTTCAAAACAACAGGGAGTTCCAGCCTCAGGCAATTTTTTCTGTGTTGCCTTTAGCAACACTGATATCAAAATAATCATCATAGAGGCATATGTTATCATAATATATATATAAACATAATGTTAAGATATCATAGTGATCAGAATATCTGGAGCACTGGCTGGGCTACTTTAAAGACAAATATGGCTTTCGATTTTGATAGCACATATACAGCCCAAAAGGAAGCCTCCAGCAACAATACCTGCCTTTCTTTCATATGGGTATGCTGAGACCTTGTCTATTATGTCCCTATGTGCTTCTGCAGCAGTGTTAGCCAAACGTTGCCTCATTGTTTCAGTTGCCTGACATGGATAATGCAGCAGTCAGTGATTTTGTAGCAAACCCATCTACTCCCTCCCAGTCATGAAGGATCTTGCAGATAGATAGCAGGAGACATGATTCACTGCAGTCATCCCACCATCATGTACTGCATTTCCCTGTAATCACTGGCTTGCAGTCTGGTTTTATGCAAATCCCTTTGCCCCATGCTCAGCTCTCTTCCACAGTTCACAGGACAAAAGATGGGATCAAAATTACCGTCCTAAAGACCTTCAAGTTGGATCAGGCCTGGCACAACATCTCTCAAATAAAGCCACCAGAAACATTGTGCAAGGCCAGCACAGTTTCAAGTAACTATTAGTGCTATCATCAGGAGTTCATCCACTGTGCACTTTCTGTAGCCACATGTGCTGTTACAGCAAAAGCCTGTTTGGAAACCTCTGATCTAGTATATGTTGATCTGCATTACAAGGCATTTCATAACAAAAGCTTACAGGAATTAAACACCAGAAGATGTGTGGGCATCATAGTGCAATTTACTACCACAATAATTATGTGGCTTGCATTGAGGTTTTACTACTGCTTTCCAGGCAAACTATCAGAAAACATGAAGGAATTTTCTATGCTTAGGTAACAACTGTTCAAAGAGCAAGACAACCTCCAGCAGGAAAAGGAGCTATTGCAGTTTTGGCTGAGACATATGCCACAGTATTTTATTTTATTGGAATGGAAATTTAGTTATAATTTTTATGCTCATGATGTGTATTCAAATACTCATTTAAATGTTAGTTGTTCAAAACATACAATAAAATTGCAATACTTCGCACAACCTATTTCTGTTGTTCTGACCAGTCTTCTAGAATCTGTGGACTTGTTAAGATGTTTTCCCATACATACAAATACTCTGTTTTCATTACAGTTGGTGTTAACCTAGTATCAAGCCTCTGCTAGGCCCAAAGATCTGTACCCAAACAGCAAAGATGTAGGTGTACTGCTAGAGGCTTCTCCCTTCTAAAAAGACAAATTGATCTCTTGAAGAAACAGCAACTGCTTCTGCATTTAGTTTCTGTAATTCTTTGTGAAACAGACCCATTCAATATTATTTATTTTTAATCAAGAAGAGATCACTGGGATTGATGGAAGGAGCAACTAAGATGAAATACCTATGCAGTGCAGGTGGATAGCTACTTATATCACTACTAGGAATAAGATGGTCACATAGAACCTACAGAAGGCAAAGGCAATACATAAAACTATTTAAAGAGACTGTTTTCAGTTAGATGAACAGTTTCAAGGAAGAGGTTGTAGTTTCATATGGTACTCAGGAGGTTAGATCCTTTCTGGTGGACAGTAGAGCATTACTGTCAGAGACAGTACTACTGACAAGGCACAGAAACCTCATGGTTATGAATTAACTGTACTAACTAGAGGGACTTGCAAGCCACATACATAGTGCTTAACAGGATGTGCAAGAACTATGCACTGAAAAAATATGAGAGGGAAACATCAGAAAAGTTATCCTAACACCAGTTCTCAGAAATCAGCTGTTCTATATCTAGTATTATCTTTGAAAGAACCAATTCTGTAACTGTTACAGCTGCCCTATGTCTAACACTCTGTGCTAAGCAGGCTTAAAACCTAGTGAATCCACTCAGCATGGGACTTCTTCTGTGAGAGGGAATCCCTTTGTATTATAAGCCAATTGCAACTGTTCCTTCCTTGGCTCCTGCTGAAGGAAATGCAGCTGGGAGAATTAGCAAGGCCTGAACAGCAACAACTCCTCCGTTCCCAGCTCCTGGAATAACAGGTCAGCAACCATTTGTGTAACTATGAAAGCAAGATACAAACAGAAAAGTTTTGCTAGGACAAGTTTAACACAGTTTGCCCCCAAAATGGAAAACTACCATGTTCTCTGCACCCCTCACCTTGTCCCCAGCCCTATTTCCATCTGCATTCAGCACTGAATTATATTTGTGAAAACGGTCTTTCAGGATGCAAGTCTTTCAGGAAGCTGGTGTTTCCAATTAATTCAGAACCTCACTAGATAACATCTGTTCACTGTTACAGTGGCTGGCACAGAGCTCTCTGCTCAACTACCATTTCTAATGCATATGGCAAGAACTTCTGCAGAAGGGAAGCAGAAAATGATTAAAACTCTCATGAATTTTTTTCTAAAATTAGAAGACCTGCTTCAAACCCTGTAGATAAGCATTTGTAGGTATGCCTGTACAAAGACAAGCCCTGTTACCTGGATGACACTCAGAACAAAAAGGCTTGCCATATTTCTATAAATTAATCAAAGTGATAATGGGATTTTGGTAATGTTTTTAAAGATGCATTTACAGCAATAGGGAACACACTACAGTCTTCTGTATCTCCTGCCATCACTCCAATATGAATATTCAACACCTGCTCTTAAGGCAGGCTGTGGGGCTTTGCTTTGAGTTTCCTTAGTTCTCTTGACTTGAATCAAACTGCTTAGGAAGTACTGGAGTAGTCAGACACCAGTTCAAGAAGGGCACCTAATAAGCAGCTTACAGTCTCATTGAAGTCAACAGATCTAAGCACCTGGGCTGTTGCAGCTTTGCTTATCAGCATTCATTCAAGAAACTATACTAAAGTATACTAAAGAATGCAGCCCAGAGCTCCTGGTACAACATTCAAGTCATGCTCCTGGAGCACGCAACTGGAAGTCTAACAAAAATATACTCCTCAGCCAGCTAAATTAGATTATTTGGAGCTCCAATACTCTGCAAGTTAGGATTGCTGGTATCCATCCATCTAGCTTAGATCTCAAGTAGTAATTTTCCCCGTACTTTCTTCTCTTACATTGCCTGCAATGCAGAAAAAGCCCTGTACAGGAGTCTGCCAAGAGCAGAGGCAAAACATTAGCCAGGACAAGATACATAAGACAAGAAAATTGAATAATTTGACTTTTTAAGAAGTGTTTTCAGCTAAGGTGTGGATTAGCCCTTTTGGACTTAACCAGCTTTTCCAGTGGTGGGCATGGCAGCCACACTTAAGCAGATTTAAAAGAACATATGGGGAGAAGAGAACAAATTCACTTCTAAAGGAACTCCTCTAGTGTCTGATATTATTCTAGGTGTGAATTAGCTTAAGCAGTTTATCCCCAAGCAATGTGCATTTTTGAACTCCTGTGCCAACTAATACTTTGCCAAAACCAGAAAACTGACTGCCAAATCTTATCTTGTAATTCAGCACAGTGCTGCATCTTGAAAACCCATTTTGGGAGAAGGGTTGGGCTTGGAGGTGATAAACAGGATAGGAGAGTTCAATGTTACCTGGCTGCTCCTCAGTTCCTTCTAAAAATAACCTACTACACCCTTTAAAACAAAACCTTGACCATACAAGATATTAAAGCCCTTAGCTCAAGCACTCTTTGTACACAGCAGGAGGAGATGTTATCAGGAGCAGGCCAGCCAATAGAAACAACTGCTAAAGCAAAATCCTTTTGTGACTGATCCATCGTTTCTGAACACCCAGCAAGAAGCAAAGGGTCTTCCCTCACTGGAACAGAACAACCCTGTGTAACAGCAAGAAGCTTTGCACTTATCATTAGCTTCTATTCAAAAGAGCAAGACAGTGAAAAAATACTTATATACACTTATCATTTCTCTGCCATTCCCCCTCCCTACGCACAACCACCATCCCAAACAGTAAAAGGCAGGAAGTTGCTGTCTAGTGAACAGAACAGGATGTTGTAAGGCAGGACTTCTCACTGCCAGGCTCAGAGTGAAGCGTGAGCTGTTGTAAGCTGTGCAGCAGGAAGATTCAGACTGAAGTTCTGGCTGCACTTCTTTACCAGGGAGCAAGAGAACACAATGATGTTTATCATGACTTGCACAGATAATCTGCATTTGGAATAACACTGTCTATGCAACTGGCCACAGACAGACTTTGGCCCATGTAAGTGCATAAATACTGTCTCAAATGCCATCCATACCATTTGGAGATGTTTCCTCACTGAGATTACAGAGACTCTCAAGTGTCATATTTGGTGACTGGTCCTTGGCACATCCTCCACAGAGCAACCGTCATTCAAAGCATATGAAAAGAGTCACACAGAGGACAAACAAGTATTATGTTATAGCTGATACAGACAGAGCAAGCTGATGTATAAAATGGGAAATGCAGCTAGTGGGAGACTGTAAGAAGATATGAGATAGAGCAGTCCCACCCAATGATGTGCTGCCAATATTTTAAAATAACAGCTCCCAGAAGCATCTCCCTGTCATGTGGTGTATCCCACGCAGCAGGAGTGGCTGTGCTGCAGAGAGAAGTGCTGGGTGGGTCAAGGAATCTGTTTGTTCTTCTCGTTTTCCCCATTTAAACAACATTTTCATAAACAACCAAGGAGGGAGGTGGCTCCACTTGGCAGACAGACTCCTGAGTAAATTTGCTGGAAGCGTTTATTCTCTGCCTGAAAGCTGTACTGCGCATACTCAATAGCTGTGCATGGAGCTTAGCAGGTACAAGCCAAAGTAATGCTGAAGGTTTTGTGCAAAAAATGAGATTGACTCTTCCCCCAATAATCCTCCTTCCCCCTTCCAAAATACCTGGTCTCCAGTATAAGATGATGCATTTTAAAAGTAATGTGGTTTTATTCCACAGAATTGTTTGCATGAACCTCAAAAAAGAATGAAAGAATAATGATCTGAAAATGCAATTTGGCATAAGAAATCACTTTCTTCTTCAACAAAGGGCTTATTCCTGAAATTTCACTGACCATCCTCCTAACTCACAGTTGTCCCAAACCTGACAGACACAGATTTACCAGGTGGGATAAGTAAGTCTTAGATTCTTTCCCTATAATTCCCTCCTTTTAGGTACCCATTTGTTTCCTGACCACTTTTTTGCTTCTAGGAAACTGAAGAGATGTAAAACCACTGCAGTGCAGCAAGGCTCATCTCCATTTTCAATATGTGGTGCAGTGTAGGAAGAACTCAGTTCTCTTCCTCCCCATCCCACATATAGAGGATGCTTAGTTATAACTGCTACAGGGATTGCTTTACGTGCTTCAGTCACCTAATGGTAAAAAAATCCTGATTTTATTTTAGTCCAGACCAGGTTCTCAAACATCAGAGCTAGCCAGCTCAACTTACGCTCAGTGAGGAGACAAATGTACCTACCTTACACACCTCTGTCTTTTCATACTTGATAACCAGGTGTTGTATTGTCCTCTAGGGAGGAGCCCTATCAGGGCTAGGAGGCTGAGGCATTGCAAAGCTGCTTACACTTGAGACCACTTATGATTTATATATTGTATGACTAGCCAGAATCAGCCTCTAGGGTTAAGCTTTCAGATACTAGTTTGCCATAGACAGAAATAGTAAGTGATCTAATCAAGTATTTTGCTATTTAATATGTAGCTAATTAAGATATTATAATATATTCAGGAAGTAACATAGGTCTATGCCCTGTAAGAGATTTCTTGTAATATGAGAAAAATCACTTTTGTATAGGTTTACAGTGATTAATGAGAAGAAACTAGCATTAGAAAAATAAATAAGAACCAGAAACATACAGGAATGTTGGCAAAGAAATAGGGAGGCCCATCAGTAAATAAAAGCAGCACTGTGAACTGGGCTGAAAATAGTTCCCCAAGTAAATTTATCATCTTTGGTACATTAATAAATCCATGTGCATGGCATTTAGAAAATGGGACACAGTGCTAAAGATGCTGAAAATGCTAGTAAGGGAAATGGTGTGTGTTACCACCAAGTATTTAAAGGCAACAGGTTCTTCACTCTAGGGTGAAAAAAAGGTAACCTTGTTTCAGAGAAAGCAAGACAAAAATGGATTTGCACTCTGTGCAGGACTGCTATTCATTCCAGGCAAAACATAGTGACAGCAGGCAAAGTCCTTATTTACTGTAGCTTAAATGTAACCTCCTATTCTAACAGGTTAAACTTGTCAACATGGTCTGGGTGAGGGGAAAAGTCAGAATCCATTGCCTGAGAGGCTAAAAGTCAGCTCAGCATCCTTATCAGACAGTTCAGCCTGTGTTCACTGCAGCCAGAAAAAGAAAACCTATCGCTATAACATACCACATCCCCTCCATAGTGTGTGTCAAAACCCAACAACAGCACATCCTGAAGTTGGCACAGAGTTTGCCTTGCCTGGACAGTTTCCCACACCCTGAGCTAAGGAGTCACATCAGGACATGACATTCCTCATTTTAGGACTGTGACCCCTCTGGTCTGTGTTCTGGTTACAAACCACTATTGCTAGCTGGCAGCCGAGACTCCCAGTGCATGCATGTAAGTCACACAGAAACACTAAGCAGTCTCAGAAATGTGTGCAAAGTTCCTATACTTCAAACTGCAGAATGTCTATATATGCAGGAGGCCATAGCCTAGGTAGGTAGGGACAAACCACAAAGCTGAAGGAGAAGGCTAGTGCACAGTTTCCCATGTCTAGCATCAACTTAGTCAAACAAAAATTACCAGAACCAAGCCACAACACTGCTTTGTTATACCATGATCCAATATATAATCTTTCAGCAATTCACCTTCCCCCATTCCCTTAATCCCTATAGCAACACTGTTTTCCAGGGGGTCAGTTTTTCATGACTGCAACACAATACCATCACCCACTCCATGTTAAGGAGGAGGAAAAGTCACCTACTCGAAAACTTTAGAGTAGATGCCAGTCTTGGAATAAAGATGGCAAACTACATAAAGTCCACTGAGGACTTCTAGGCACATTTTGCAACTGTTCATTTATCCACACTATTAACAGTTTACATATCATTTCTAGCTTAAATTTGCTGACTTCCACTTACCACAACTATCTGTGCTTTAATCTTAGCTACCTTAGTTTGCTTTTCATTTGTGAGATATTTCACCCTGCCAACTTCAGCTAAAATCACAAATCCCAAACATATTCCATTATTCAAACTGCATCAGATTTGTACCTACTGTAGAAAATTTCAGAGCCTTACTGAGAAAGCCATATTCAGTTCATTACCTTTTTTAACAGCAGTTACTGGGAACCTCAATAGACAGCTGAAGAGCAGACAGTATTTTTTTTATCAGGGGGTAAATTCAACTGCATGAGCAAGATTGAAATAAGCCAGAACTTAGTTTCTGAGACTCCACTGACATAATTCTCCCTGCAGGATATGGAATGGCTACAAACAGAACAAATTCAGTACTTGATAACAATGTTAGATTAGAAAACATTACTGACTCCATATCCCCAGGCACAGTGTTAGAGTTGTGCTATTTCCCCCTCCCCTTTTTTTTTTTTTAATACAATGGCCTTTCTAGTCACCATTTGCCTTTCAAACTTTTGCCTTAAGAAGCTTTTGAATCCTCAGTTGTGTCTTTATCAGACCAGTAAGAGAATTTCAGAATTTCAGGTGGTTTGCACTTTGGGTTTGGTTTTGGTTTTGTTTTGGTTTGTTTTTTTACTTAACCTACTCACCACGGTCAGCTTGGAAGCTGTACCCAAAGTGTAGTTTAACACAATGACATGACTTGCCAGGTCTTAATAGCTCAGTGAAGGCAAAATGTTTAAGTCTGTTTTCTTCTTGTAAGAGAATCCTGGGGTACATGGTGATTATCATGGCTTACTAGACAAAAGGAACTCTATGGTCTAAAATACTTTCTAATTAGGATTTTACTCTCAAATATTTTTCATGTTTCAAATGCTCAGAAACACATTTAACAGGCAAAGAAATTGCCAACTGAAACACTACAAAAGAAAAAAGTTTTCATCTCTTGCATTATATGAATTCTACAAGACAGCAGTGGGACATTCATGTCAATAGTGCTGGCTGAACAACTTTTGCAAATAAAGGTAAAATTAAAAATGGCCATCATTTTACCCTTATCACAGATACAGTGATTGTTAGCACTGAGCCAGTCGGAGTGGCATATCGTAGATAATGAGGCCAATCTCAATGTTATCAGCATCTGTTACCTCACATTAGAAGTTAAGAAATGAGTAAGCATATTAATGTAGTAATGTATTTTTAAAATATGCATTTTAAGCATTGCCTGAGACTAGTAAACTTTAAGCAAGTAATCCCTGTAGAGAATATTCTGATAGTTATTTTGTGCATCAATGTTACTAGGCAACATTCAAATCATCTTATGCAGTTGGCCATACTTGTGCAAGATCACACAAAAAAAGGGACAACATTGCAAAACCATAGGCAGAGGTGGATTGAGACACTTGGAAGACATTGGAGTAATGCAGCAACATGACTGTAGAAGCGTTATGTGACTGCCAGTTTGTGTGTACTGGGTAGTACTACAGGAAGCCTATGGACCTTTTAGCCTCCCACATCCTTTCTTCAGGAAAACTTACACCTACCTGTACCAAAAAATTAATTTTTTCACAGGCTGTCTCTTGTGAAACCATTTCTGTCTCTGCAGTTGAGTACAATATGACCCTCTTTTTAGGGCAGCAAATGAGATCCAGGGAATCTCAACAATGCAGGTAAGAAAGATTTTTCACCAAACTTTTGTATCAGTCTTGGATACATATATATTATGGCAGACATCTGTGCTCCTTAGGATTCAGCTTTAGAAGAAATAAGGTCAGTTATTAAATCAGAAAGCAACACCCTATGACAAAGTAGCAGCAAGTCTGTAATGTTACTGTAACAATGTGCTTTATGGGAAAAGCAGGGACAAGCCCAAGAGAGTGGTACTAAGTATAGAGGATACAATCCATGATCACCACCAGATCCACGCCCCCTTATGTCTGCAACACTTGTCTCAACCTGATGTTGCACACCTGTGTTTAGCTATAGCATTTGAAACATTTTCTTGCTCAAGTCTCAGCATCAGACTGTATTTTCATTGTTCCATAAGTGATCCTGTTGCATTCAATGGAACCATTCCTGAAAAGTCATCAATTGCATTGGGAATGGTAATAGACAAGTATAAATCGCTCTGCATTCTCCTGACTTCACTACTTCTAAAGATTCAAGTATAAATACTTTAAACTCTAGAAATCATTCTCCAGCTTCTGGATACTAAGCATTCCCTTCTATTGAATGGTAACTGGCTGGGCTGTCAGTTAAACAGTTTAAAAAAACACCCCAACTACAGATAAAAGTCCTTGAATCTTCTCCTGTTGATAGAGCAGCACTATGTCACAACAACAGAAACTAGTCAAGACTTTCTAACTCCAGTAGCATAAGTACTCACTGCTACTGCTATGGAAGATTATCAGATCCATGAGAATAGTGAGATATGCTAAAAGGGGATTTAACTCAACAGTTTCATACACTAAGTCATCAATGTCTTACTCCTGCAAAGTGCATGTCTTCTGCAAGGCTCCAGAAAGAATCAAAGACTCAACTATATCAGTTGTTTATATAGCAGAGTCCAATTTGTGTTTCTGGATTTATGTCCCAGGTGGAATTATGGCCTCAAAAGAGGCTGATATCTCTAGTCACTATATCCATTAACTATAGCTTTAATGATTTATTTTATTACTATTATTTTACAAAGTCTTTATTAAAGGCTCTTGCTATAACAACATTCACTTAGGAGTCCTTAGGACTTCAGTCCCTTTAAATGCACAAATAATTTTTCCAAATATTCTGACTTAGCCAGCCAACCACATCAATCCATCAACTTCGAGAAATAAAGGAAACAAGACTCTTGGGTTCAAGATTAGAATTCCACATGATATTCAGAAGGCTTACAGAACTGAACTGAAAAGAACCAGCAACTATTTTATGCCAAATTCAGCACTAGCATTAACAGATGCAATTTCCAAATTTATGCCAAGCTGCAGCCACTTATTCTGAGAACATGACCTTTTTCATTCCAGTTATTCCTACCTCTCCTTGCCCCCAGTCTCTTCTTTATTTTGGCACACAACCCAAGACTTCATGCACCAGTTAGGTTTCAATAATACTCCAGTGGCAGTTTCCAGTAAGAGGTAGGAACAGCCAAAATGCACATTATAGGGCCTTTATAAATAGTTAAAAACCAAACAACATGCCTTAAAGAACGGACTGACAATAGCAGAAAGAGGCTGGATCTGCGAACTTGTAAAAATAATGAAAATTGAAGAATCAAACTTAGTTGATCGAGGAATCAGGGTGCACAAGACAGTACTGTTTCAAATATGATTCTGCATTCATTAATAGCAATGAGTATATTTATTATGATTTGGTCAACCAAAAAGCATTTAACACTTGTAAATTCATGTTAAACAACAGGCTAAAGATTTAAAAAGGATTCAGTTAACTATTATTACACAGAGAGCTCATTAATCCGCTGATGCTTCATCCAGATGTCTAGGTATCCAAAGGCTTAAAGTGTAAGTAAACCAATAGGTCAACAATGTAGGCTTTTCTGTTAATCTAACATTGGCTTTAAAAGAAACCTGGATTAGTGAGGCCTAGCTGTCTAATCATTAATGAAAGATTTTGCTCTTTTTATGCCAAGTTTCAGATTTATCCAGGACAAAACTGCTGAAAATAACTTTGAACAAAGTTACGGCTAAGGATGTTTTGTTGCTTAATTTCAAGCCCACTTAAAGGCTGGACCAAAACTCTCATCTTACATCTCCCCCTTTACAGATGAACAGGAACTTGACATTCTCTCTTGCAGTAACTCACTTCAAAGTTATTTCAGTTTTATATCCTAGCCACTCAATAAGACCTCTATTTCAAGTGACTCCAGCACAAGAAGTATTGAACTAACAGCTCTGAAGACAAAAGATCTGACCACAGACAGCACACAACACAGGAAAGTAGCAGAGCAGTCTTTCATTCCCCTAGCCATAATCCAGGTGGTGAATATAAATATGGACTTGATATAAATGCAGACTTCAGCAGCATGTCTCTTTGCATACTATAATGGTAGTCTCTCTCAAAAGCTGAGAGATGCGCTGAGCTGAACAAACCCAGGAGTGAAAGCAGTGAGAATTTACCAAGATTTAAAATAATGTCCTAGAAATGGAAAATCCACATGCTGCCATCCACCATTTGAATCAGCTCATTGACTATCAACCTCGTCTAGTGGAAGGTGTCTCTGCCCATGGCAGCTGGGTTGGAACTAGATGACCTTTAAGGTCCCTTCCAACCCAAACCATTCTATGGTTCTATGAATTGTTATTGAATGGAGAATCATTCAAGATCCAGGTTAGGAGCAGAGTCATAGAAGATGGTGAATTCAGCTACATATAGTTTTTAAAGAGTGAAAAGTATGTTTAGCAGTATGATTGCTAGGTACATGCACATTCTTGAAGTTGGCCTGCGACTGCCAAAGCCACCTGGATGCAAATTATTCCCAAATATTTGCAACATCAGTATTTGGAGTGATGACTTATACTGAGTGATCCCTAGCAGCTAGAACAACCAGAGCAACTGCAGAGTTAACCATAAACAATGGATTTCCAGTGTTAATGGAAGTTAGGAGAACAAAAAAACCAACAGCAACAACAACAACAACAAAAAACCAAACAAAACACAAAAAAAAACAAACTAAACCAAGCAAACAAAAAAAAACCCTCAAAAAACCAAAACAAACAAAAAAGCCTCCCCAAAACCCCCCAAAAATCCAACAACCCAAGCCCAGAAATCACATCACATCGCTATTATTACAGCTAATATTACATATAAAGGCTTAGAGCTAACAAAATGTCATGGGCTGCGTTCTTCAGCAAATTTCAGTTCCAATTTCAGAATAAGTTTCTATGGCAACTGAATTGTTACTCCACGTGGTTTATATTCCAATTCATGCTTCAGATCATGTTTGACATACTTCATAAGCTATCAATTTACATTTAAGTGATTCTTTGTTTGGGGATATAAAAAGCCATATGCTGGGTTGCAGGGATTACCATAGCTTTTGTATTTTCCACACAGCTTCTTTTAATTACAAAGATAAAATTCTAAATATTTTAATCAGAACTTTAGCAATGCATTAAGGTAAAATTTAAAAGAAACAAACATGTTCAGTATTTGTGGTACTGAATGCCTAGAATGTCCCTGTTATTTTCCCTACTCTTTTCCTCTTGCAAAGGCATCAGTGGGCAGGACATGTCTGCACCTCACAATTACCCTACCTAACTACTAGCAATGCCATGGGTAGTAGCATGAGACCAACAAAGGATGCACAAAGCTCACCAAAGCCTGGCTCTGTGTCAAGGTCAGTCATTAGAAGATATTCTAGTATAAGCATATTTCTTTAAAAAAATAAGAGGTACTACATCTCTTTTAAGGGATATTTTATAGCAAGTGTACTCCCTTTAAGGAATTATGGTTCTTTCTCCCCATTCAAATGTCATTATCTACTTCCAACTATGAATTATTTTAAACTATTAAAGCTCAACAGTTAGAACATTCAAAGGTATTGTAATTGATTTCAGATGACTACTTAAATTAAAAGTGAAGTTAACGTGAAGCTGTCTTAAAAAGCAATATTTAGCAGTTTTGAATATTTAGCAGTCTTAAAATTAGAACTTGTCCCATTTTTACAATAATTAGTGTTTAGATCATAATTATAGTTTGACTATCATTTTAGTAATCCTTGAAGAGCTTAGCTGCAAATAGAGAGTGCTTATCAAATGTACAAGAATGCTTCTAACCAACAGAACACACTCAAATCCTTTCAGCTACAGAGTTTAAGAGACACCCTTGGGTGTGGGAGAAAAGAGGGGATGAAGACAACACACACACACTTCCAGATATTCAAAGCCTGCAAAATGAAGGCCAATTTGACATCACAGTCAAGTGCCTTCAGAGAATCTCCATCATTCAGAACTTATATGGGATATTAAGCTTTTGGTACTTCCTTCATTCAAAAATTTCTACAATGCCTGCTTCTCCAGAAGTCCTCTAAGTCTGACCATCAGGTACATGTTTTGGAGGAAGCAATTGCATTTTCCAGTTCTTTCATTTAATCCTGAACCTTTTCCTCAGGCCACTTATTACTATCTTTGTACCAACAAATCTTCCAGAGATAAAGTTTCCCTCTGTGATACCCTCTGGACCCAGACAAAGATTTTTCAGAAAGCCTCTACCTAGAAACTCCGTCCCAGTCAGATGAGTTATTGCAAACCCTATCCTGGACATACTATCAGCTGAAAGATTTAAGACATATCAGTGTCTACCTGTTGTTTACATACTCATTAAAGAGCCTTTTCAAGTTTGTACACTGTATGCCATTTCTTTGTCTGGGTCAGAAGTACAAAACATGGTATTACTCTGACCTGTAATTTCAATGGCAAGGTCTGAAATACATCTGTGATTTATTACCTTTACACAATTTCTACTATTTTAAGTATAGGCTTCTAACAACATAAGATGAATACTTAAACAGAGTATAGTCAGGTTTGTTAAGATCAAAGCTTTTTCAGATGGAAATCCACACTAAGAAGAGGACACATTCAGTAACTATATTTCTTTAGTGGTTCTCTGCTGACTCCAAGCTACTGAACAGCTAAGTCATTTATTTAGCATATGAATAAGAGATATCCCTTAAAATACAGTCCTTTTCATGCAAGCCAGCTTAAAGCTGTGGGAATTCATTGTGAAGTCTGTTCAGAACAGTAGTTAAATGTCTGGGGCAGCATTATTTTCATGAAGTGGAAACTACATTAACAAATATAAGGTTCAATACTTCTGTTCCTTTCTGGTCTGCCATAGCTCTTTTAGTTCAGTGCCTCTCCAATTTCGACTATGATATCCTTCCAAAACCAACATTTATGTGCTCAGATTTTTGCATGCAGCATCAGTCCTTAAAATACCAAAACTTACTAACTTTAGTCACACTGCAGAAACGGAAAAAAGTTCTGGAGAATGAGGGGGAGGATTCCTCAAATAGCTTTGCAAAAGAACTATGCAATTTGCAAATCAATTTTGTTGTGCCAATGACTAATTTGTGCTTTTATACAGTGATATTCTGCAGTTTCCGGTAATCTTAGTAAGACAATGCTTCACCACTTTATCAACTGCATTAGAAGAATAATGTCATTTATTACTTAAAATGGACAACAGATTACTTTTCATACAATTTTGCGCATTTAATTTACAGCAAATATTTTCAACTGATATTTTCTCTCCTCCTCTCAATTTCCTTCTCCACATTCAACTATCCATTGAGGACAAGAATTTGATCCTTGAATGAAAAAGAAAACTGGCAGTTTAGGGTCTGCAGAGTCTCTCTTTAATCCGTGAAAAATACTTCAAAGCCTAAAGACTAAACAGAATGTATTCTTTGTTATAGGAGAACCAGGCAATTTTATGCTTACCAGCCAGTTGGAATTCATGACACATGAGTTTGGGAGCATCATTTCTGAGGATGGAAGGAGATTTTGAATATCAGTAACTAACTACACCAAGTATTCTTGATAGTCACAGTATTTTTTTCCCTTCTGAAAAGGGAAAGGAAAAGGAGTGGAAACTAAAAAAATGCATAAATGGTAAAAAAAAAAATAAATAAAAATCAAACTTGTAGGACCCCTTGTAGCTCATAAGTAGGGTCATCGCCCGACCTGTTTCCTTAAACTGCAGTAGAAGAATAGAATAGAATAGAATAGAATAGAATAGAATAGAATAGAATAATGGAATAGTTAGGGTTGGAAAGGACCTTAAGATCATCTAGTTCCAATCTCTCTGCCATAAGCAAGGACACCTCACATTAAACCATACCACCCAAGGCTTCGTCCAACCTGGCCTTGAACACTGCTTGGGGATGGAGCACTCACAACTTCCATGGATAACCCATTCCAGTGCCTCACCACCCTAGCAGTACATTAATGATGTTCTGTATTATGTATAATTTTATGTGAGGTGTGTCATTAAAAACAAGCAAACAAAACAAAACAAACCCCACAAACCTACAAAGAGCACAGCATCCTCCCAGAATTCAGACTATGCTAAGCAAGCACAGATATCAGTAAGGTAATGCTGTTCAGCACCCAATGCTTAGCTTTTATGTCTACGTTTCCTTCTCATTCCTTTCCAGCTGTCCTCTTGGGATAAGATTAATGAAAGAAAGCTTAAAGGTAAAAGAAATCAAAAGGAAAACCAAGAACAAATTACCACTTAAATCTACTTCTGTAGCATGTCTTTCACACTGTGAATTTGGGCAACTCAAGATCTTTCTCAACTCATGCCACTACCAATTCCCCTAGATAACCTTCTTCATATTGGGCCCAGAGAAAGGCAATGCAGGTATACACAGCTGCCAGACTGATCCTTTGGGGCAGTACATGTAGATCACTGAAACAGTCTTCCAAGACTTCCAAGAACCTCATGTATTGCATGTGCTACTCTGGGTTCACTGTGATGCATTCTAATACTTCAGGCTCAGTCTTCATTCACATTGACTATCTTAAAAATCCAGGAACAGGAGACATTTCTAGATCACTAGCTACTGTCCTTTGCTTTTTGTTATAACAACTGTTCTTGATATGCCCATGAGACTACTCTACAGTCCTAGGAATGTCCATCTGAGCAGTCTGGCCTGAGCCAGCATTCTTGGTACACTAGCCAAACCCACAATATTTACAGATCATGCTCTCAACTGCCCAGAGGAACATTTCTTCTGGCAGAATGCAAATGAACTCATGGTTCAGAAAATTCTGTGTAGAAAAGAAGGAAGACAATAGCAAGTTAATAGCATAAACTATCAGGTTTCCAGGAAGAAGTTCCTTGTTTTGTGCCCTGTAACACACCGTGCTACCAGAACAAACCAATTAGTGACAAAAAGAAGCAAATAGCAGAGATGGGGCCACACGAAGAAACGAAGTCTTCAGGTTCTGCTGACTCAAGGCAGTTTTGTACACCCTCCCTTGCATCATGTGAATGACAGCGAAATTGACACAAACACAAGCTCGCAGAGCATGCTGTTTACTGAGGTTTTCCTTGTAACCAGTTTACTCATGTCATTCAAGAAACTGGCAACAAAATTTGATACCACTGTAGAAGCCACTTTCTGCTACTACAAAATATTCACTGTAAATTGCAAAGTGGCCCTGTAACTTCAAATCTGCTAGTTTTTATTTGCTTTGGAGAAATTTGTTTAAAGTAACAGAGCCTGTGTGAGGGTAATTGCTACACTCATGCTTCACTAACAGCAAGCAGTCTTCAGAGTTTAAAAAGCAAACATGGGTCATGTGAACCATGCTGCATACCCTCCATTTACGCCACACAGGACAGAATAACTTTTTTGACAAGCAGGTGAGTGCACTTGCCATCATTTAGCACTAGCTACCAGCCATCAACAGAAATAACTGGGGTTTTTTTAATCAGTAGTCTGGATCAAAACTCCCACTGTGCAGTGGTTACTGGACATCAGATTCACAAGAACATTAGGCTGTGAACTATGTATTCAGACCAGCAGTTATATGCTGTCCCCTGCTACTGTGAGGCAGAAAAAGACAGGGACAGGGACTAAATACATGCAGGGAATAGTCAGAAATAGTCAGAACTTGGCTAACAGGGGAGACTTATCTGCTCTCCTCCAGTTTCTTCTACTCAAAACAAAGCTTTCCCTGTTTTCTGAAAGTCGAAACTTACAACTCCCTTGAACTGAAAGGAAGTGGATGCTTTTAAAGCGTGAATAAAAAATGAAAACCATTATCTTTCAGCCTGTATGTTATCTCACATAAGTACTCTGTGCACAAGTCTTCCATGTGGTAGGAAGCATAGAATAGTTAGGGTTGGAAAGGACCTTAAGATCATCTAGTTCCATACCCTGGTATGGGCAGGGACATCTCACACTAAACCATGCCACCCAAGACATTGTCCAACCTGGCCTCGAACACCGCCAGGGATGGAGCATTCACAACCTCCCTGGGCAACCCATTCCAGTGCCTCACCACCCTAACAGGAAGGAATTTCTTCCTTA
This sequence comes from Agapornis roseicollis, assembly GCA_002631895.1. Classification (NCBI taxonomy): domain Eukaryota; kingdom Metazoa; phylum Chordata; class Aves; order Psittaciformes; family Psittacidae; genus Agapornis; species Agapornis roseicollis. The sequence continues at coordinate 301,762 of NDXB01007678.1, read as the reverse complement.
TAGCCAATCTAAATTTCCCCTGTTCAAGTTTTAACTCATTACCCCTTGTCCTGTCACTACAGTCCCTAATGAAGAGTCTATCCCCAGCATCCCTCCAAGACTTGGGTGGTATGGTCAGAGCATTTGCCAGTGGAGACTGAGGCAAAGAAGTAGTTCAGAACCTCAGCCTTCTCCAAATCCTGCGTAGCCAGTTCACTCAATAGCTTCTGGAGGGGGTTTACGTTGTCCCTAGTCTGTCTTTTATTTGTTACATACCTATAGCATTCCTTCCTGTTATCCTTAACATCCGTAGCCAAGTTGAATTCTAACTGGACTTTAGCTTTCCAAACCTGTTCCCTATCTTCCCAGACAACACCCCTGTATTCTTCCCAGGCTGCCTGTCCTTTCTTCCACCTTCTATAAGCCTCTTTTTTCCTTCAAATTTTCCTCAGCAGCTCTTTATCCACCTAAGGAGGTCTCCTGGCCCCTCTTGCTGCACTTCCTTGTACTTGGGACACAACACTCCTGAGCTTGCAGTAGGTGATCCTTGAATATCCACCAACAGTCTTGGCCCCCTTCCCAAGGGGCTACATCCCGTGGAACTTTACTAAGCAGTTTCCTGAAGAGGTCAAAGTCTGCTCTGTTGAAGTCCAGGGCAGTGAGCTTGCTGCGTGCCCTTCTCACTGTCCTGAGGATCTCAAATTCTACCATCTCATGATCGCTGCAATCAAGGCTGCCCTGGAGCATCGCATTTCCAACCAACCCTTCTCGGCTGGTGAGCACGAGTCCAAGCATGGCACCTCTCCTTGTCAGCTCCTCTATTACTTGCAGAAGGAAGTTGTCTTCCACACAGTCGAGGAACCTCCTGGATCGCTTGTGCCAGGCTGTACTGTCCCTCCAACAGATATCAGAGTGGCTGAAGTCCCCTGTGAGGGAGGACAAGGGCCTGTGGGAATGAGGCTGTTCCTATCTGTCTACAGAGTGCTTCATCCACAGATTCCTCTTGATGAGGCATTCTCTAACAGATCTCCACAGTAATGCCTTCCATAGCTCTTCTCCCTTTAACTCTGACCCACAAACTCTCTGTTGACTGCTCACCTGTCCCCAGACAGAGTCCCATACCCTCCAGCCTATCCCTAATACAAATAGCAAGTCCCCCTCCCCATCTGCCAGGCCTGTCTTTTCTAAAGAGCCTGTAACCTTCCATTCTAACACTCCAGTCATAGCAGCCATCCCACCATGTTTCTGTGATACCTATTATATCATATCCCCGTAGTTGTGCACACATCTCTAATTCCTCTTGTTTGTTTCCCATACTATGGGCATGTGCAGAGAGGCATCTGAGCTGAGCTCCAAAGAAAGCCGGCTCATAGGCTGGAGTGGCTGGAATATCTTTACATTGCTCCAATCATTTATTATAGGTGCTGGCAACTGACTGGGTGTGTTGGGATGGAATGATGCCCTCCTCCCCCAGCACAGCTAGTTTAAAGCTTTCTTGACCAGCTTGGCATGCCTCCTACCAAAACGGCTCTTCCCCTTTGTTGTCAGACAAGCTTCACCAGCCTCCAGTAGACCTGAACTCCCAAATCGAGTCCCATGTTCTAACTACCCCAACCCCCGACTATGGCACCACTGTTCTAACCATTTATTAACCTGGCCAATCCTCCTAGCCTTTATAAGGTACTCCCCTTTATCCTGGAGAACTGACAAAAAGACTATCTGAGCTTCAGAGCCCCTAACCACTTCTCCCAGGGTTCTGTAGTCCTTCTTAATATTCTCCAGGCTACTACTGTCTATATCACTAGCACAATCAGAGTTCTTGGTGCCTCTGGCTTATTACTACATCTGCCAGCATTGTGTGCCACTGCCTACTACAAGGTCCCACAAGAACGGATACTTAATAGTGCCACTATGGTGTTTCACAGTGCTTTGCGGAAGACATTAGATGCCACTCCTATTGCCCTTCCTGACATGTAGAGAATGCAGCCAGAGTTCAAAGTGGAGGCAAAGAGTTTGGTCTCTTTAGGGAGATGGAAACATCAAGATTACCTATGGGAAATGCTTTGAATGCCTGCACTCTCATATTGCATAACAGATTTGGGAGTGTGATCCTGGAATTGGTTCCCTTCCTCTGAGCACAGAAGAACCACCCAGAGATGTTTGGATTGAGGGTGGATCTATTAATTCTTCAGATGTTCATGGAGCCAGTCCTCAAGCTGGCATCTCTGTTTAAAAAGGCCACAGATGACATACAGAGGAACTTGTTATTTCCTATTAGTTTTGGTGCTTTAGATAGCTTTTTTTATTCCTTTGGGAAGACACCTTCCTGGTGCAAAGTATCTTCCCAGCCTTTGCAGTGGTCAAGAAGGAATTGCAAGTATGCATTACTGGAAACAAGAGTTCTGGCCTGTAAACTCCAACCAACTCAAACATGGTAGTTCTTATTCACTTGCTTTGCTCTGTTGTATTCACACAGCCAGCTTTTCATGAAAACACACATGCAATTTTACATAGATAACACTTGTACACTTTTGACTGAATTAGTGCTCAAGGAACATATTGAAGAACCCAACCAACATTTTAGAAGATTCAAATGAGGATGAGTAAGCCTAGGGCTCAAAAATCCTTATATTGAAACATATAAGGAAACTTCAGAAGTAAGAGTTTAGAGACTTGCAAGCACAACCAGTTTTCATAAAAGGAGCAAGTCTTATATCAACCGAAAGCAGTTGACACTGTTGTTGGTTGGACCAAGATCAGCTGGTACTGCACTAAGGACTTCACTACCTTAAAACACATTGTCCTATTCACAACACAACAGCTAACCTTATGTAGGTAAATCCAGCTTACAGACATAAATTGCATGAAGATAATAAGAAAAAATACTTATAGGCACATTTATTACTAGCTTCTGTTTAACTGAGAAACAAGCGGGTTGCATTTGTGTCATACTAGACTTTGTAAGCACACCCTGCCTTGCTATGAGCTGCAATAGCAAAACAGCCCTTATATTTGTTTATGCATCAGTGTCCTCACCCTTCTCACTCCCGACCACACACCAAATCAGAGAGTAGAACTGGATCACAGACTGCCAATACAAGCATACATCCCAGGTCAGGGGCATTACTATATTTAATTCTTCTGCAGTTTCTAGTGTGCTTTTCTGTGCTAAATTTCAATCCAGTCTTGGGACTGAGAAACCCAGGTACCCATTCAAGTAAAAACACAAACAGGACATACACCGCTGGAGCTGGAATACATATCTGATTCAAAAAAAGAGCCTCAAATCACTGAAATCAATGAATTTGGCAGGGAAAACCAAACAGATTCTTGTTACCTTTTTGGACTGTGCAACTATATACAAACAATATTTCTGTTTCACCAGTTGCTGGAGAGCCACACAGCAGGTAGGACCTCACTGGTAGACCTGGTCAAAAATTAAAAAGAAAATTCATTAAAAATTCATTCAAGCCCTATCTCCTTTGATTTCTACTCTAGTCTGATTAGTCTGGTTATCTAGTGCACTAACCAGAACTACAGACAGTATGAGCTTTAAGGCTTCTTTTCCAAGGTAAACGAAAGTCTAAAGAACTCAAGGCAAAACACAGACTTCCAGGGCTTCCAATAGTCCTTCTCCCAAAGCAGAAGCTCTGGGCTAGAACCCTCAAAGCTTCTAGATTCTAATCAGCTGTTCTGCCTTGCTCAACACTTCATTGTGTTCACCAAATCACCAAGCAGGTGATTTGAATCAGCAACTGCCATTTCCAAGGGGACATGTAAAAATTTCTGATTTGAAGATTACTGGAAGCAGTGGCTTTATTCTGAGTTGGGATAAACTTGAACTAAGATTTCTGATTAGCCAGAAATACTGCAAGTTCATAATGCTCAGGAATAAACACTGCTTGCAATTTGGTTTTGTAGAGCACCAGTAAGTGTTTGGGGCATTGCAAATGATTTCTTAGGGGTAGCACTTGAAATCCCCACAAACACTCCAGAGAAGTTAACCTCAGTAATTTAGGTTTTGTTGAAGTGTTTCACAATGTCAGAGATGTACTGGAGAGGAAAACTATCATTTAAAAAATGGTATCTTAGGCTTACAAGTGATTGATTCTGGTAACAGAATGAAAATATAACCTGAGGTCAAACCAGACAAAACCAAACAACAACATAAACAACAACCAGGAAAACAAAACAAAACAAAAATCCACAAAAAACAAAACCCACCCCAAAAGACAATTCATTCCCACCACAGAGAACAACATGCCCACTCCTTGAGCCACCAATTTTTTTTATGGCACTTTCTAGCCATGATCAGCATGTCTTTCTTTTTGTGACTGTCTGTGCTTATAGAGAGACAACTAGTTTCAGACTATGCTTAGTCCCTCTGTGAAAGTACAATTCCTTATATGGCACTAAAACAAGCACATCTGAGCTTTTGCTAGATGGCATGTGCATAGCTTATATATGTCCTAGACCCCTCACTACTAAATGCAGGGTCTTAGCCAAATTTGCAGGAGTTCTTTAAAGTCAGGTATTGGAGGTTTATTCCCACTTTCACAGAGACTGAACAATTCTTGATATATAGTCTGTCAGCTGCTACATCCCATGGCATGTTGCTATGGTTTCATTAACTTGAAGCTGAAGCCAACACCCCAGTTCTTTAGAGCAACACTCTTGAGTTTCTTTAAATATAGGATAGAGAAAGCCGCCTCTTCTACCAGACCTCACAAGGTCTGGACCAGTGAGCAAATCAAAGCTCAGCTGTCCCCCAAAGGCAGCTCTAGCCAAGCCATACAAACCAACCAGTCTGCAGCACAGCAACCTTGCTCATGACATGGCCAAAGTGACCCCTAGGAAATACTGGGAAATAGACTTTTCTAGTATTGTACTCTTGGTAACATATTGCTGGCACATATTTAGTGCAAAGTCAGACTTCTAGAGAGAGTCAGATGTTCTTAGTCAAGTTTAGATTTTCAGTGGTTTGCCCTGAGTCCTAACTTCCCAAGAGCTTTGCCTGCTATGACCATGCTCATAGCACTTCATTGGGCAATATCAGGGTAGTAATTTACCAGGATTGTGACAAGCTCTTGTCACTGCTTTTGGAATCCTCTTTGTCCATGTCATGGTTTAAACCCAGCCACACACCTCATTCACTCACTCAATGCCCCCCCTTTCTTGCCCTCCCCCTACTCCTGGAGGGATGGGAAAGAGAATCAAAAGAATTCAACTCCCCCAGGTTGAGATAAGAACAGTTTAGTAACTAAGGTATAACACAAATCACTACTGCTACCACCAATAATAATAATGATAAAGGAAATAACAAGGGAAGAGAATACAGCATCTCACCAGCCACTGACAGATAACTCATCCCACCCTGCCTGCCCAAGTAGCAACTGATACCTCCTCCAACCCCCCAGAGCACTAGCCCTTCCAGGTAACTCTCAGTTACATCCTGGGCATGACGTGCTGTGGTATGGAATACCTTTTTGGTCAGTTTGGGTCAGGTGTCCTGTTTCTGCTTCCCCCTGGCCTCCCCTCCTCCCTGGCAGAGCATGAGACTCACAAAGTCCTTGGTCAGAGTAAACATTAATATTATCAGCTTTGTTCCCAAGCTGCAAGTCAAAAAACATCTGCACCAGCTACTAAGAAGGAGAAAAATTGACTTCTACTGCTAAACCCAGGACAGTCCAATAAAAGATACTGACATCAATGTGAACCAACACCTTCCAAAGGATATCTCCTGTTCATTATGAGCACTTTTTCTGCTACTAATGTTATCTTTGTTATATATCACAGCACAGCTCACTTCTGAGAAAGCACATGCTGGCTATTTTTAAGTGTGTGTGGGGGGGACACCCAAATTATTTATTTATTTATTTATTAGGCAATCTTTCTCCCACCACTATTCTCTACTGGGATCCTGAATTTCAGATGTTAGGAGTTACAGTTATGGAATGAGATTACCTGCTCCTTGGATTCAGCAATACTGGAGTTTATGCAAAGGAGCATCAGTCATATTGTGTTATTTCCATGGGAACAGGCACCACAGGAGCAGCTAAGGTGAAGCTCCTTTTGAATTTTGCCTAGGGAAGAAACCCAGTGTCAAAGACAGTCTAAATAAATAAAGCCACATACACAAACAAACACCTATTTCTTTGAATTTAGAGATTTATGAACAGGTTCAGTATCCTTGATACTTGCTCTCCTCTCTGCCTCAAGCTCTAGAAATTTTAATTTCACAAGACACCTGGCTATCAGATACACCAGACAAAATACCTACTCCAGGCATGCATCAAAGTCAATAAGATAAGAATCTATCCCAACCTCTGTTGAAGCACAACCAGTATTTATTTAGTTTTTCCCTTAAGCACTGATGCTTGCTATTTCTTAACTTGAACAAAGCCATCTAGACTGTCTGACCATTTCCAGAAGAGCAGCAATTAGCTGCTTATAACCTCGTGATATCTGTGATTATAGTCTGACTTAAGAACCCTGGACTTCAGTTCTGGTTATGGATCAGGCATTTCTGTACCCCAAAAAAGCCGTTTAGCTGGTTTGTCCTCACCTTCTCTCACTGCCAAGATCTGGAGAATGACCAAGTATTTAAGCTGCAGTTTCACAGAAACTATCATAGAACTGCATCATCAGGCTGTACTTTAATAACAATCTGATCCAATCCAACCGCTAACCACCACAGTCTTGCTTTGTCCTTGTCTCAGAGTCCCACACGCCTTCTTCACATTAACCGAAAAGATGCCATAAACGTTATTCACTTTCTTGACAGATCTGAGAGCAAACACAGCATTATATGGGGACAGATAAAGGCCAGAACCAGCAAATGGGAAGGAAAGGAGGACTGTATGGCCAATTAGATCAACTTCAGTCATCCTAGGAGCACAGCTTTTGCAATTCTCAAATTACACTGGCATCTGAAATTTGTGGGCTCGTTTTTTGTTTTATCCTTTTCATTTTTATTTTTTTTTTATCCTTTTCATTTTTTATTTTTTTTTTCCAAGCTCAAGTATTAGAAGTGGAAGGAAAAATGTGAATGGAAGGCCACAGCAGAGCCTCTTGGTCCAAAGAGCTTTCACTATTTGAACTAAACAGAGTGTATTAGAAAAGGACAAGATCAGACTCCTCAACTATCATGAACAAAGAAGGCCTATTACTGACTACAGCAGTACTCACAACATGAAATGGATTAAGGCCCAGAAGCTGAAGTGAGGTGGTAGACAAATGAGATAGGTCCTCTAGCTGTCAGACCACTAGGAAAGAAGGGATGCAGTTTGACCACACAGCAACTCAGAAGCAGAACTAGTTAGCTGCCCTTCCCTTTCCCTGTATACTCTTTCAACAATTTTAACCAGTCAGTCTAGTGCTTTCTAGTCTAAGCATCTGTTACAGCTTATTTTGGCTCAGCTTCAGATCTCAGTCCTGTTCTTGGGAAGGTATTTTGCCAAATGAAATAGCAACCTTTTGGCTCCAGTGCTTGTGAGCAGATATTTAAAATATTGTTTTTGTCAAGGACAACTTCTTTTGATGGGCTGCAAAAGAGCCAACTTGAACTTGAAAAATTATTACAATTCCTTACAATCCCTGGAAGCTCTGGTTTGCATTTGATTAAAGGAGAATGTAAACCAAAGATTTCATTTTAATGGAGCAGTTTTGAACCTTTGCGAAAGTTCCACCCAGAAACTAGAAGAACTTCTGCTGTGACACGAACTGGATGTACCACTTAAAACGATTAAGTACCATGTTCTATTTGCGTAGAATGTGTCCTGTAATTTGACTTCAGCTGACAAAACAAATGCGTTTAGCCACAATCAAGATACATTGAAATCAGTACTGTTATGAACCCATGGTGAGAACTATGTCTTAGAAAAAGCTTGCTATTACACAGGAAATACAATTCTAGTTCCAATGCTGAACAAAGATGATAAAGACTGAACAGTACCTTACACAAGCTCTGTTAAATACTAGACTATGCTACAAGTCACTATCTACACAGGCAGTGGTATTTGTTTTGAATATCTCAGTACCAACAGAATAGCGAATTAGTTTTTAGTTGAAGAATATTGAAATACTCTGTTCAATGCTGTTGATGCACAACACAATAGCATAGAGAGTTTCTATGACAAAGCAGACTGAAAAAAGGCATACAAAAGTTTTCAAACACAAGGAATAAAAAGAGAAGCAAAGAAGCCTAAAAAAAAGGCTTCTGCAAAGCTCTGCTAGCATGGAGTCTCATCACCTTTGGAGAGCTCTGTTACAGGATTCAGAGTGACCAAAAGGTAACAAGCACGTATGCTAATTTACAGGTAACAAACAAATTTGTTTTGTTACCAAAAGGTAACAAGCAAATTTGCTAATTTGCTGTAGCCATCCATCAGCAGCTCAACATTTCTTAACCAACAACTTTCTGTGAGCCTTTGTATACTCGTAAAAAAATACAAGTCTCCCCAGGAAATGAGAAGTGTGCTCCACGCACTACCTTTTTCCCCATAGCATTCAGACTTGCTGTAGATGGTGGCAAGATGGATCATTTTTTACCATATGTCTGACATCTGTTTTTTAGGGAAATCACCCTGCAAATACGATTAACTGGCTCTAGGATACCATTATTTACAATGAATACCCTGTTGTATATTGAAGGTATCAGTAATGCTATTCCCTTAAAAAGATGTAGGATACCTACTCAGAGCCTAGAATCTCTGCTGGGGATGTTGGCTGTTTGTCCCCACGTGCTTGTCCTTCTGTGAAGTTATACATCTGCATTACAAACATCACCATACAGTGATAGCTGTGGTACCTGAGCAAGTTAGCTCGGGTGTGGGAAATAATATAGCACAGAAATTGAGTGAAGGGTGTATTAGTCCAGGGAGGCTGCTGTACTAACATGACCTTAGGGCTTCTCACACCTGAACTATTTTGAGTATGTCTGCATTGCAATGTATTTGCCGATACATTTGTTCTAATGCATTCAACACAAACATATGTATTTTTGTATTTTAATTATTATTTTCATCTTGACAGTGATGCTATATTGCCATCAGCTTTCAATATTCATACTATTAAACAATCCCCAAATCTGTGAAAGTGGGTAAAAGTTTTGCATATTGACAAAACAGTATTTGCTTGATACAGCATTCCTATGGTCATAATTTTCTTTTGTAACATTAAGAATTAAAACCATACAAAGAAAAGCAAGCCCCAAATCCAAATCCAGCAATTATTGCAAGACTTGCAACAAAACAATGTGTTTGGCATCACACTTTTGGTGGCAATACACTAGCAGGGTACCTTACACAGAGAAAGGGTTCCAGACTCAGAATAGCCATGGGCAGAACTTCAGGTGCTTCAGTCATTTTAATGCCCTGAGGTTGCTACAAACTACATTTAGGATTTCCCTTCAGTTCCAAGGCATAAGTAAGCTCAGCCCAACCACTAACTATTCCTGACTTCCATCTCAACTGCAAACTCTTTGGAGCTGTACATCCTTTTGTGCCTGTATAGCTCCATCTGAACAGAAACAATAATCAAGACTGCCACAAATCCAGATCCCAGACTCAAGAAAGCTACCATGGCCCATATTCTTTCTCTCAAACTTCCTCTATACTCATAAAGAAAGTTCTGTTTCCGATAATGTTTTTCTATTTAACATTTTCTGTATTTTAAACCATAATTCTTTGATAACTTTGGGAATATTTGGAAGATGTATATAAAAATAAATTAAAAAAAAAAAAAAAAGGCAGTTAGGCATCCCTAAAGTTGATTGCTTATATGAATAAGCCATTGAAAAAATAGAAGTTGAGATTGACCACAGCAATAATTCCCAATGCTGATTTGAAGAAATTAAAAGCAGGCCAGGAAGCTTAAATCTAAATGTGCTTTCAATTGATCTTTGTTCCTGACTGTGTTTAATGGTCAGCTGTTTGTGAAACCCTCTGGGATTCTACTAGTTGATTTCAAACAGGGAAACAGCAAACTACCACAGAGAGCAAGATGCTTTTCTTTTCAAGAGAGTGAATTTAAACATTGCTGAAATGTTGCAGACTGCTAGTCTCAGAAACGTTTTATGGAAGAAATACAGAGAAGCTTTTTTATACTCCCTCTATTTTTCTACATTACTCATACATCTCCCAGGACAGAATACCCAAGCTTCTAATAGACTAAAATAGCTGTTTCCATAATTCTCCTGTAAAGCAAGGGGGTGTTACTACCCATATCTTACTCTGATGCGGAAAGACTCTAAGCTACATATTGTTGACCAATATTTTATCTATGACCCTAAGTTTAGTGTTTCTTACAGACTAGATATATCTAAACACCACATCAGCCAATACAGACACTGCATGGACTGAGGTAAAATTTGACTCAGTTCCAGGAGGCACAATGTACACCTAAGCTCTTAACCTCTACGACTCTGAAAGCGGAAGTTTCCAAATGCAATGCTCTAGACTTCCATTTTGCTGGAGATGCTGCACTACCCCTAAAATGAGTCTTTAATTTCTGTTCTTCTGTTTCTAATAAATTTTAGAGATATTTGAAGCCAAATGGGCTGGCACGCTCAGAATGAGCTAGAATGAATTAATGAAGTAGTTATTAGAGTGCAGAAGCAAGAACAGAAAAGCAAGTTGTTAGTCCAGCCTCCCTTTTATTCACACTCAGATTTCAACTACTCCACTGCTGGCCAGCACTATCACAAGCTGATGCCACCTAAGCTTTCTACTTCATGTCATCATCCTGTTTTCACAGGTTAGGGCTGCATTCAGATGGTTTGCATTAAGCAGATTAGATGCTTATGTTAGACATCTAGGCTCTGTAGACTCCCTGTACAATCAATACTCAGAGTAACAATTACCTGAAGAGGTATTAATTAATATAATGCCTAAATATTAGACTTTAGCAAGGTGACAGAATTGCCTTCTGGAGGTACTTCCCTTATCATTAACCACAGAGAGAACATGAGGAGTCCAGGCTCCAAATAATCATATAATCATAGAATAGTTAGGGTTGGAAAGGACCTTATGATCATCTAGTTCCAACCCCCCTGCCATAAACAGGGACTCCCCACAATAAACCATGCCACCCAAGGCTTTGTCCAGCCTGGCCTTGAACACTGCCAGGGATGGAGCACTCACAACATCCCTGGGCAACCCATTCCAGTGCCTCACCCCCCTAACAGGAAAGAATTTCTTCCTTATCTCCAATCTAAACCTGTTTAAGTNTTTGTCCAGCCTGGCCTTGAACACTGCCAGGGATGGAGCACTCACAACATCCCTGGGCAACCCATTCCAGTGCCTCACCACCCTAACAGGAAAGAATTTCTTCCTTATCTCCAATCTAAACCTCTCCTGTTTAAGTTTGAACCTGTTACCCCTTGTCCTGTCACTACAGTCCCTAATGAAGAGTCCCTCCCCAGCATCCTTATAGGCCCCCTTCAGATCCTGGAAGGCTGCTATGAGGTCTCCATGCAGCCTTCTCTTCTCCAGGCTGAACAGCCCCAGCTTTCCCAGCCTATCTTCGTATGGGAGATACTCCAGTCCCCTGATCATCCTCATGGCCCTCCTCTGGACAACAGAAAATGACAGACTATGGAAACACCACCCATGCTTGTGTCCCTGGGGCAGAAGTTATTAGAAAAGTATCAACCAGTAAATTTTTGGGTATCTAATTTTTAAAGCATTAAATGAGGTATAAGAGGAATGAAAACTGAATAGTAAGGCTGCAACACCTACCTATTCTTATCTTTAAAGCCATTGGGAGGCTTCTTACTATGAAGACAAAACAAGGTCTTTTTCTGAGAAGGTTTCTCCAACCATTCAAAAATATTTCAGAAATGAGGAAGGATTTTACTTATCAAGTTTGCTAAACTGGGACAAGGCATAAACATAGAAAAGGTGAATTTCACTGTCTTGAAGATGTACTTACTAACCCGATCATCATGTTAATGAACTCTACAAAATATCCCAAGGTGTATACAGATGAAGTGTAAGATACTGGCACATTTAAAAATTTGCAATTTATTAATATTTGTTAAGAAAAATGCCTAAAACCAGAATGATCTGGGAGAAAAGTCTTGCAGTGTTTTCAGAGAGAGATGGAATCCAATGTAGACTTCAAAGGGCAGCAAATGTAAAAGAAAGCTTTCTAGACAGAGCTAGCTAAGAGAAGATGAGTGGGCATGGTGAGGGATCTCTCACATAAGTTTTGCCATTAGCAGATGGCTGCCTTGCTGGCATCTATGGAAACAAATGACTGGGATGATATTTCACTGCTGGACCAGCTCTTGGAAACAAGCAAAACCAAAACCAACCAATCAAAAAAAAAAAAAAAAAAAAAAA
>NDXB01007678.1:268207-288984 GCA_002631895.1 Agapornis roseicollis | reverse complement strand
TCCAGCCGGACACTGAGCCATTGACCACAACTCTTTGTGTGTGGCCATTCAGCCAGTTCTTTATCCACCGAGTGCCCCACCTATCAAATTGGTGTCTCTCCAATGTAGAGACAAGGATGTCGTGTGGGACAGTGTCGAACGCTTTGCACAAGTCCAGGTAGATGACGTCAGCTGCTCTACCCCTGTCCATCAGTTCCGTAGCCCCATCATAGAAGGCCACCAAATTGATCAGGCAGGATTTCCCCCTAGTGAAGCCATGCTGGCTGTCACCAAGCACCTTGTTGTTTTTCATGTGCCTTAGCATGCCTTCCAGGAGAATCTGCTCCAGGATTTTGCCAGGCAGAGAGGTGAGACTGACTGGTCTGTAATTCCCTGGGTCATCCTTTTCCCCCTTCTTGAAAATGGGGGTTATATTTCCCCTTTTCCAGTTCGGGAACTTCACCTGATTGCCATGATTTCTCAAATATGATGGATGACAGCAGTTGTGTGTGGCAGGTTTTTCCACCTGCTGACAGAAATGTCTCCTGGCTGTTTAACCATAGCACTTGCTCCTGGTGGTGCTGGAAGCATGAAAATTGACTGCGCCAACCATGCATAGCCTGTGCAAGCTATCCTATGTTACCATTGCTGTTGATAAAACTTGAATTGAAAAAGAACAAATAGGAAAGATTACAATATTATAAATCAGCACCTTGGAATCTTGCATGTGTAGCTTGGGACTGGAGGAAGAGAATTACTTTCAGTAGCTTTTGATACAGACTCAGGCTAGTTCTGACCTTGAGCAAGGCTGCAGCATGGTGTGGTCATCACAAAGCATGCTGCCTTTCATCTGTTTTCATTGGTATCAGACACCTGCAGGCAGCACACCATGGACTAGTTAAATTGTTTTGATATTTCAGTACTTTCTTTTCTGAAGGGGAGCCTATTTGTTATTCCATGGCAGGAAGTATGCCAGTTCATGTGCAAAAATGGGTTATTCATCTGTTAAATGATGGTCATACCTTAGTGCATACATAGATGCTGGCACTTCTTACACTACAGCTGGAAATGCATATATCACATGCTTTAAAAACACGGCATTTGATGCTATTTGCTCAGTGATGAATGAATTTCTGCATATGTGACAGGAGAAGGAATGCAGCCTTCCAGGGGTTTCATGAAGGTAATGCAGTCCATACCAGTACAAGGATTTCTTAATCTGATTTCTCTGTAGGCTGAAACATGGAGAGGGTGTCCTGGGTACGAGGGGCTCTTCTTTTAAAGAATAACCAACATGTATATCCTGCAAATTATGCTGACAACATTGAAATCTGCACTATCTTTATTGAGAAAGGGCTTTTAAAATATAGTGCATCTTTTGGTGTACTTGCTGCCTGGTCATGGATGTGGGGTAGTTCCATGAGTATCTTATGAGGAATCAGCAAGCAGTATCTTGTTGTTTGCCTTTTGTAAGCGATGTGTTTCCCCTTTAATCAAATGCAAAGGGACTTTCCTAACAGCTGGATGTGCTGTGCTTTCTGTATTGTGATTTATGGAGAGCATTTAAGAGTCTGAGATGTGTGGGAAAAACTGGATGTCGATAATTTGTGGTGAGAGCAGGACTCTGTCTTACCATGCAGATGCTGTGTACTTTGTGCTCTTCTGAGAAACTTGTGAAGGCATCTCCAGTGGGACATGTTTTGGTGACTGTCAAGTATTTACCATATAGAGTGTCCAAACTATTCAGTCTATGCTCATCAGAGGGCAGACACCTATGTCTTGTTCTGGAGTCAGTGTATCTATTAATTAGATTTGGTGATAGTCACTTGAGGGTTAAATATTCCCAAAGGATTATTTCCAACCTTGTTTTTCTTCTGTTTTTTCTCCTCCCCATTGCATTTGTTTTACTGAGAACCTGTTTCACCTCATTACAGGGTTTACATGCTACCTCCACGGACACTGTCCTGCTTTATTGTAAAAACAATAAAGCATCCAGCAGAAAGCCCAGCTTGCAGTACAGAGATGATGTGTGTGAGGAGCCTCGTACCAAGCGAACTTTGGGGCCACTTCCCAAGTGCTGGCTGCTAGATCCGGCTCTCTTCTGATTTGGAGCAGGAAACATTCTGAGATTATTTTTCCTCTGCAGTTTTTACTGGGGAGGTTGCTGGTCTTTGCTGTTGATTCCAAGCCCGGTGCAGATCAATAGGGAACACAGGAACATAAACAAAACCAAATTAGACACTGCCAGTTTGAGGTTTCCCCCTCTGTGGGGCCCTTGTGGTTCCTGGGCTCCAACTGTGAAAGGAGGTGACTGTGCTGCCACAGTGATCTCTTATCCCATGGCAAAGGCTGAGTTCCTGAGACTCGGCATGGCCATTGCTGAGAGTTTGGCAGAGGAAAAGCATTTGCTGTGATCCTTCTAGCACTGCTTGGTTTTCCTGCAGTTACCAACTCAAGAGGCCCTAGTTTCCAAACTCTGGGGAGGTTTAGGGGTTTTGTTTCTTTCTCTTCTTTGCACCAGACATGCCAAGTGTAAAGTTTTCGGATGGTTAGTGTGATATTTTTTCCTTAAGAAGCCTACACAAAACAGATTTAGCACTAAACAGTCTTCCTTTTATAGTCTCTGTTACACACAGAGGCCCTTTCAATTTACAGTTGTCCAGTTCCTCACAGTAAAGATTATTACTTTCTTCTGCCTTTTTTTCCCTAATCTGTTTGTTTCTTCCCATTTATTTCTGGCATAGTTGATCTAAAGCTGAGAATTCAGTGAAACTTTCTGGCTCAGAATGCTTCATGCTTCTGTGCAAACTGTCCCTCCATGGCACTCAATTTACTGATACCCCTCCCTTGAAAAATGAATGCTATTTGAAATACATTTCAGTAGCTGCAAGGGTGGATACCTCTTACCCAAGTCCTAAATCATGAAAGGATGCTTACTCCTGGAGAAGCTCTGCAGGGTCCACTATATTGAAAAATTCTCTTTTTAATGTGCATAGTGGTATGTATCTCTTCTCTTCAAGATCCCCTAATTTTTTTTTTACTTACTGAATTAAAACCTGAGTACCCAATGCTGATTTAGGAGATAAAATTTTCTGGATGAAACAGCAGCAAAGTGCAGCTTTTGGTGATCTGTATTAGTGTGCAAGTGTTCTCAGTGAACACCTTAGCTCTTCCTTCTGATTCAGGGTTAACCTCTCCACTGACACTTTGGTGCTTTCACTATTATTCAAATACAGAGAAGTTAAGGAAATGAACAACAGATTTTCAGGATTTTGTTGTGCAGTCTTGGGTAACTTTAGGCACATGGACACTGCTAATGAGATGCAACAAACTTTCTACTTTTCTGTCAGAATTAGGATCATCTGCAGCAGAGTGGAAGAAGCAAGTTGGTGTCTTAGTTGCCCTGCAGAGCAAATCCTCCTTGCTCAAATGGTGGTAGAGTCCAGGTATTAAAAGAAGATGGTTTTGTTAAATGAAAGCTTCCTTGATGTTTGTTTCCAGTCAGGGACATAAACCTGGCTCCTGAGCCATCTGGGAAAAAAAAAAAAAAAGGAATAGTTAGTAGTCCTAAAAATCAACATTCTGGATATGAAAAGCTGTTTTCTGGCCCATGCAAATTGGATAAACTTGTGTGGGTTGAGTGCCCTTGTTTGTGTATGTGGCTGATTAGCATGAGCCCTCTACCCAAGATTGTTGGTCTGTGTCAATCACATGTGGGTCTGACAAAAAATGGCATTCTGAAGCCAAGTCCAATGTCTGATGACTCAGCGGGCAGGGTGTACAGCCAAGTTATGTGCCCTTCGGTGACATGGAAACCACAGCTGCTTGTGGAAAATGGGGCTCTTTGCCTTTCCATAAAGCAAGTGGAGCAAGAGTTTGCAAATATGGCATATTTTCTAGATTATAAGCTTGCTTTTTAAGGGTATGTAATTAAAAAATATCACTTTCAAGAAATGTCACTAAGAAAAATAAAGTAATTTTTAAGTATGGCTGCTTGAGTCCCACGGGTGTTA
The DNA here is from genome assembly GCA_002631895.1 of Agapornis roseicollis. Taxonomy (NCBI): domain Eukaryota; kingdom Metazoa; phylum Chordata; class Aves; order Psittaciformes; family Psittacidae; genus Agapornis; species Agapornis roseicollis. Next base: position 284,992 of record NDXB01007678.1, on the reverse strand, counting down.
CAGGTAGCTCGGAGCCTTTCTTTTGGGAGCAAATGCCATAGATACCTTGACACAGGTTTCAGGAGTGAGCCCATCTGAGTGCACAGGCTAAGTCACTGTGGGTTGAAACCCATCTGAGCCACAAAGGCAGTGGTTGGCAACTGGTGAATTCAGGCTAGAATTGCAACAAAGCTACTTATTACAGTAAGTAAAGGAGAATCTAGTCCTGAGAACCAGTAGCTATCTCTGCAGATAAGCAATAGAGCTGAAAGGTCATTTTAAAGTTTGCATCAATGTTTACCTTTAATGATAAAAAAATATTAAATCCTCAGGAGAGTGCAAATTGCTGAGCTTTTTTGCAATTTAGTGGAACCCTGGACAACTGAGTTTTTGAAGCTCGTTGTGTTTGAGGTATATCTTCAAACCCGGTGTTGTTTTTCCTTTGAAAAAAGAATGTTTCCTCAAGGAGCAAGAAATCAGAAACAGAAGCAAATGCTACCTGGCTGAGAAGAGCATTTCTGAATTAATTTTCTGGGTGTTTCTGTAATCACCCCCACCTTTTGTTGCATGTTTCCTGTATAATAGTAAATATTTCTACACAACCTCAGGCAGTGTTCTAGCGAAAACTGAATGTCTTGCTTTCTTAAAACAGTGGATTCTGGCACGAACCTTTTCTTACGTGTCTTCTGAACTGTCAGCAACAAAGATTTAAGAACTTCCAGGGGAGGTTTAAATGACTGGCTTTCTATAAACTCTGCAGCTATCCAGTTGTGTATGCAGTGTAAGACTTGCTTTATAAATAAACCAGAAAATTTATTTCCTTCTTTTTTAATACTAACAGATCATTTTTGAGAATGGCAATGCAACATCTTAATACACAAAACTGAGATTTATAGTACTTTGTTATATTCTTGAACTGCCTTAGAAGTTTTGTGTAGACAACTGAATTATAATTTTTAATAGTAGTGTTACTTATGGCATCTATTTTTAACATTTTTCCTTCTGATGTTTTGAACCATTTTGTTTATTGTGGAGACTTTGGAGCTGTTCAGTAATACACCGTTAAAATAATAATTTTGGTGGCTTGGATATCTGGATGAGTTTTCTGATTTACAAATAATAATTCATTTTTTACAATAAGGGATTTTACATAATCTTTCCCATACAAATATTGTGAAAAATGATTTAAAAAATTGTAATTCTTCAAAGGCAGACAATAGCAAAGCAGTGAATTTGCAGAAGAGCTGAACTGAAATTGCTGTTCTTGGAACAGTTTGCCATTAAATTAGCTAAAAGTGCCTGCACTGCTGTCCAGAACTTTGCTTTCTAAGTCTTAAATAAAAACAGTAATAAAGAAGTTATATAATGTGGTGTTAGTACAGAAGGGAAAACGGAGATATTCAGAAAATACTGCTTTTAGGAAATGAGTTAATGGGTGAGCTTTGGTTCTTAAACTATAATTTCTGAGATGTTTTTGCAGTACCAGAAGCTTCTGCTCCATTAGAGAACTGTGTTGTAGGTGACGATTTTTGTCCTTTTATGCTTTTTCAGTCCTTTTATTTTTTTTTTAAATTAAAATGAAGCAAGAGTGACATCCTTGCTTTTTCTTCATCTAATCTTTTTATACAGTACATACTGCTTGGCTTAGGGTTTTCTCTGAACTAAGAGAGTTTTGCTCATACCGTATGCATGTGGGAAGCACACTGAGACAATGGAAGTGATACAGGTCGGCAGCCAGTTTTCCCAGTATTGCTCCTGTGCAGCTCATCCAAGTCAACCTGGTTTCCGGCACTGTGTGAAAGCCTGATAGAGCTGACAAAGCTGAAACAAGTAATGTTCAACTAAAATTGCACTAAATTAACTGAGGCCAAAGCAGACGTAATTTTGTAGGAATTTATGGTGTGGTGGGGTTTATAGAGTCACTTGCTGTAAATGTTCCCTGACACAGGACACTAGCAAGCTCTGGGGTTTTTCGTTTTATTGTTATTTCATCAGACTTCAAGCACTGGCTTTAATTTGTCACTTGGGGTCTGCCTCAGGGGTAGCTGTGTTTGGTTGTGTGTAAAACCTTCAGCCAAAATAGTGCCATTGTTTTTAAGAGTGGTGCCATAAAAAATTATATATTTGGGTCATGCTAAACCCCTGCAAATGTTCTCTGTTAAAATCTGTAATAGCTTGGGACTGGGAACTTGATAACTGTTTGGAATGTGGTGGATCTGTATTGTCCTTAAGAACCAAATCTGATTTAATGCTTTGTGGAAGAAATAAATATGTTCTTGATGTGCAGCTCTGTTTATTAGTTTAGTTTGTTTGTTTTAATTATCTGATTGTAAATATTTTTCTAGCTTATAAATGATGTTGATGTTACATGGAAACAAGAAATGTTTATGATGGGAGGAGAAAATGAAAATCAGATCATTTAATCAAGGCAGAAATTACTGCATAGTGTACATTTCAGGAAATAAGAGACTGTGGACGGAGATGGGAGAAAATGCAAAAGAACTGCAAGAAATCACATCTGTGTCAAATTCCACTGATGCTTGAGAACGGCATGCACAGTATAATTATAACAATGTGATATTAGTAGGAAGCATGCAACTTAATCTTTATTATTTTTTAAAGACCACTACATACAGAGTCATTCTAAGGCTGCAAGAAGCATATTTTAAATGCAAACCAAAATGTTGGTAGACAGAAAAGTTATTTTTAAACTTCGGTAAGTTTTGTTTTTCCATTGTTTAGGAATACCCAAAGGAAGTGGCTGTATATAATGGATTAACACTTTATACATTTTCCTGTCCACAGCTGAAAAAAAACCTTAATCATGTATTGGCGTGCAGAAGGTGAACACTCAGCGCAGTTACACATTTCACAGACTTTCATTTGTAGTGATGGTCGTAACTTTTCCAGATAGTTCTAACCTGTTTTTCCTCTGTGGAATTTTGGACACTTTCAGCCAAAACGTACTGCTTATTGGTATAAATGGTGAGTGAATTTATTAACAATTTTTTAAGGTAATTCATTAAAATATTCTAGTTAGATGCCATATGTCTTGCAGCTAAAATTGTCTTAATATGTCTGCTGAAGCTGTGGGCTGTTCCTCAGCCTGCTAACTGTTGTTTTTATCCATTCAGTACTTTGATAACCTCCTGCCTTCCAGTCCTACTTGTTTATATTCCATCTCTTCTCTAGTTCAAAGTCTCACCAACCAAAAAATACCAAAAGAGATCCTATACTTCGACTAGCTTGCTCTTTGTCAGGAACACAGGCAATTGGAGTACTGTTCAGTTCTTTAACTAAATCAGAAGTTCTTCCAAGATCAAGCTCAGAGAAAGAAGAGCTTTAATAATACTGTCAGACTTCCTTTGGCTTAAACAATTGGCGCCTCTTCTCACTGACCTCATTAGAAGCTGCCCTGGGCTGTGGGTGTGAAGAGGCTGATCCGGCTTCTCTTCTAGCCCACATTTTGCTTTTCACTTGGGGGCTGCAGTGCTGTTAGTGGGCACCTGTGTGTGAATGAGTTCTGAGCCGCAGAGAGAAATCCAGGCTCATCCTGCCAAAGAGAGCCTGGGAGTTTGTGAAAATGGAAGATGCTGTAGGATTGAGACCATGTTAAATTTATATAATGCAATAATTGTGGAGGAAAAGCAATTCGTTCCCTTTTCAATCCTTGTTTTGAATGCCTCTCTTCAGACTATTTAAGCATTTAATTGAAGACCTTTTGGTTGGTTGCAAAAGGCAGGACAACATCTCTATAAATGGAATAATAATTGCACTGTGCACTGGCCAGCAGAGACCAACATCTGGATCCTGGTTTTCGGCTATCTTTTAATCATAAATATGTAAAATGTCTTTCTTCTCAGATTCTTTTTGCCAGAGTCCAAACCATAGCCAGAAGGTTAGTGACTGTCTGTGTATTCCTTGTCTGGAAAGTCAGGAGAGATACAGTGGAACAAAGAATGATAGCAGATTAGGATGGCATTTTAACTGCACAAATGTGCTTTTGAGAAAACTAAAACATTGCCTCCTGCTTAACAGTGGCATTTTTTACCCTTCAAGGGTTTGGAATAAGTAGAGAATAAAGGAAATTCGTAAGCATATTTTACATGTTAAAAAGAAACCATTTTGTGTTAATAAAAGGTACATTTATTGATGGTGAAAATAAACCAGATCCTCCTGTTAGGCACAGAGTGGAGAAAGAACAAGTTTGCTTCATCCCCCGAGGCTGAGAATGGCTTTGCCTCTGTGCCACTCCAAAGTGCTGTTTCTGCTGAGGTGAAAAAAAATGCTGGTGAGGGTTTTTGTATCCCTTTTAAAGGCAAGACTACGACTGTATCTTTGAAAGATGTTGTAGTGGCTGGAGTGCAACAGCTTCTTTGTACTGATCTGAGCAGAAAATGAATCTTTGGCTAAAGAGTGAGAGTGATAAAACCAGTAGTTCTGTAACCTACCCCTGAGGTTCGGAGGATCTGAAGCCTTGTAAAAATCAATCTCTAATTAGTGTAAGAATTTTGTTTGGAATATGATCTGAATGCATTTCCATGTTGAAATTTGCAGTTTTGTGTTTTGGAGCTTGCTTTCTCAGTAGCAGAGAGGGTTTTTTACCCTCTATGTATCAATGTAACTAAATAGTTCTTCAACTACTGTCTGTAATGTACCAGCTTGTTAAAGAAGATGATGTTGATTTAGTACAGTGTGATTTTATGGGGAAGGACAGGGTATTTTCGCACAGAATTTAGTTGCTAGCACTTAAAAAACCCCCAGTTTTAAAGGCCTGTCTTTTTAAAATGTGACCTTTACCTTCCTAATCTCGAGGGAGAAAGAGGTTGGAAAAGCAGAGCTGACTTCTGCAGTTATGATAAACAGACATTTATCAAGTGCCGTCTGCCTACATGCTGGGTTGTGGAAGCCCATAGCATCACATTTCAGGTGAATAGAGCCCTTAGTTAAGGCTCTATCCCACAGAAAATATTTGAGGTTTTTCAGTCTATACAACCCTAAAAGATGCAGAATTCAGCTTTGCAGGAGGCTGACCAGTGCAGGGAGAAACTGGCCTGCTGTGGAAATGGGAAGCCAGCACTTTGAGCATAGTCAGCTTATGTCAGGAGAGTGACACTTGAGCTTGATCAGCAGATCAGCCACCAAAACACTGTCAACTCTTCCCTTTGGAAGATGTTTGGATCTCCCAGGGTTCCAGTGGCAGGCTGACCAATGAAAGCTGTGGATATACATGGAGAGAAGAGCTTGACAGTGTGGACAGGGACAACGAAGAGAGAACTCTATGGCTACAAAAAGGAAAGGAGCCCAAACAAGCAGAGTATTCTGAATGACAGGAGGGAATCTGTGGGAAAGGAAAATGAAAACTGAAAAGTGAGGCTGGAGAAAATGGAGACCAGAAAATTAACAGAAATGCTAAGGAAAGTGGGTAAAAAGCAGGGAGAAAACAGGAGTGTATCAAATGTGCAGTATGCCCCACATGAAAAATAATGAACCAGGGATTTGGCAGTTGTTGAAAGAAAAAATCTGAGCATTTCTGTCTCAGCTTTGGTTGAGGGGAGACCTCAAGCTCTGTCTCCTTTGAATACTGCAAAGCACACGCACACTTGTTTGGGTATTTGCCATGGGTAACCTTTTTTCCTCCCTGTGGACTGGCAGCTATGGAGATTCATTTCAAAACAGATCAAAACTTTAGGAAATGTGGCTACTTTTCCCCTCTCCCGCCCCCCCCCCCTTTTTTTNCAACACGGAAACGTTTCTAGAAGGGGCTGTGTGTACGACTGGCAATGTTAGCGAGGAGTATTTCTCAACAGGTCTTTTCATACAAAACGCAAGGAAACTCATACGTGAAATTCTTTTCCCCTCCCCCCCCCCCCCCCCCCTTTTTTTTTTTTTTTTTTTTTCATTTCTAAATCTGCTTGCATGGAAAATCAGTGGAATAAACTCTTCAGTATAGAAATGAAAAGGATTCTGTGTGAGGATGGATGAAATCAATTTTTCAAGCTGAAGAGCTATCTGGTGAGAGAAGCTCCTTCAATGTTCAATAAATGTGCTTAGATACTAGTGTGTATGGCTAACGGGTGGATTGAAGTGAGTTTATTGTGCTCATGACTGTGTTACTAGAAATGCAGCAGCATGGCAAAAATGTGATTGCTGAATGATTCAATGTAAAGAGCCTGAAGAATTATAGCTATCTGATATACCACAAAGAATGTCACCAAGCATTAGAGGCCTAAGTAAAGCTCACTGTCTCCTGCTCTTTGTCACGTTGATTGCTGTCAATTTATTTGCATTTCAAAAAAGAAAGTAGCCCAAGGACAGCCACAGAACCAGATTTTGCAAGGACCGGTCTATGAAAGTGCTTTCTGAGGTGGTACTTTTGTGCTTACAAGTATACATTTGTGTTTATGAGTTACTTGGCAAGGCTTTAATTTTCTCTTGATTTTCCAAATTGCAGTCCAGCAATCCCTGTTACATGGGTAATGCTGTTAAGAGTCAGATAAAAGGTGAGTTTATGGTCAAGGAAGATTATACAGCAGTGTCTCTGGCTGAGTGGTTTTACTAATGATCAGATTGTGAGCTCCTCGGGCTAAAGACTCGTTTTGTACGGCATGTAGCAGAATGAGCTCTGGCATATGACTGGAATCCTTGGGCTGTATCACCGCACTAGTAATGAATATTAAGTAAGTAAGCGAAGCAAGCGGCATTTGCACTGGTTGGGTGCCCCAGAAGATTTTAACTCCTCTTTCATGGACATATATTCTGAATGTCTTTGCCATCAGCCTCAAAACTAAGTACTTCTGTTTGCCTGAAGGAGTTCCGTTTCAGTTCCTTGCAGTACATGAGGCTGAGATCCTCCAGAAGCTTCACAAAACTGAGTGTTTATAGGTGTTGGCTTTGGAAGTGAACAGTGCTGCGATTACCACTGATTAGAAATCTAAGCCTAGGTTTATAAACTAGTGCAAAATGTTCTCTGTACCTCATTGTGTTTTGCTAGGATCTTTAGGATTGTATACCCTGTGAAATGGAGTGATACACTTCATTCCAAACAGAGAAGCAACAGTGTATCTTATTGATATAAAACTGTCAACAAAGTTCAGTGGTAAATGTTACAGTTTAACAAGGTTGATGGTGGGGTAGACTGAGGACAGGGTAAGTCAGACACTTTGGAAAGACCCTCATGTTGAGGCATGAGGTTCAGAGAGGAACCCCCTGGTTTCTTCACTCAGAATTCTGAGTCTAGGTGCCGCTTGATCCAGTCCTAGGCTCAGGCTTGGTCAGTAGTTTATGTCTCAAGGATTGTATGTGCACAATCAAAGACAGAGTCTTAATAAAGCTTCAAAGCTTAGCAAGCCATTAGTCACTTACTGAGGATTTGTTGTGGCAAGGCATCTCGCAACCTCGAGGGGTAACCTTGAGAGACTTCTTTGCTCAAGGGGAGACCCTGGCCTACAGCCCGTTGCTGTGCGGGACAGCTCCACAGGCTGTGGGCTGTCCACTCTTCAAAGAGGAAGATGATTGACTTATACTCGTATTTGCATACCAGCAAGACGTCTGAGTTGCTGCTCCAGACAGCCCTTGGCTACTGGATTGTCATCCATCTCCCCAAAGACCAATTTAAGCTGGATTCAGCCATCATGACCCCCATTAGCGGTTGTTGCTTGGGAGGGGGGGAGCCTGGGGGAAACACACCACCACATTTGCATATTATTACTTTTAATTTCATGCAATTATAAAAATACATGCTAAAATAAGCCCCAAAGCTACTGCATCTGCTGTTTAACATAACTCATAAAATGAAGAGTAAGATTTATTTGATTCAGCCTTAAAAATAAAATGCGATTATTCAACAGGTAAGAATTTGAAATCCTGTTTGTACTGATTAAGACACAGATACATGGCTAACAGTAACTCACCTGCAGGTCAAGTTATATCTTATTTAATAAGAATCTCTCTAACTGCTGTTTTCCCTGTTTTTCCATTGCATGCCATTAAACAAATTGAAGGAGATTTAGGAGTTTGGTGCTAATGCAGCTTTGAGAGGCTACTGAAAGTGTCTTGATCTACACAGGAATGTAACCACAGGGCTGGTTATATGTGGGCAGAGGAAGGGAGAGGATCTGCTCTGTCTGCAGATAGAGCAGTGTAGGCAAACTGCTGCTCCCATTAGAGCGGGGTTGGTGTTGATGAATATGGAAAAGAAGTACTGTTGATGAATTTTGAAAACAAGTACTGGCACAAAATGACATGCAACACATTCTAGTTTAATGAAAATTGTGCATTTTATCCTCTTTTCTTGGTTCATTCCCTTTTGATCTATGGTGGTAACCTCACTTAGCCCATGGTTACTTTCTAGTGTATCTTTTCTGGTTAGGATCTTGTCAGTTTTGAAGTCTAAACTATCCAGGGTTTTGGTTTTGTCTTTGGGTTGTTTTATTTTTTTTTAAATATATATATATATATACACTCATTATTTTACTGACCTGTTTGAAGAACTAGAATAGAGCACGAATGGATTAGTGACATGGGTCCTTTCCTGAGCATTTTCTTACTTTCTATGTCCTGTTTTTCCTGGGCTGATGCTATTTTGGTTTTACTATTTGAACCTCTTTGCTGGGCCTAACTGCAGGGCTCATTGGTCTGAATTTCCTGGATTGCCCATAGGTTTAACAAAAATGCATATTTATGATAATGATTATATTTTAGTCCCCTGAAATTGTGGCTGATTTTTACTGAAAACCTTCCTATTTACATTAGCAGTTCAGTTATCTTGTAGGAGTTTGGTCACCATATAGAATTTTTACACATAACTGTTCTTTCAGGCAACTTACTTATAGGTATGCAAGTAGTTTATTATTTATTCCTGCACCCTTTCTAATACATATGTTGCTGGCAATATTGTCTTCCCTATGAAGAAAGAGGAAGTCAGGATACATTTTATTTTCCCCAGCACTTGTGGTAGTGAACAGAATGAAAGTTTTTAGAAATACCTCAGGTCTGCAGTGGCTGCTGTAAGCTGCTCACTTGAGCCTCCAGTTCTCTTCTCTAGTTGTGTATGAATGAAGGAGCTTTGCTTGCTTTTCCACCAGTACACTTGTTTTGTCTTTGAAAGCTCCTTTAGCAATTCCTTCTTAAATATTGCTTGATCCAGAGCTCATTCAGATGAATGAACCCACTTCATTTGTTCTGGATGTTCGGAAGAGAATCCTAATGTCAAATCTATTTTGAGAAGTCTCTTCTTGTCAAGTGCCTTATTCCACACATGGCTGGATGCTTTCTGGTGTGTGATCTGTAACTGCATCTCCAGCTGCTCTCTAAGAGGTGCCCAGCATCCTGTTGAAGTAACTTGCTTTCCTTATTGCTTCTGCAGTTGGTAGTTTTTGATTGGTTTTGTCCTTCGAGACAGTAGCACAGAAACATCGGTATTGATCAATGCTAAAGAGAAATGGCACTTCCTGGAAGTGGCTTTTCTTATTCTTCTACTCCTCTTTCCTCCACTCTTCAGTTTTGGATGAGCAATAAAAGTATTAACATCCAGCATGTGAATGCGTTCAGCTTCTGAGAAGAGGCAAACAAGACACAAGCTTCCAGAGAGGCTCAAGGGTAATTAGTTCATGTAAACAAGACGACATCCACTTCTGTGCTGCAGCAGTGGAGGGCGGAATGTCCTGCGGAGCTGGGGTTTGCGCTTCTCTTTGTCAGTTAGAAATGTCAGGTTCAGTGCTGTCTCAAACGTTTTAATCCCATTACTCTGGGATTAAAAAAGATTGGAGTGGAGGTGGAGGAAGAACAAAAAAGGTGAAGATGTGTGTAGTTAGGGAAGGTCCTTTTTCAGCTGCTGGGGTAGCTTTTGACCCTTGAACAGTAATGTGTAAGGGCAGGGCTGTGCTTTTGACCCATTCTGGTGTTTACTGAAGGGTAAAACTTAGAAAAAATGCATTTTGAACATTTTGAGTGGTTTCATGAGTGGTTTCTTAAAAAAACCTTTGAATGCAAGACTTCACATTTCAGCTGCAGGTCGCTTGTGTGCAGTAGAGGGGGTTTGGGATAGCGGTGGTGAAACAGGGGTAGTACAGAGGAGTTGTACAAGAGGTTAGAGAAATTCCCTTGCTTAAACTAAAGTCTTGTCTGTTGTAAGTACCTATCATGCCTACTATTGATGAGGGGAGAAGCAGACACCGACCAGCCCTGAGGGCATGTGTGAAGACTAGAAGGTGGGAAAAAGGAAGCATTGTCTGTTGTGAATACCTATCACACCTACTATTGATGAGGGGAAAAGCAGACCCTTGGCCCTATTGATAAGGGGGAGAAGCAGATGATCTATGGTCTGGACACCTGAGGGCATGCGTGAAGACCAAAAAGTGAAAAGTTTGAAAAGAGGAAGACTCATTTACTTCATCTTGAAGACCCCTATTCAGAGGAGGAAGACTCATTTACTTCATCTCGAGACCCTTGCCAATGAAGGGGCACTGNGACCAAAAAGTGAAAAGTTTGAAAAGAGGAAGACTCATTTACTTCATCTTGAAGACCCCTATTCAGAGGAGGAAGACTCATTTACTTCATCTCGAGACCCTTGCCAATGACCAGAAGGGGCACTGCGCAGGCGCAAAGGACCTTCTAGTTCATTATAATACGAAGCGGGGATAATGAATTTGTATAGGCATATTGCGTAACCTTACGAATATGTATAACCTTAGAGAATAAATGTAGAGGGAAACAACAGTGAGGTGTGCATGCTTTGAAGGAGCTATACCCATGCACCTCAGCGCTGAATAAAAAGCATACCTACTTTACAACTTTAACGAGTTGTGGAGTCTAACCCTGCATCAGTGGTAGCTCAGAGCGTTTGCCTTTGTGCATGATAGATACCCTGCTTGTCAAAAATACATACACTGTGTGCTGAGTCAGAGCCTTACAAATTAAAATGTTTGATCTGGGGTCTATAAGAAAACAAAAAGATAATGAAGATATATTATAGTGTCTTTTATCCTCCACCTTAACAAAAGAGAGGCCACCCAGCCACAGAGTAAGTTTTCACTAGCATGGCATAATAGTATATTAGGGATCATGGGTGTGCTGAGGCCACTGCAGCAGCTCCTGCCCTCATTTTAAAGATCAGCAAATTGGAGTTGTTCAGGTGCTTTCTCCCTAGCTGAATCTGAATTGTAGAGATTTTTCTGTAAACAGGCCCCAGAGATGGCTCAGGTATTGCAGTTAAAGGAATAACTTTCTCTAACCAAGGAAGAGCCGTAAACATCTCTGTGATTTTGTGCCAACCAGGAACAATTTCCCTTTTGCTGGCTCAAACTACTGCATATGTTTTTGTGCTGTGAAAATCTGAAAGCTTAGACGTGGTGCATGCTATGAACTGATGCCAAGCTGTGACTGAACAATCTCATTAAAAATGCAAGGTAACTGAAGCAAATATTTCCTTTGAAGAAGCACTGTCAGTTAAGTACTTGTTTCCTCTTTTAAGTCTGACATTAAAGAGGGAAAGACAGGTGGGCTGATAAGAGCAAGATAAGGCTTGTTGAGTTAGTTTGCCAGCTAATTTGGCAAAAAGTCTTATTTCATGCAGTTTTAAGAGTTTGTATCACTTGCATTTGTTGTATGAGGGATCAACTGGCTAAGTATCTAGAGTAATTGCGAAATGCTTTTGTGTGTACATGTAACTTGATATATTTACATATTTTCCACAAGATGTAATATCACTAAGATAAAATCTCACCTACACAGTACCCATAATCACTGATGTTAATTCTTAGCCTCTAATAGGCTTTTCCTTTAACCACAGCAAATCCAACACAAATGCAGTAATGTTTGCCTTTGTATTGCTAGAGCTGCACTGGATCCTGGTTAGTGGTAGTCCAATCTACAGGCTGCAGCAGCTGAGATCCAAAAAAACCCACCCTCCAGCTATGTGAGTCTGCTGTGCATTTCCAAAACATTTAAATCATGCATTTTCTTAAAATAAATGTACAAAATGATCTTTCTTAGTGTGACGTTCCAGCTTGTACCCCAGTTGGTGGATCAACCTAAGAGGAATTATTTGAATACAGAAATCCAACAGTACTGAAGGCCAGCAACAGCCCATATTCTTGTGTGTCTTTGCCTGTTTTCTTTAAGGAGTTGGTCTTTGAATTGGTCTGTGATACCTACTGCCAACCATCTCACTGGTGTACTAGGCAGGAGACAGGTTCCCTGCAGGGTGATGGTTAACTTGGCCATTACATCTAGAGCCATGCAATAGCTCTAGGACACCAGTCCAGCTGATGGGACTAATGAGCTGTTTTATGGTAAAGTGAGTGAAATAATTTGCCATCCAGGTACAGAATGTAGTTTATATGACCAAATTTAGGGATTAACTGTAATCCTATCACTTACCGTTTCTCAGTTTCTTTCTCAAATAATTATAAGAGACGGAAAGCAAGAATTTTCTTTGTTTTCTTAACCACAGCATTGAACACAATCATGTGGAAGTGAGGAAAACAAACTTGGAAGAGTCCTGTAGCAGAACTACTGTTGGTATATTCTGTGTCTCAGAGTGTCTCATGGCCATTTTGCTCACAGATGTTACAAGACCATAATTGCAGTTAGTGATAAAAATAAATACAGTAGTGTAAAGACTAACACCTAGGCCTGGAGAGGTTCCCATTAGTTTCAAATGGCTTTGGATAGGGCCCTAAGAAAACACATGAGACGAGACATTTTACAGAACAGACTAAAATCACATTAATTTTTTTTGGCACACCACTAGCCTTCCAACCTTTACCATTTCCCTTTCCACCTCCTTAAAATGTAGAGGTATTTTGATTCCAGGCTATGAAGGTGCTGTGAGGGTCAGTATCCCAAACTGGACAACCATTCCAAAATATCAGGTGTGTCAGTTCTGTTGACACAAAATATTTTGCATCACTTTATATTCTTGCTCTGGAAAGTTCATCAAGTGAACATATAGATTTCTTTCTACTCTCAGGAGTCATAGCATTAATGTCTGGAAGGAAAGAACATCTTGTGAATTGTCTCAGAATTGTCTTTTACCTCCTGTTTTAGCGGGCTCTCAAGCCTTTCTCTGGGTCAAGATGGAGTCAACTTTAGAAGATGGGAACATGAAGAATTACAAGACATCCATGACTTTTTCCATGAGAAAATAATAATAAACTTTCAGTAATTGAAGGATAAGTTCAAGCTTCCCTCTGGAGACTTGCACATGCATTTTCAAGTAAGAGAGTTCTGATGTCTGCTAAGGAAAAAATATCTCACAACAGGAAGGAATTTTTTGGTAGAATCTCTTCTCCACAGATGAGACTTTTAATTGATGTCTGCACTAGAGGAACTTTATACCATGTTCACAGCCTTGCAAACACAACTTAGCAGAGAGGGGAGCACTAAGGCACATGCATTTCCTCTTGCTGTCTGCAGGACCCTTCATGCACCAGGCTGTAATTGCCCAATTCTGTACCTATTAAAGCCTCATGGGAGCTTTGCCATTTTCTTCAGTAAGGTCAGGATTCCTTGTAAAGCAGTGGAGAGGAAGCATCAGGACTGTAAAGCCGCATACCTTATGTCCTGCCTTTTAATCACAAAGGGTGTATTAGTGCCTCCCAGGGTGAATGGAAAAAGGATCTTGGTGAGGTGCATGAGGAGCCTTCCTTGGCTTTTGTTGGTAGTTGCTTTCTGTGAGGAAGTTGTTCAGGTAACTGCTGAGGTGATGACTGTATCCTTCTAGCAGCACCTTTTTTAGAGTCATTCCTGGACTGTAAAATGCTTTGAGCTCTGCTCCCTCCCATGCCTCATTTTCTTCCAGTTTCCTGGGCTTGCAGCAGGCCAGGAAGGAGTTTGTCCAGCTCTTGCTACCTGCCTATCTGCTTCCTTGCAGTGGTGGGTCTGTTCTGCCTCTCACTCTCCCTGCATCCCTAGCTCTGGGAAGGTGCCTCTCCTTCTGCAAAGAGTCTTTCCAGATAGCAATGGGGCTGTGGTAAGGATGACTGTGGCAGCCTGCACAAGTACCCACCAAAGACTGACAGCATGAAGCCCTCAGCCCACCCAGCTCAGAGCAGAAGAGGTAATGAGTGAGGGGTTTCTTGTTTGCAGGCTTAGGAACCAGCACTGCATCTGGTTACCATTTGTGACTGAAGAGTGTGCTAGCTGTACAATCCAGAAGGAGATAGCTTGGATCTGAGTGAGATGGAAATATTCTAATTTGTGCAAAAGGGGACAGTGCTTCCCAGGAAAGCTCTGTCTTGTCCCTGGTGGACAGGCAAGGGAGTATTTGAGGCCCTGACATTAAGTTCTCTCCTTCATTTTTTTTTTTTTCCCATCACTTTCTGAATGTTCTGAGCATAAGTGACCCTTTAATGGAATTGTTTTTTCCTGTGTCTCCTCACGAGAGCTGCACATTTATCCTCATGTTTGGAAAAATTTCTAAATATTCACATGAGTTTCAACATAATTTATTTTCTTTTGTAGCTTAATAAAATCCTGATTCCATTCCATTTAGCTATCTCTGGGAATTTACAGAAGGCCAGTGGGACTAAAGGGCAGGACTGAAGAGACAAAGGAAAACAATCAACTACATGAATACCTAGAATTTGCTTGGAATGCGATGATGCAGCTCCAGTGCTGCTTTATAAAAAAGCTGGTAAATTATTAATACTTCTAGGAGGAAATGAATACAGAAGTGGTTCTGCAATGTCTGCCTTGCTCTAACATGTAATGTATTTATACAGGCTTCTTCCCCCATCCTGTTGGGTCAATGTTGTTATACCACATCTTTGCTCTTGAGTTAGATGTGTTCTCACTGGAATGCACCAGTGCTCTGACACCTGGATTGGCAGTTTCCTTGTTTTGCTGGAATGTTACTGGTGTGTGAGACTGACATTGCAGGAGAAAAGGTTTTGTAGTGAACTGTTCTTCCTTGCCAGTGGAGTGTCTGTATCTCATACAACAAAATGTTATCTGGTGAAGACTTTCAACAAAACAGATGTGTTTGCTCATTAGTAAGAGGTTATGTGTAATGGAATGTCTGCTACTAACATAAATCCATACTGTCTGGTACAAGTTGCATGAGCACAGAGGGGAGTGCATTTGTATACACCCCACTTTCTTCATGCAACAGGAGATTTTCCACTTTATTAGCCCTTAGAATTACTTCTGGTACTTGGGGCAGATTGATTTTGCTTAAAATACTCTATATATCAGGCAGAGATGATCAAACCAAGTTTATTTTGTTTTAGAAATTATCACACACCTTTTTTAGTAAAACAGAGTGATACCGTGTTCCTTAAAACTGAAACATGCTGGGATTTCTCTTAAAAGAGATGAAATCAGGCAACACAGAGAAGTGGATACAATAAAAATATTAGAGTACTTAATCATGTTTTGCATTTTTAAACAGTCATTACCAAAACATGTACTATACTTGGCAAACAAGATGTGTTCACTTTAAAAGCCCTTCTATTGTGTTTATCAAATCACTGTTACAGTATTTACAATGTACTGTACAAAACAGCTTTAGATTTTTTCTATTTTCTCTCAAGGTTAAAGGTTTGAATCATGGGATAATGTGTGATATCTCTAGGGCTTCTTGAAACAGTTCAAGAACATGCACAAAGGACTCTGGTTTGTGCTATATTTATGCAGAATTTAACATTGTGTTCCTTTGGCTTAAAAGCAAAAGATGAAGATACCAGGAAAATAGCCTCTTCTTTAGTGTCACTGTATACATTTAGCAGAAAAACCTTGAACTGTTTTGCAAGGTGCAAGAGTTATTCACACACTACTTTTCTCAGTTGTGATTTTTCTCTCAAAACTGTGCTATCAGCCTAATAGAAGTGAAAGGAAATGCCCTTCAAAGAACAAACATTCCCCTTTTCAGTCAGAATTTACTTTTAAAACAAACTTTATGGCTTGTTTGTGCTATGGCAAGTTACAGTATTTAAACACAAAACCTCTCTCACATTTAAAAAGTAATTGTCAAAGAAATATTTTGGTCATTAAAAAAAAAATGCTGTGGAAAGTTAAACCCCTTGGCATGTATTTGTCAAATATATGTCTTGCTTCTTCAGCTGAAATGTTCCGAGAAAAGCTAGTGAGCTCTCAGATGAGAGTTGTATTGTCTCCTATTAATACTAATTTCTTTTTAACTGCTGGGCAGAGGTTATACAATCTAGCTCGTATTTCCAATAAGTAGCAAGTTAAACTTGTGCTCTGTAGTTTTACAGCAGCATTTTACAATCTGCAGAAAGCTGGCTGCATCTGCAGAAGTGACTGTGATTTACGCTGCAGTTCCGCAGCTGCTTCCAGTTGTTACAGGTCAGACAGGACACAACACTCCAGGTGTGTTTCTGCTCATCAGTTTTGTGGACAACAGAAATCCCTCACAAAAATGAAGTTACTTTTATAAGAAGGTACTTGCTCTTGAGTTCTAAGACCATGTAATTAGCTAGGGGAAATCATCACAGTTCTTGTATCCCCTGATACTTTCCTCTGTTTATGCTTTAACGTTTTCTGTCAAGATTAATGCATTTATTATTTTGTAACTTAGTGCTTTCTGAGTGATTGTCTCTGAGTGGTTTCTGTATATATAAATATGCCAGTCCTAGAGCTCTTGAGTATTCCTGCATCCAGATACCTCCCAGTCTTTAACGTATTTCTCCCCTGCACCACCCACGAAGCTATTGCTCAGGGTGCGGGGAATAAACAACTCAACTGGGGCCATACAAAAACTCTGTGGTAGACCAAGAACTTGAACTCTGGCTTCCTCAGCTCCCTAACTACTCTTTTTTTTTTTTTTTTTTTTTTTTTTTT
>NDXB01007678.1:201715-254685 GCA_002631895.1 Agapornis roseicollis | reverse complement strand
GTGACCAGCAGGTCAAAGGAGGTGATCCTGCCCCTCTACTCTGCTCTCATGAGACCTCACCTGGAGCATTGTGTGCAGTTCTGGTGTCCTCAACATAAAAAGGACATGGAGCTGTTGGAACAAGTCCAGAGGAGGCCACGAGGATGATCAGGGGACTGGAGCATCTCCCATAGGAAGACAGGTTGAGAGAGTTGGGGCTTTTCAGCCTGGGGAAGAGAAGGCTGCGTGGAGACCTCATAGCAGCCTTCCAGTATCTGAAGGGGGGGCTGTAGGGATGCTGGGGAGGGGCTCTTCCTTAGGGACTGTAGTGACAGGACAAGGGGTAATGGTTTCAAACTTAAACAGGAGAGGTTTAGATTGGATCTAAGGAAGAAATTCTTTCCTGCTAGGGTGGCGAGATGCTGGAATGGGTTGGCCAGGGAGGTTGTGAGTGCTCCATCCCTGGCAGTGTTCAAGGCCAGGTTGGATGAAGCCTTGGGTGCCATGGTTTAGGGTGAGGTGTCCCTGCTTATGGCAGGGGGGTTGGAACTGGATGATCTTAAGGTCCTTTCCAACCCTAACTATTCTATGATTCTATATATAGGAGAAACATAACTGAGCTGAAAAATGGCTGAGGACTCCATAATAACAACATTCCCACCCTCAAAAGGAGTCATTTGTTATCTTCATCTCATACTTTCCTTCATTACCCTTTTGACACTGCGAGTCAATTCCCAGCCCTGCCCTCAGCACCCTGCCCATGCTGCTGCCCTACTTCCCAACCTACCATTGCCCCCTCTTTTTCCTGCCAAGCTGACAGCTCCAAGGGAGCTTTACCCCTTGGCTAGACTGTGAAGTCTCTGGAAAAGCACCTGCCTTTCCCTTGTTGACTCCAAGAGCCTGTGACACTTTGGGAGCCAGCTTTCACCTGCACATCTGCATGATCTGTGGATGCACTTGCACACACGCATTTAGGAGAGCTGCAAGGAATTTGTGTAGGGATAATCCAACAGCCTGGCACAGCAGAAGTACCCTGAGTACAAACAGCCATTAGTAAAGAAAGAAAGTAGAGAAGAAGGGAGAGCACAGGCAGGAGGAAGAGACAGCATGGACTTGCAGGAGGAATCACTGGAGCGGTCCACCTCAATGCGGGGCAAGTGGTAAGGCAGAAAGGAAGTAAAAGGCTGATGAAGTCCTTGGGAAAATGATCTGCAAACCAGTTCGTTGTCCTTGATGTTACAATGAAGATGAGTTACCTACTGCTAAATGGACCAAGAAACCCTGTCACAGAGAGAGAATTATGGCCAGGAGAAGCAACTCTTCCCCACACCAAATTTGCCCACTAAGAGGATTGGTGATACCCCTAGGAAAAACACCAGAACAAATCCTTTGCCTTAGCTGGGCTAGACAGAACTTCCTACCTGAAGTGCTGATTAGAAGTTCCATTNATCACTGGAGCGGTCCACCTCAATGAGGGGCAAGTGGTAAGGCAGAAAGGAAGTAAAAGGCTGATGAAGTCCTTGGGAAAATGATCTGCAAACCAGTTCGTTGTCCTTGATGTTACAATGAAGATGTGTTACCTATTGCTAAATGGATCAAGAAACCCTGTCACAGAGAGAGAATTATGGCCAGGAGAAGCAACTCTTTCCCACACCAAATTTGCCCACTAAGAGGATTGGTGATATCCCTAGGAAAAACACCAGAACAAATCCTTTGCCTTAGCTGGGCTAGACAGAACTTCCTACCTGAAGTGCTGATTAGATGTTCCATTTGGGTACTGAGCAAGAAAAGGAATGCTGCGATACTTCCCTCACCAAACAGCATACTTCTCCTTGAGCCTCAATGCTGTCAGGGCAGTTGACTGCCCCTGCCTGGCTATTAGCCACATCATTCATGGAAGCTGCAGAAGAGACAATCCTCATACAGTAATGAAAGATGACTATCTGATGTCCTTATATTAGTAATTACAAATAGAAATTAATTAGCTATTAATTATTATTGCTATTAGATATTAATTACAAATACAACTTTCTGCCATGCAGGCATTCTAGTAATGGTACAAACAGCAAGTTCAACTGCCTCTTTCCATCAAATTGATGGAGTAAGAAGTAGCCAGTCCTCTGGGGTAGTATGAATCATCAACATGTAGCTACCTGTAGGGTGGGATGCAACTATGTGCAGTGACAGCACCTGATCTGTTAAGGCAGAAATGAGCATGGCTGTACCTGCCAAAACAGAGCACAGAAGTGAAAGGAGGCAGAGTGCTAAGATTCCTCCCTGCCACAACCTTCCCCAGATCAGTGGGGAGAAACCAGAAGGAGATCTCGTTAGTACCTTGAAGCTGGCCCTGATGCGAAGTGACCCTCATTAGTGACTCTAACGGCTAAAGACACCTGAGAGGCTGATATCCCATGTTGAAAACACCCCCACTACTCACCATTTGCACCTTCCTCACGGCATAAATGTGTTAGGAGCTTGAGGATGTTGTGAGGACAGAGCAAAGCACTAAGAAGATGAAGAGCCTTTTGGACTGTGCACTGCAACTTGTAGTAGGTCCTCAATCACATCTCCTCCCTCACCACAGAGAGCAACAGCACTGTCTGGCTGCCACTGCTTTGGCTTGGCTTTTTCCTTACACCCAGGATGGAGGAGTTGACCGTATCCCGACTTCAGGATGCACAAAAGCCAGTGCCTTTTTCCTGTTGGTCTGTTTGAACATGCAACACCTCCTCCCCTTCTCTGTCTTTTATATGAGCCTGTGTATACAGATACTCGGCAGAGGGTTAGGTTGCAAATCTAGCTCCAAGACAGTAAATTCAGCTTTCTGAAAACACACATTCATTGTCAGCGAGCAAAGGAACCCAGGGTTTTGCAAACAGCAAGGCTATTAAATGCTGCTGTCAGAACAGCTTTATTTGACTGCATCCGCTTTGTAGATGTAAGGGAAATGAAATCTAGTACTGCTTTGGACTGCCACCAGCGCTGTACAGCCTGGGTGTACAGGCAATGGCCACTGCTTCAAGGACACTCATACCTGCTCACATGCAGACCACACAACACATAGCCACCAAGCTAGTAACATCAACATAGCAAAACCAGACCGTAGGCCCATGAGTGAGGCTAAGCTCTAGGGTGCTTTTTGTCTCTATCTATCTTGAGAGACAGAATTACTCCCAGTTTAAGCTCTCAAAGGAGCATCATGAAACAGCAAGGTCCAGCTCTTCCATAAATGCATATAATCCTGGGAGCAATGAGCGATGAGCCAGGCTGGGCAAAAACTTCTGCAATAGGATACAGTACCACAGTACCTGAGCCAGACAGACAGCAATGGGTCCTATCAACTGGTCATCAGGCAAAAGCAAGCTCTGAGGGCATTCCATCCTCAATGCAGGAAACAGCTGGGAGAAGGTACACTGGAGCTCAGGAAAGGACTGAAGCCTAGGCCTTAAACAGTGCTCCAGGACCGATGGGTACAGGCGAGGATGGAAAACCCAGGTCAGAGCAATTAAAATCTGCCAGTGCACTCACTGCCCTGCCAGGGAAAGGCTGTGTTCTAGGGCCAAACCTGCTGCCCCTTTCCATGAGGAAGACTCTTCTGAATGGAATGAGCTGCTGGAAGTTGCTCCTTCCTTCCAGAGCTGCTGCCAAAGGGCACTGAGTTTAAGGTGATGAGGAAGCTGCAAGAGGTGGCAGACACTGAAGGAAGAAGGGAAGATGACAGAAGGGAAGAACAGGTAAATTGAAAGATAGAGAAGGCAGAGGATCAATAATAATCCCAGGAGAGAGGCAGGAAATCCTTCCTGTTCATACAAAACAGAGTCCCTCGTGCCAGTCTCTTCCTCCAAGCCCCACTGACACCGTTTGTCCTCACTGCCATGACTTAAAAGCAGCTTCCCTTTTTGGTGCAGACAGGACAGGCCTGGAGCCCACAGCACCCGAAGCACATCTGTGACCCACTGATCCCATTTCCTGCTTCAGCAGCAGGATTAAGAGAAGTGACAACTTCCAGCAGGCACTATAGTGTGAGGATCTACCTTGGGACCACAGGGACAACATCTCCTCTGCTGAGAAGCCCAGGAGGAGATTTTGCTGCAGGACACTTAGAGAGGTGACCTCAGTCCTGCAGGGATGCTGAGCACAGGCTCAGTTACATTGACCAGCTTTTGCTGCAGATAGTTTATGTCTACCAAATTGCAGGGAACTTTGAAGGAGATATTCATCTTTCAGCCAGCTTACTTCACTAAAGCAGTGAGCAGTCACCACAAAGTCAACTTCCCCATATCCCCAAAGACCGTTGCTTTACCTACTGATGCACATGCTTAGAGTGCATTTTGGGTTCTCTCTGGAAAAAGGATTTAACATGCAGAAGCATCCCAGGCTCAGTTTCTATCCCAGCACAAGTCCTACAAAGCCACATCACTGCTTAATGAGATGGTTATCCAGCCCCATGAGACTGACTGCCAGATCCTGCCAAGCTACAGAAGCCAAGAAGCTCTATGAGTGATTCAAGTGCAAGAGGACAGTGTAAGACAGCAGCACAAACCAGTGGACTAAGCCAAGTGAGAAAGAATCAGGCTCTGCATATAGAGGTGTCACATTTTAGGGTTTATTATATAGGGTCTATATATATAGGGTCTATTATAAAGCAATAGAGCTGGGCCGAAATGTGGAGAGCAGAAGGAACAGCTCACAAGAAGCAGTACCAACAGTCCTTTGTAGTTCACACGGGTGACCATTAGATAGCTCCCTGGTTAAACAGGGCATATTCAGCAGAATTCCTCTCTTTCTGTTTCTATGTGATTTCCAAAACTGCTTGAGGGAATATCTAGTTCCACTTTAAATTAGTGTGAATCAAGCACTGAAAGCCCCATGGTAACTTGGCAAATCTCTGCTTTAATATAGAGCTTCACTGTAATTAATATCAGATTGTAGAGCTCTGGGATGTACTGCAAGGTCAGTGCAGTGTCTCTGGCATTCTCCTGAAGGTCTTCAGGCTGAACAATAAGGAAATAGCATAGGGCAATAACAGCAGCTTTATGGCTTTGAAAGGACACCGCCTCCCTCCATAAGACGTTACAGAAGCAGGGTTCAGCCTGTGCTCATGTCCTTGGGAGCCCAGGGACTGATTGTGAATTGGATTAGCAGGGCCACTGTCAGACATCTGCAACTCATTTTGCAGCAATCCACACCTCACTGAGGGAACCTTGCAAGGTGTACAAGTCAAAAATGTGTACAAGTCAAAACCATGTAGGTTTTGGCACCAGACAGCCCCCGTGCATCCTCCTGCTGCATCAGCTCTTACAGGCCATTACCCCTCTGTCCTGTGCACCCTGGATATGCAGCGGGACCTACTCACCCCCGGGGCCATGCAGAGCAAGGTTGGGCTATTGCAAAGCTGCACCTCTAAAAGTATAGCTACAAAACTTCAGCTTAATGGCTTTCCCTTGTTAGTATCCAAGTGTGCCCAGGTTATAGTGATCTCCCCAAGCAAATGTTCATGAAAAAGGCCAGGTACAAACCCACAGTCATCCTGAGCAATCCAGAACAGAAGCTGCAATATCAAGCCCTGTTGTCTTGCATTACTCCAGCTGCCAAAAGGCAAAAGGAACAGCTCCTCCTTAGAGTACAGTAGCAGCATGGAGGAAAGAACATGAATGACTCCACAATGGATTAAAGACAGCAGGGACTAGATGTGGCAGAACACATAAGGGGAGGCTGGTTTGGGGACACAGACTGCACCAAAGTCCTTTCTACCTTACAAGCTCTTTCAGAGCGCAGCTTGGATCAGAAGAGAGTAAGGGTCCCCGTAACACTGCCACTGACAGACAAGTCTTTCGCCACCCAAAGCAAGCCCACCCCAAAAGTACCATGGGACAGGGAAGCGAGGACATCCCCAAGGCATCAGCTTTTCCTATAGGAACTGGTCTGAGTGCAGAACGCTGAGCAAGGTGCTCTCATGTCTTGTATAACTGCAGGTTCCACTCACCCAAGCCAAAGGCTGCCTTAAATCAACAGAAAATAGGATGGCAAGAAGCAGGCAGCAAAACAAGAAGAGAAAGACCAGGAAGTAGATATTTCTAGCTTCTAAATAAATCTGACAGGGAATATTCATCTTAAATCAGGGTTGCCACCAAGCCAGTTGGAAATGTGCCTGGCCCGTTTCCCTGTCACCTTGCCAGTTGCTGAGGAGACAACTGAATTTGCCAAGAGTACTTTTTTAATGTCCAAGAACAGGATTTGCTGCACATGCCAGACCCTTTGTACATGCCCAACTGCACTGACTACCTTGGACTTTCTCATCTGAAACTGCTTTCAGAACAGAATCACACGGGTGCCAAATCATTTCCCCAGACAGTGGAGTAATGAAAGCATGACCACAGTGCACACTGGGCTCCCTCTGACCCAGGGTTTAGCATAAAACGCCCCATCTTCTACACAGACAGCTCTCAGCTTGAGTCTGGACACATTTTTGTTGTGGGTGTGAGTAAAGATTAGATGCTGCATTCTGCTTCTTCTCAGCAGTCCAAATTGCTCCCATCTTGGTAGCCTTCCAAAGCCTTTTCATAGCTTCTCTTAAGAGACACATTGTCCTACAATTGGCTAGGATAAGCTCCCACGGCATCTCAGCACACAGGAGTATATAAAAAGCCCTGCGTACACATAGCAAGGGAGACCAGACAGGAGAGACTCGGGGATGCAGGTGGAAATTGCAGCTTGGGGGCTGTTACCACCCTGGCCAAATGTGATGGAGATGCAAGCACTAGCCTGAGTCTCCCTCTCGGAGAACACTAAACCTCTATCACCTGGTGTTAGAGCTGACCTCAAACAGCTAACCTGGTGTCCTGGGTTCAGGAACATTACTGTAATTGGTCAGAAACTGTTCTTTTGGGGAGATCAGTGAGATATTCCCAAGGCACTCCAAGCTTCATTCTGCCACCGCAGAAGCCAATGTTATAAGCCAGCTTCAGTGGGAGCAAATCAAGGCAACCTAATTACCCCCAAATCCAAGCCAATTTTCCTACCTTTTGCTCTCTTCAATTTGAGTGTCCTGAACGCATCCTCACCTTGCCACTGTCACCATCCCACCCCCCAAACTCAAGTCCAGCTCACTGAAAACAAGGGTTAAGAAGAAAACACCAATTTTGTGCCTGGCATTTGCATTGTTGGATTCTAGCCTGGAAATAAAGGAATATAGAAAAAAACACTTGTAAAAATATAAACACAATGTGCTCAAATCATGCTTCCATTGACTTTGAACAGTGTTATGCCTGGAGTGAAATGGCTCTGTTGGGCTCCAGCTTGTCCTCAGAAACACATTCTGGGTCCTCAGCAAAGCCATGGGAACTATGTGGGTATCTCCAAGGGAAGAATTTGGCCAGCCCTATTTAACTATTTAAAATTTCAGGGTTATTTGCAGAATATGGGCCAGAGTCCCATAAAAGCAAAACAATATGAAGAAAAAGATATTCCAGAATGCCTGTGCAACAGCAAACTGCACCCTCTTCTCTCATCAAAGCACATCAATTCACAAAGTGATCAGCATGGGTATTGATTCAGACAAGCAAGAGGCAATATTTACCTAAGCACCTGAGCTTATGGTGTGTTAGAACCACCACCAAACAGCTTGCAGCCCCAGCAACTGTATGCCATGGGAGAGAATTGTCTATCATTTCAGCCTTAAAAGAGCCATGAAGCAGTAGATAGCATGCACAAAAGTGTGCATTTTGGCAGCATGGGGGCAAGTCATTCTGTGTTAGAGCCAGAGCATTTTGGGCTGGTTCATGTTTACTCAAATGAGCAGCTAAAACTCATTCTCACGTGTTCTCCTCCCTCTTGTTGCCATACTCTTCCCTTCAAATCCCTGCGCCTGGGACTTCAGCAGGAATTTCTCTCCCCCCCTTCTCATAAGGAGGAAGAAATAAGCACAGAGCTCAGCAAAGCAGGCACAAGAACCATCCACGCCTCTTCCCACACTCTTGTCATGTTTCTCCCACAGTGCCCACCTGCTGAAGCCAGCCTGGGTGTTGTGAACAGCAGAGGAGGAGGAGCACTGGTGTATGCTCAGCCTGGAGCTCCACTCATGTGTTCTTCAGTCCAATCCACCCTTCTTACCCAAATCCCCCTGGTCCCACATCCCAACCCTAGAACTGGATGTTCATCAGCTCCAAGCATATAGTAGTAGATTTAAGGAATGCCACTGTGGCTCTCAACAGAGAAACCTGCAACAACAGGAATTGGTTTAAAAGCCAGATATTGATGTGTCCAGAACATGGGCTGTATTTAATAACATTTTCCAGGAAGGCACTGCTGCCATCATGTATGCTTGTCAGCTCAGTGTACTGCATTCACTGCAAGCATAAGGAAGCCTATATTTGACTTAAAATACCATTAACCCAGAAGAGGGCCCACTTCTGCAACAGGGGTCCTATTTGTTTGGAAATGCTTCTGTGACAAATGGCATCTCCTCACCACTGAGAAAGTAAATCTAAACCCCAAAGAGTTCTCATCCCAAAGGAAGCAGGTCCCAGAAAACCCCAATAAAGATTATTAGGACATTGTATGTGTCACTGGGTGATGGTTGTAGGTTGATATCTTAACTGCTCTATGAGTCTATGATACTAGAAAAGGCTCACAGGCCACACACTATCAGCACCTTCAGAAACCTACCTGTTTTGGCACAGGAAACCCAGGAAAGAAGATACCAAAAGCAGCTTTAAAATGTTCTTCTAACTTCTTTTCCTTCTGTCACCTTTAGGAGCAGAAAGGACCTCATCCTGAGAGACAAGCAGCAAATGGGATCAGCAGCACCTTTCCAATTCAGTCCTACCCCAATTTTGTCACCATTTCAGGTACAGGACTCCCGTAAAGTCACCTAATTTACCACTCTCCTATAACAGGTCTGGCACAATGACACACAGCCACACAGCAGCAGAAGAGGGCAGAATCAGCTTGCACTCCCTGATACATCCCAGTCAGGCAGACAGCACAGAGACCATGCAGCACTTTGAGACCCCCCAGAACAGTCTTAGATTTCATCTGCTTTCCCCCTTTAGCACAGGCATGAGCCCTTTCACAGAAAGGACTGGGCTCTCTTTCCTGACAACCCTCAGCTAAAATGACAAGGCCACATCAGCAATTGGGACAGCTGGGCCACATAAAGTGGCACAGAACTGGCACCACAACAATATCAAGACCTAGTAATTTAGGTACCATTTGGTAGTGGGTATCTCTGGAATTATAGCAGGGCTCTGGCAGCAGTATAGTGCCCATTGCTTCCAGGCACGATTTGCAGTAGTAATGCAACTCCCATCATGATAAGCTCAGTGCAGGCGAAGCTGCCAGCACCCTCAGCAGGTACAGCTGGGAGACACTTCTCCTCAGTCCATTTCAATACACTTCTCAAGGAGTACTTCACAATCTGATGTTTTCCCGGAGCTGAAGTGTTGTGAATCATCTCATGAAAATCACTTCAGCTGCTTGTGAGTTACAGAACGATGGAAAGCACGCTTTGAGGAAAAGAAATAAAGCACAAGCTCCACAACAAAAGTCTCTTGGCCAGGAAGCCTGGCTGCTGCTTGGAACCTGGCACATGGAGCCTCAATGAGGAGTCTGTGCTTTCCTAAACTGGAAGAAGTTTGGCTTTGATTGGACAAGGTTATGAATGTATAAAAATTTCACACTTAGCATGCAATGTAGTAGAGTCACAGAGTGGTTTGGGTTGGAAAAGACCTTAATATCATCCAGTTCCAATCTCCCCCATGAACAGGGACACCTCACACTAGATCGTATCTCCCATGGCCCTGTCCACCCTGGCCTTGAACACTGTCAGGGATGGGGCAGCCACAGCTTCTCTGGGCACCCTGTGCCAGCTCCTCAGCACCCTCACAGGGAACAGCTTCTGCCTTAGATCTGACCTGAACTTCCCCTGTTTCAGTTTGAACCCATCACCCCTCGTCCTGTCACTACAGTGCCTGGTGAAGAGTCCCTCTCCAGCACCCTTGTAGCCCCCTTCAGATGGAAGCCTTTGTGCAGTCCTAACTCTGCATTAGCATATTCTTACTCAGTTAAGTGTTGCAAATTGTTTTTCTGTTAATTATTTCAGTGATGGACATTATTATTTTCCCTTTTGGAAGGCAGACTCTACTTCAGGAGGGTTAATAATCCTGCTAACTGTCTTTTCCTACACTGTTCATTGCTGCTGATAAGGTTCCACCTGCTTTTGTTAGACTGCAGGCTTCTAGCTCATTCATAATTGGATACATCCTGTACCAAATATTTCTCAAAGTGCTGATATGATATCCCAGATGGTAATATTCTCTTTCTTCCGCACGTAATTTCACAAAAAGGCTCGCTGACAGCTAGTGTTTAAAGGAAATTCGTGTCTGCAGACATGGTGGGTGATCAGATCTGCTTTATATTAGGGATGGGTAAATCCATTCAGATGAAAAAGAAGTAAAGAGAAGTGCAGCAGAGCCAAGGACTGGCACCGGGAAGTCCTGGGCTTCACTCCCAGCACTGTCACTGGCCTGTTACGGACCCATTACACTGCTCCACCTCAGCCTTCCTCAACTGAAATGGGCTTATTATTGGCAATACCTACCTGGCAGAGGTCTAGAGGGGATTAGTTAATATTTGGAAACACTTTGAGATCCTCTGAGGGAAGGTACAATATAAATGCAAAGTAGTTGCACTGCTGCTCTATTAACTGTTGACAGCCTGCTCTGCTCCTTGTTTGAACAGTCTGCCCACATACCTGCACTACCCATGAATGCAAAGAACTAGGATGATTAAGAGGCCCAACCCAAAAGCCATCCAGAGAGAAGTCTCCATGAGTTTTCCAAGGTGTGTGTCTCCTATCTCCTTACTATTAGCACACAAAGGCAAAGCTCTTTACGCAACAAAGGACTGCTCAGCTGAGCATAAAGAGCCAGAGGCATTATCAGGACTAAACACACATTAAGTCCTTTTCCCATAACTTAGTCAAACATTTCCCATCTGCAGAACTGAGCTGGGGATCTCAGGAGGAGGGTCTTCCTCTCTGTCCCACAGCACTCCCTTCTACATCTTCCTGCACAAATCTAGTCATGACCTTCTAGCTGGTTCCATTCCTGCATCCCAAGATCATCCTAAGCCTCCTCAGGGGAAAACAAAACCAACACTCAATGAGGACAATATTTCTCAACCTGCAGCTTAGCAACTGGTCCCCTCCTTCTGCAAAATCATCCATACAAAAGCAACAAGGGACAGGACAGTGAAGTAGTCATTTTTCAGAAGGTCAAAAGGCTGTCCCTGCACTGAGGAAGAGCAACAGACGCTGCACTACAAGAACTAATGTGTTTTAACCTCAAAGCATCACGTAAAGATTAACCTCATCAGCCTCATCTCTGGAGGTGAGATTATTCTTTCTATTCTGTAAAACAGAGTCTAAAAGATTGAGGAGTGCCTCCCAAATTTCATTTTGCCCACAAAGGAGGCAAGAGAGGAGCCAGCAGCGTGACACTGTTCCTGGTGCCTGACTGCAAAGGCAGCATTGCTGATGACCTGAAATCCACTTCAAGCAGCTTAAAATGGTTCTGCCCCTCTTCAGGCTCCTTTCCTCTCTCTTTGCCCAACAGCGTTTATCTTCCTCAAACTCACCCCCATCTCAAAGTAAATTATAAGGCCAGGGCACGAGGCAGGGTCAAAGGCTAGTATATGATTTACTGTATCATCTTCGCTCCCCCAAAGCCTTTCCTGAGTCCTAATAAAGATCTCTGAAACAAGATGCTAATGCTGGATTATCCAGGTAATCTCCCAGAGTTACTTCTCTGGTTTGCCTGGTTATAAATAATGAATTAGGCCTTTACTTATTATTTCTTGTGCCCTTTGGGGTCGCTGCGAGTCCTGGGAAGGAATACAAATTTAAGAATATTACATCCATTTATTAATATCAATTTCTGCCAATCCTGCCTGAGAGATGGTCCTGGCTCAGCGTGCGCTATCGATACAGTGAAGCGCTGGGATGCTAATGGCATGGGTCTAATAGCAAAGAACTGGCCTAGCCTTACTCACCATTCCCAGAAATTGAATTTTAAAAAGGCAGATGGGTGCTTCATAAGTGGAAACAAAATCAGGTGCCAGCTTTCATTGCTTCTCCATTCCCGAGCACTGGTGAAATTAAAGTTTCCCCACTGGCTTTGTCCACATAAGCCTGTCATTACAATTTAGTCCAAGTCTTAAGAACCCCTGTTATTCCCATATTGGATTTCTAAAGCAGCCTGGCCAATGCACCTTAACTGTTTCACTGCTCCTGAACACAGCAGCTGCAATCACAGGGGCTTGCACAGCTCTTCAAACCTAAGAGAACCAGATCTGTACCACAGCCCTTCCCCTCTTTTTCCCTCTTACCTTATTCCATCTGGTCTTTGACATGAAACCAATTAATTCCAGTCATAAATATGAGTATGCCAGCAGCATGGAGTCCCAAACTGAGCTATATTCTAGAGGCTGGAATCAAGTTCAGCCACAGTTTGAATGCTGGTAGACTCCTTAGTCCAGACAGCATGCTCTTACCACCAGGCTCCTCAGCCTGCCCACAGGTCTTCTGCCAGCAACAGCAAAGTGCAGCAATCCCAATACTTTTTCCAAGAACCCTGATAAAATTATTGCCTCTTGGCTTCTATGCACCAGTTGAGATCAGAGAGGGCTATTTGAGCACTCCTGGTAGGCTTCACCATGCAGTTCCCCTGCTACTTTAAAATGTCTCACAATAACTTCAAAGTGCCTTCACTAAAGACATCAGTTACCAACCACCAGATGAAGGGCAGGCAGCAGAAACAAGCAAGCAGGAGTTTTAAGTTACTCCAGCTTGATCATGCAGATGCTTTTGAGAGCTCCAGCCTGCTCAGAGCTGGGCTGGGCAGTACAGGGTGGTATCACTGCTGACAGTCTACACCAGCTCTCCTACTAGGCATTAACTCTGTGACTTTAGCAAGCATTGCATGAGCAAGGCCCTAGCACAACCAGTCTCCATCTCCACCTCTTCAGCACCAGGCAAGGCTGGAAGCCATCCCACAGACACAGAGATCACTCCTTTGGCGAAGGATATTGAACTGCGACAGGATTCAGGTGTTCATCAGGGCTTGTTCAACTCTTGAATTCAGTCAGCTCTTGAATTCTACACACATCCTCAGTAAAGCCCAGGCCAAGCCCAGTCACTGTCCCTGGCTTTACAGATGCTGCTGAGGGCATCCTTGTGAATACCAACTTCATCTGTTACTACCCATGCTCCACCTCCCTCCTGCAACACCAAAGCTTGCCCAGTGAATACAGCAGCACTATAATTGCTGAGGCTCCTCCACATCCAGTCCACCACCACTCTCTCTCCAAGCTCTAGTTTGTGGTCATGTTGCAAAGATCTTTGGAAATCTCAGCCAAAATGCATGAGGAAAGCACATTTCCTGCTGCAAAGCCCTTCTCTAGGCATCAAAATACTCCTCGGATCTTCAGAGAGCCAAAAAATGTGCTGTTTTCTTCCCTTTTTGCTTTGATATTGTTTCATCTGCACCTTTGAAACATGGATCTCCTTTCTGGAAGCATAAACACAGCTCTTTAAAGACCTTTTATATTTAAAATGCATCTTTTCAAGATTGACCACATATCTGAAACAAAACTGTGTGAATCACTGCCACTGAAGACTGTTGGCATAGCTACAGGAACTAGGGCTTGTTCTGATTGATGTTGCCCATGTAATGGGCAATCATTACTGGAGATCTTTCCCTGGCACACATATCCTGGCCCTCAGCATTTGCAGATGCATTCACATTTACCCTCGGAGCCTCAGGAAGTGATGCTTGTCTCAGCAGTAGCAGATTAGTGACTTCCTCTTTTAAACCATGTTAGAGCTCTCTCAGGAGGAAAGGCCAGTCTGCCACCGAGCTTGAATTAGGACCTGACATTCCTTCTCCCCCCTTGAAGCACAGACCATTTGTTCCCCTTCTTCTCTCCGGTGGTGTAATTGTGTCCCTGGGGGGAATGCTGCTAATTGAATGAGACTAAGACTGTCTGAGGCAGCAAAAAAGGCAGATGGTTACGACTGGGGGATGAGTTGGATGTAGATTGAAGTTCTGCTGCCAACCCCTTGAAGACTACGGATTTCAGTGACGGTCTCAGTGTGAAGGTCACAACAGCAGGTGTTCTTCCTTCCTCCATGCCTTTGTGATGACCAGAGAGAACTTGCCTGACAACCACACATGAGGTATAATACCACAGGACTGTCTGGAGATATGCTCTTCATCCTACCCAAAGGTTTCCTTGCAATACTGGTGTATATGGGATTTTATCTCTTTGGGTGTGATATCAGATGGTTATGTTGCAATCATCAGAATCCTGCAGCAAGCCTGAGATGGAGCAGGGAGTATGAGCAGTGTGGGAGACGCGGAGGGCAGAGCATTGTGCTATTTGTATCTATTCCCATAAGAAAGCAAAGTCTTTAGATCATTTCTATATTTCACTGACAGCCAGTGCAAACATTATAAAAGCTGGTGATAATCTGCCAGAGCTGGGAAGGAATAGAAACACACACAACTGCTGCTGCTTCTGCTGAATTTTGTATGAAACAGGGTAATCTCAGAGGCCTATGAACAATGTATTAGAACAGCCTATCCCAGAGCTTAGAAATGCACGATCAAGCAGCTGGCTGCCCATCCACTTGGGAAAACAGGAGCAGACTGAGCCTTGCCATGCTTTTGAGGCAATTAAAAACAAAACAGGCAGAGAGAGGGAGACTGAGAGAAAGAGGAAAGGAATTTCCTCATTGCACACTAGAAACACTGCACAAAGGGTTTAGGTTTAAGCCCAAACACCCCAGCATTGGACGTCATTCTTTGGATCACTTGATATCATCCCACCAGGCAGAGCATTGATATCAGTCTCCGTAGATCAGTCTGTTGCAATACTAGGCTTGCCGCCTTCTTCCAGTCTCAAAGATAAGCACCTGAAAGATCCCAGCCCAGTCCTGCTGGGATGGGCCAGATGGTAGCTGATACACCCCTAATATCAGCTCTGGAGACAGCTCTTGGATGCAGATTAAAACCCTGTCTTCAGCACTTCCACAAGAGAGCTTAACTGTCTCTTGAGTGTCAGACTCCTCCTGGAACAACTACAGTCACCTCACACCCTGCTTTAAACGGGCCGCAAGAGAAGGAGCTGTCACCACGGCCTGGAGAGCTGGGCAGGCTGTGTAGCCCCTCAGCTGCTGCCAGCTCCCATGTCCCCTGCCAAGCGGAGTTAGTGGGATGAGGGGATGGATTTTCTCCCTCCTCTGTCCTTCAGCCGCATTGTTCATGTCCTGCCCCAAAGTGGGCATATTGCAAATTGAAAGTGTGCATGGCCAGAGCTGCTGCAGTGACCCAGAGCCCCTCGCAGTGTAAGATCTCTGCTCAGCATTGTAATGCTGCTTCACACACTCCCATCGCAAGCAGAGGTGAGATTTTAAATGAGGACAGAGGAAAAGCAAGTTTAGATGCAGAGGATAAGACTGGGGCAGCAGAGATTAGAGCAGCCAAAGGGAAGCTGAAAGTCATACTGTGGCATCCCGTTGCCTTCTATCCCTGACAGACTTGGCTTTTAAACACCACACTTGCATCACTTTGTGCAGTGACTGCTCCATGAAATTATTTACCAGGGCAATCAAAGGGAAAAACCAAAAGGAAAAACGAAGATCCAGGAAGTTACTCCAATTACAAGCCTGTGCAATTAAAACCCTGATATTTATGGCACTGTAAGACAGAGGCACATTAATAAATAATACTTTGCTCTTCTACAGCACTTTTCCTCTAATGATCTCCAAGCAATTTACAAGTTTTTGCTAGCTGAGCTTCACCAAACTGCTGCAAGGTAAGGAAGAGATAAATTGAGCCCCTCTTCTCCCAGCTGAAGCTAAGCTCTCTGGGAGGGAAGCAACGTAGTCTGGAAAAGCAACACTGCCAAATGCACATGAGTGCAAAACTAAGGTAAGTCCATCATTTTTAACTGTCCAGCAATACCCTAAAACACCTAGGCTGAGGCTTCACCGTGCTGGATGCTACCTGACACACACTAATGATATTCCTTGAGCCAAGGACATGAGACGTGCAAAGCATAAAAGAATACGGGTTCAAGGCAGGCAGGAAGCCGCATAAGAAGTGTCTTGCATACATTCACTCATTGCAGTGCTCTAATCACCATACAGCATGTCCTGGCTGTTTGAGGCTGGCACTTTGTCGTAGGAAGAATATTGCCTGGAGAACACCTGAGTTATCGGGGTCTGGGCTTCCCTCAGGAAGGAAGGACAGCAGCATCTTTGGCATCCAGGTCCCAGACACGACAGAGGTGCAGGGTAGCAGATGGCAGCAGGGCTGGTTGGCAGCCAGCTGGCTGGGTTACACAGAGCTGGCTGGGAAGCTAATCAAGGCCTTTGGATCACAGGACTGTCACCCAGGTGAGCACTGCAGAGCTGAGCAGATTCAGGTCTAACCTAACTGAAGTGGGTGTATGCTCTAGCCCCTCCATCCTCCAGAGCTCGTCCTCCCACTCCTTTGTGCTTGTACCTGTAAAGGAACAGCAAAGTCTCTTCCTCCTGGGAGCAGAAAAAGCTGGCGGGTTAGGACAGAGGGACTCCAAAGGCTAGAGTGCCTTCAGGCCACAGTTCAGTAACTGATCTCTATGGGCCTGACACTAACGCCATGACCTCCATTAACTCTTGGGAGCTGAGAAACCTTCTCAGACTCTTTTGCTCTTAAAGCTCAAGAGACTCACCTTCGCTTGTTCTTTCCCAAGCTTTTCAAAGCCAGGTCCTATGTGCACTGACTAATGATTTAGGGCAGACTAGCCTGTGCTGCAGCCAGTACAAAGGCTAACGCTTGCCCTGCATGTGGAGGTGTGTGAGAGCAGAGATCCTTGTGATCTGTGGCACAGGCTGGCTTCTCCAAGCACAAACCTGCAGAATGAGCACAGCCAAGGGGCACAGCACAACTGCCGGGTGGTCGTGCTGCTCACTCTGTGGCCAACATCCAAAGCTGGCTGATTTACCACACGGCCAAAAGGAGAAATTAGATGCTTTGCTTAGAGGTTTAGATGTATTCTTCTAAAATAAACCCCATAATAACCTACCCAGTGGCTGCTAGAAATGTATAAACTGGTTAAACACACTTTATAAACCCTTAAATAATAATACACTTTACTGAAACAGTCACAGGAGCAATTTTCACCTGTACTTACTGTCCAGTCATCTGAGCACAAACAGCCCTGAGATTTATGTGCTAGTGGAAACATAATTTCTATTATCTCCAACATTAAACTTGGCAATGGAAAATCCCATGCCTGGAGTGCAAAATCAATTTCAATAACCAGAATAGCAAGAAGTCAAAGGCAGGACTTGGAAAGGACACGACTGCCTCAAATAGCCAGCCGGCTTGTTTTCTCATGGGATGCCACTGGGACAGGATGGTTGGGCATTCTGGCTAGGTTTTCTCTCTGAGCATGAAATATTGGTGTAGCTACAGAAGGCTGGTTCTGGACCACAGCAGTGCCTCTCAGACTTTGTTTTCCCTGTCAAAACTCACACTTGGGACATATGACAGAAGAGAAACAACTAAACTGCAGGATTTAAGCTTGCTTTTCACTGCATCCAGACCTGAAATACAGCTAGTCTAGAGCAACGTCTCTGGGGCAGAACCAGGTGTGATATGCCAGATCCTACAAGGGGTAATCTAACTCCCATCCCAATGAATGTGATTGCTGGATCACAAGGAAACCTGCATGAGAGATTACAGGTAGACCTTATCCTGCCTTGGAGAAGGTAGATAAATTAGGTAACCTGCCATGATCCATTCCAGCTGATTTACTGGAACTACAAGACATTGCCTTAGACCTGACACACAAGGTTTTATTTCCCTTCCCACTGTTGAGGTATGAGGTTGACAGAGAGGAAAGAGTGTTACCATAACTGTAACAACTCAGAATATTCCATTTGCCAGCAAAATACCAGCTCCCAGTTTGGAGCTCACTCTGAACACCCATATTCTACTTTGGAGGCAGAACTTAGCTTGCCAAGCCATGATATGACAGGCACCTGTATCCAGGGTTTGCACCCAGCTCAGATGTGATGGTTTCATATAGGAGTTCCATAGGTTTCTAACGTCATAGAATCATAGAATGGTTTGGGTTGGAAAGGACCTTAAGATCATAGAATCATAGAATAGTTAGGATTGGAAAGGACCTTAAGATCATCTAATTCCAACCCCCCTGCCATAAGCAGGGACACCTCACACTAAACCATGTCACCCAAGACTTCATCCAATCTGGCCTTTAACACTGCCAGGGATGGAGCACTCACAACCTCCCTGGACAACCCATTCCAGTGCCTCACCACCCTAACAGGAAAGAATTTCCTCCTTATATCCAATCTAAACCTCTTCTGTTTAAGTTTGAACCCGTTACCCCTTGTCCTGTCACTACCGTCCCTAATGATGAGTCCCTCCCCAGCATCCCTGTAGGCCCCCTTCAGATACTGAAAGGCTGCTATGAGGTTTCCACGCAGCCTTCTCTTCCCCAGGCTGAATGCCATTCCTAGAAGTATCAGCTGCAGATGGGGAAAGCTGCAAGCATGTGCTTAGAAGCAATGCTTTCACATGGTTGTGCTCATGCATTCTCTTCTAGGACCTCTTTATTGAGGACTACATTACAGAAAGCTGGAGTGATTGAACCATGTACTCAGATCCTTATATGCATCCTTACACAGACATTGCTCCAGCTGCCCCTTCCCTCACAGCCTTTGGTTTCCAGGGAGTTGTGTCAGGTTTTAATCCCATTACTCCACCCTTTGGGAATGAAGACAGGCTAGTACTAGGACAGCTTTGCCCTGTGAAGGCAAATCTTTCACCCTCCATTGCAAACAGCCCTGCCCTTCTCCCCACAGTAAATTCAAGACTGAAATGCAAACCCAGCTGTTTCAACATTTATCAGGAAAGACAGAGAGGGGATACCACATACAGACACAAAATCCTTCTGAAAGAGGCATATAAAAACTAAATGCCATCTTCAGTGCAAGAACATTCACAAGTCACATGGATCTGAGCCTCTGCCATGAACTACAATCAAGAAATGAACCCAAGGCATGAACTGCTCTCCTAGCTCCCCTCGCTTGTGTCTGTATGATAACCAAGAGCCAGTGCTGCAGAAAAGGAGAGAGACTCCTGAGTGATCCTTTCTAATAGATTCGTCTTTCATCATGTTTTCATGACCTTTGTAAAAGGCAATTTAAATTCTAATTGTCCTGTGAGCACCACAGGAATCAATTAGTGACACGAGATGTTAATTGTGCAGACTGGGAGGAGGCAGTGTGAGGCTGCTCAGCTCCAACACGGGGTTAAGAGCCCAGGGGAATGCTGGGATGGCTGGGGCTTTAATCAGTCCTCCCTTTTTAATAGTTTCCATCTTGTGCTGCAGTTGTCAAGGTCCATTAGTCTTCTGGAGCACTGAATGAAGCAGTGGCATCCCCTCCATCCCTGCATTCCGCAAGTACACGCACAAAGGATCAGAATGAACTGCCATGGAGAAAGCAAATCCTAAACCCTCTTTCTCTTCTCATTCTTGCTTCCCCCTCTCTATAGACCCTGCATATAAATCAGGCCTTGGGCACTGGCCATTACGAAGCAAAAGCTTCATGTTTGTGGGCTTGTAGGAGAGGCGAGCCCTGGCCCTGTCATCTCAACATCCAGCTTGAGCTGTCTGTGAAAAGCAAATGCTCTTGGTTTTGTACCAGGGCACAGAACATCACCCAGGCACTGCTCAAACTGTCCCTTAAAACACCAGGTGAAGGTCAGGCTGAATGCCCAGTATTTACACAGGCACAGAGAAGGAAAATGGCAATATGTAACCCAACAGACTGTCCAGCCCATCCTGGCACAGGTACCTTGCAGTAGAAGAGGACTTGGCACAAGTGACCAAGTGCACCCTGTGACACATTATTTGTCACTGATTTCTCATCAGGTGAGAGTGGTCCTGCCCTGCTCCTGTACCATCTGGCTGGCTGGCAGCTCTGCACAGGGAACTTAGGCAGTGGTTCAGGTGCCCTCAGCATCTCCACAATGTGTAGTGCAACTACAGTCTAGGGAAACTTATGCTGTGCAAGGCTGAGCATCCAGGATGGTTAAATCCCCAGAAATAACAACCCACCAGCCATCACAGACCATTATCACCAGCCCTCAGCCTCAGAAGCTGCCTTGGGTACGTGCTGTGCAGGACCCTGAAGAATCTGTGCATGGAATTCACACTTTAAAAATCCACTCCCCAACAACCTACCACCAGCGCTAAGGCCTTCAAAAACAGGAGAATGGTACGCATCCATCCTTGTGAATACCTGCTACAGAGAAAAAATGCAGCATAAAAGCTAAATTGGCATTAGATTTGTCTTTCAAGCCTGTATTTGCACTCTCTTTCATTCTCACAGTAACATATTGGCTCCTAAAACTGAACTGGATCATACCAACAGGCTGCATTTTACCTCAGATCTGACGCACAGAGCTGCAGGCTCAGTCCAGCTGTGCTTCTTCTAAGCTTCTACCTTCATCCAGATGATGTCTGATATTTCTCTGACTCCTTAACTCACTCTTTGCTGGTCATCTCAATAACTCACTGCCTTGAGGATCCCACAGTCAAGCTTTTTTCCCTGCAAATTCAAGAGGGAGTTAGCACCAGTGCCACTTGTCCCTGCCTTGAGCCAGTAAAAGCGTAAAACCACCTCCAGTGCCTTCATCTCCATAGCAAAATGTCAGCAACCACCTCTCTTGGTGGTTTATTCTCAGGTTTATTCTCCGGTTCGAGATTCTTACCCAAGAGATTGGCCTCTTACTCAAAGTTTGCCCTCTCCCAGAGTTTCACCAGGATGTTTAATTACTTCTGACTCTGCCTGAAGCAGAGAACATGCTCTTTCTCAGCAAATGCTTTTCTTGGGAATGCTTTCCCCATGGACACAGACTGATCGAGCTTTTTAATTATATATTCTTTTAAAATCTGTGTCATACTCTCCAGCAGCCTCTGGAATAGGAGACAGGGACCATTTCTGTAAGGAGCACTGAACACAATGGGTATGAGATTACCATCACATACCCTTAGCCAGATCATTGTCGTTTTTTAATGAGCTTTAGGTACCCAACCCAGAAGAAAGGAGGAGAGGACCTCAGCATCTGTGAAAGTCTCAGGGTTTCTGCTTCCTGGTGATGGCATCAGAACCAACACAGAAATCCCTCCCTGTAACTCATGAGCACGAAGCTAAGCATAACTTTAGCTAGCTGTAATTTGGAAGAAACAGTTAACCTACTTATATAGAACACCCCCAAACAGATTTGGGTCTCATGGCAAAACTGCTATGTAGCAAATCCTCTCTTAATGCTCCCAGAGCAAATGTTATTACCAGTTCAGCTCTTGGTTTCCAGAGACCCTTTTATCCTGATATCAAGTCCCATATGCACAAAGTTTGGTGAGAGCAGAAAGCCTCAAGCATACTGGCAGGATGTGAGATGGAGCATGGCCTGAGACAGAAAGACTGTATAGAGTCCAAGCAAGCCAGAGAAGACAGGCAGTGTAACCAGGTCTGAGACTGAAGCCAGAGGGGCATTAGCACCTCACTGAAATTCCTGAGCCATCTCCTTCCCACCAGCACCATGGACTTCTGTGCCGCACGTGGGAATGAAAACTGGCAGCTGTGAAGCGCAGTCCTCATGTGCGATGCCTCCCATCCCTTGCCAGACAGTCCCTTCCAGCTGCCGCATCCGTTTGCCTGAGCTGTGGAACAAAGGCAGTCTCACTCCCACCATCTTTATGAAATAGAATGAGCAGTTCCTCTACTCGTCCTCTGCCCAGCACCTCTACAAAGCCTTTTCTGAATTTCCATTAAAAATACTAATGCAGTTCGTTCTGCTCCACAAGGCCCATTGCTCACCAGCCCACATCTCTCAGACTCCACTAGTCTTCCTTTCTTTCACCTGCACAATCGTTTTGTGCTCTCACCTTTTCTTTCCATTATTCGGGTGATTGTGGACACATTTTTATTGCTGAGATCCACAAAACAACTCAGTCAGCCCTTACAAAGCAGACCTGATAGGGCTCTAGAAGTGGGAAGGAATGACTGTGTTCTTTGGTCCCCACACCACACATGTGGCTGTGTGGTTAGAGCTGATCAGTCTCAGACCTCACGGAGAGGTTCATTGTAGAGCTCAGGGCTGGTATGCAGAGTGCTGTACAGGCTTCTAACAGAGCTGCAAGTGAGTCTGTTCTGGTGCATTGGTTCCTCTGCAAGGTTTGATGCCCTCATACAAAATTAGCACACAGTGAGCCCAATCTTTTCAAACCAAACAGGAAACAAATGCCCTCTGAAGGATCACAACAGAACTGAGTAAAATAGGCTCATACGTCAAGAGATTCCCTGAGGCATCAGCTCCCAGTGCCTAGGGACCAGCTGAGAAGAGAAACTCCCTCTGGAGGCTGCTAATGCCTTCTTCTGCTTTCTGAAAAGGATGAAAAAGACAAGCTCCTTCGTTCTTGCTTTTCCACTTCATTCATTCACCAGCATCTGCACTGCATGCTCACACAGTCCGAACCATCCTGAACGTTCAAGGGAAGGCAGGAGGAGCTCCAGTCAAACCTACAGCCTCAGCAAAGGCTGCATTCACAGCGAGTTGCTCAGAGGAACAGAAAAGCCTGAGTAAAGAGCTGCCAGAGGAAACCCTTTTCTTGGCACAGCAACTTCTAACACCTCCATAAATCCCAGGAATTAGTCTGCATATATTGTAACACTTAATCCGCTAATAAATGCGTATAATGTACATGATGTGTACATGTAATAGATACCATATACACAGGTGTTAAAAGATGATATAGTGCGTCACACACATATACATCATACATCTAATTACTAGACATTACTCCAGACACACCTGGTTTTGACTTTCCCTTTACCATTCACTGAGTACACCTTAGGGGTTCTGATTTTCCTAATCCTGAATGTAATTCCTTAACCTTCATTTTATCCCCCCAAAATTGCTGCCCTGAATGCCTCCTGTGATGCTGTTACT
Organism: Agapornis roseicollis; assembly: GCA_002631895.1. NCBI lineage: Eukaryota > Metazoa > Chordata > Aves > Psittaciformes > Psittacidae > Agapornis > Agapornis roseicollis. The sequence goes on along the minus strand of NDXB01007678.1, from coordinate 231,613 downwards.
TATTCACAGTTAAAGACAGCCTTATTTCATCAGCCCATCTACCTCTTGCTCTCCTGATTCTCCCTATTCACAAGCAGCTTTGCTTCTTTCCTTTTTCATTCACTTGGAATGGCCTGTAATGGCTCCCCCACGGATTTTCACTACCCACCTGTCCCAGTCCAAGCATGACGGTTGGAATCAGGTCCCTTGCTGAGAGCAATGACTGGTGGCTTTCATCAGCTGAACTCTGCTGAAGGCAGGGGCTAAAGCTTCACCAGCTTTTGCCTTCTTTTCCCTCCTCCACTCCTATAAGACAGATCCTATAAGAAGCAGAGAGGCTCAAGCATGGGCACCTTCAAAAACACACCAGATCCTACACCTCAACAACCACATATCTCTTGCACCAGATACATTAGAAGGAAAGTGAAAGACAAGTAGCAGTTGGGGCTAAATTGGGCTAAAAAGAAAGACCAGCAAGACAGGAATTTCACTTGCCAAGTAGGATTTAAACCGATTAGCTTCTAGTAGCCTGGAGTGAATGTTGACATCAAAAATGTTCACTTATAAGCTGCTATTCTTTCTCAAAACTATTTTATCTAGCTGACAGAAAACACAGCCACATTCAAGAGCTACAATAAAACATATCAACTTTCAAAGTGACTGAGCTGCAGCCAAGCTCCCATGATGGCATTGACCACATCAGAACTGGGTTATTACAGCACAGTCACTGCCCTTCCAGCAACAGGTCTTGCACATCCAACCTGGCACCAGTCACATTCACAGGCACTGCTAGCTCCTGCCTGGCACTCAGCACTTTCAGAGTCATGGCACTGGGTACCAGAAGCCACTGAGTCCCATGGTAAGTATGCCTCTTGCTTTTGTAGCTCCAGCTCATGCCCATTCCAAGGTTGCAGATACAACCATCCCCTGCTAAAAACATCCTAACGGTGCAGGAGCAGGCTGTCCCCCTATACCAAAAGATGAGGTGGTGGGGAAGACAAGCCTGGGTGAACAGACAGCTTTGGCTGGAACTTGGGAGAAAAAGAGCTTCTGACCTTTGGAAAATGGGGCAGGCAACTCAGGAAGACTGCAAGGAGGAGGTTATGCAGGGAGAAAGCGAGAAGGGTCAAAGCCCTGCTAGAACTGAATCTGGCTGCTGCCATAAAAGACAATAGATAATGTTTCTATAAATATGTTAGCAACAAAAGGAGGGCTAAGGAGAATGCGCAGCCTTTAATGGATGCAGGGGGAAACACAGTGACAAAAGATGATGAGAAGGCTGATGTACTGAATGCCTTCTTTGTTTCAGTCCTTAATAATAAAACCAGGTGTTCTACCAGGTGCCACCTGAGCTGGCAGACAGGGAACAGAATGAAGCCCCCAGAATCCAAGGAGAAATGGTCAGCAACCTGCTACTCCCCTTATATACATACAGGTCTATGAGGCCAGATGGGATCAACACAAGGGTGCTGAGAGAGCTGGCAGAAGTGCTCATGGAGCTTCTTTCCATCATTTGCCAGCAGTCCTGGCTCACGAGGGAGGTCCCAGGTGACTGCAAGTGAGTAAATGCGATGCTCATCCATAAGAAGGGCCAGAAGGAGGAGCCAAGGAACTACAGCCCTGTCAGCCCGACCTTGGTGCCAGGGAAGGGAATGATTCTATGAAAGGGATACAGTAAGACACAGACCAGTGCTCTACATCAAGTCACCCTGAACACAGAGGGAACACTGTGGCGTCTCCTCTGCATCAGCCTCCTGACATTGTGCTGTTATGGTGGAGAAAGCTGTTAGAACAACCAGGGATGTAATTAAAACATGGTTTGTACATGTGCGTGTGGGGGAAATGTACTCACAGACCGAGAACACGTCAAAATGAGATGTGACTTGAAGGTGATGGAAGGAAACAGCTCACTGAGGAAACAGAAGATTGTTTTAACAGTAACAGCCACTGGGTGGTAGATTCTGCTATCAAGAGATGTGGTCAAGAAGGCACTGCTGCAAGGAGCCAGCAGTGGTTTCGACTTAGTAACAGTGCTAATGCAGAGAAGTCCTACAAACCCCTGCACATCAGTTATATCCCAATGGTCCCTCTCAGCCCCATGATCACAATTTACACAAAAGCAAAGCAGAAAGAGCATGTGCTTGGTCAAAAGGAGCACACAGGGCTACAATGAAACCCCTAATTAAACTGATGCAACATGGGTAACACCAAAATTGGCTCCAAGATCAATATTTCCATGCATTTACAAGCACAACGAGGTAAGAGGGGTGAGCAAAGTAAATAATTAACTCATTGACAGTTGGGGATTTTTTAGCAGAAGGAGTCATTTTAACCACCTGGGTAATTAGTTATGCAGTTGACATAAATCACAGCTACAGCAATTATTTCAAGTATTTGATTAATCAATCCAGAGGAAAAACTGAGCTAGGCCAAACCACCCTTGCTGCATCGCCCTGCTGGTCAATCAGTCAATACAGAGGTGCTGGCTTTCAGAAACGTGACATGTTTTCTGTGGGTATCTCATAACCAGTCCTCTGCCTGGCTGGATATAACAATAAGATGGATAGAACACTTCAAATGCAGAGCATGATGCTTTTAAGCTGAACTGAAGAGTCTTTATTAATGCTAGACTTGCTGAATTGTGATTCTCAGCACTTGTGGCCCTCCAGCTGCTAACACACAAATACTATCGCATGCACAGACCTGGCAATACACATGAAAAATACCATTACATGACAGTGTGTGTCAGCCTGCATAGGCCAAAACTCCTAACTCTTTCCTTCTTATCCATAATAGGAGCAGTTATTTCAATTGGTCTGAACATGGTGATTATTATTACAAAATCCAGTTAGAAAAGCACAGATGTAGCTGCTATTTTTTCTTGCTATTTTTCCTTCTAATACTCTTATCAGAGTAGAATTCCTGTTTGCAACTCCTACTACTGGTAGCAATGATCTTCACTTTTGTCCAATTAAGTCTGCAGAGCCTTGGAAAACTACCCACATCAAATTTCAGCACCTTGTTGAGGATGTTCACACCTATCAGCAGGCAGCTGTGAGGTGCTGCATTGAAGTCCATTCTCCTCTGGTTTTGCCGTGGATTATGCTCCTGCTTTCAAAAATGCAAATGTTAACTCCCAGAACAAACTTGGCTGCTGACGTTAAGCTTCTGTGTAAACTGAACTCCAGCAGACTTCCATTACAAGAGCTCAGCCATTTAAAAAGATGAAAATTACAAGATGGAGCACATCTGAAAACAAATATTGGAACGTTTAACCTGTATTGTATTGATTACGTCTCCCCTGGCTAACACTTCTACTGCTGCATATAAATGCAACCAATGCTTATCACAAAGCCTGGAAAGATCAAGCATCTTTTAGATTGCTTCAACTCTTACAGGGAATCTGTCTTATGGTGATGGCAATGCCAAGTTGTGATGCTTGGCAAGCAATTGCACCCTCTTCTGAGTGCCACCAGGTGAAACACAGGCTCTCCTGTGTGTGCACAGCACACCAGGCTGCCACACAAGGGTGAAGCGCACTCCCAAACCTTTTGTATGTCCATCTCTCACATGCAAGGCCAGGAGATTCCCATTCCAGTGCAGAGGACACCCTGCAGGAAGAGAAATAGCATCTAGAAGAAGCCAGCACATGCGCGCTTTTGGTACTACCAACCACTCCAAGTCTTTAATCTGCTCTTCAAGCAGCATATTTCTTACATCTGGCATGCAAAATACTGTAATAGTGAAGAACATCCCATTTTGATTTAAATGAATGTATTTATTTCCAAATGGGAGACCGTAAGTTAAACAAACACATTTCTCTCTTTGTACACGAAAGCATTGTTTTGTCACAGATGTACAGTATAATACATTTATTTTCTCAATTGTTTTGTATTTGTAAGGCACTGCCAGTTATTTGCATGGGTTTGTAAGGATGAAGCAAATTGCTCTGTGGGGCTCTATTCAGGGAACATAATATTCCCACAAAAGCACCATAATTCTGCATGCAGCAACACAAACTACCACGACATCGCAGCAGCTGGCAGGGTGGATGGAGCTAGCATTATCAAAACCAGCATGACAACTCTACTCCAAAACCCCCTTACATGCATAAATTAATGATGAATGTACATTGATTAGCACCCCCCCGACTCCACAGAACCCTGCCTCCCCTGCAATGTAACTTTGAACCTCACCACAGTTACTCTGTCAGGCCTGGGGAGCACTTCAGCTTTCTCTTGAATCGCATTGGCCTTGCCCAAGCCTCGTAAGCCCCACTTGCATTAGCGCTCTGGGGAAGATCTGGGACTGTGCTAGAGCCCCTAAGCCATGGGGAACAGCCAAGAACACAGAATGGTATTAGTAATGTGCCAGGCGGTGCATTTTGGGATGTCTGTCACACAGAAAGCTGGGAGGAAGAACACCCTGCCAAGGATCACATCTGTGTTTCACAAGTTAGATAGAAATTCATCCATACCTGTCTTTCTGACCAAGTAACTCCCTTTTCCAGGCATGCAGCATGGTGTAACAAACCATTATACAGACACTTTATGTGACTACATTTTTCATTACAACAACAGGCTGGAAGCATGCACAGACTCACTGGAGATCCTCAGGGCTCTCCATCCATTTGCCAGCTTCCTACACAGCTCCCTCTAACCACTTCCAATCCAGCATACTGCAGCTTCCTGAAACCTAACCACAGAGGCCTTCATACCCATCTTTAATTCCTTCTGGTTACACAGAGATGACTTTAAAAAAAGGAAAAAGAAAATATGTTAGTAAACTCAGATTAAAGCAGGAGTGAAGACAAGGCAGCTTGTCCTGGAGGCTTGAGTAGAACAAAAAGTAGTAATTCACATTGCAAGTCAGTTTGTCTTCTGTGATATTGAATCTGAGTGCAGTGCCTTTAGCACACAGAGATAAATAGGTAGGTTCATACGGAGTATATAAGCCAATAATAATGATACATAGGCAGACTGAATAGGAAAGCCTCCTGTTCGACCACTAACTCTCTAAAATATCCCTGCAATTACTTCTATCAGTTGATTTGACCTTTAACTAAAGGCACATTTTCACTTAGTCACTAATTTCTGTGGGTCACCTGTGGAGCTGCTGAAGTCAGGCTCCACTTTGCATACTGATGACTCCTCTCAGCCCATGAATATGCTTTTGGGTGTTGTTTCTGTTACCATGCACAAGCTCAGCTTGAGCAAACCCTACACAGCCTAGTTTATATGAGCAGGTGCACTGAATGAGTAAGACGAAGATCTGTGTCAGCAGCATACCAAGAAAGGAGCAGAGGAGGGGGGCCTTAAGGAAACCACCACCACTTGCTTTACACTTATTGTCTTCTACAGACACACAGGCAGTAGGTTCTGTGAAGAGGTCCAACAGTGACCGAGACGCTAACTTTAAGGTCTGGTCTCTGCTGGAATCCTTTACCCAACTACAGAGAAGTTGCTGGGGATCCTATGGTAGTTCTAAGCTTATCTGTACATCACCTGCTTGTATGCAGTATCAGTTGTAGCTTTTCTTGATCTAACAGCTCATGACCTCAGAAAAACTGACTTACAGCACTGGTAGATAACAATAAATACAATGTGGAAGGGAATTTGGGCTGAAGCCTCAGCTTTCTAGATCTGTGGAAGCCAGGAAAGAGCAGACTCCATGAACACACCAAGTGGTGATTAAATACAGCAACCTAAGTGATGGCAGTGATGATTTTGTGGTATCTTGTGTCCTACTACTGAACATCACTGGAAGAGAGGAATAAGGAAGAGCACTGCAATATAGTGCTGTGCTCCCTATAGACCAGTAGAAATCCTACTGGCAGAATGCTGAGAGGGGTCTTGAGAGGCTGTCTTTGCTGGAGTTGGAGGCGGCAGAGAAGGCAGTGTCACAGGGACAGCTCTTTGAAAACACTTTCCAGAGGAGTTCTTTGAGCTCTTTGCCAAGGTGAGTCAGGCCATTACCCTTGTTTTGCACATCTCCATATGATTTAACCAAAGTGACTTACCGAAAACGAGCCACCCCTCATGATGTCCAGCCTATCTTTTCTGTCATTCATCAAGCTACCACAACAGATGCCCTGGAAAGCAGCAGTCCCCGACCACAGCGATGGCAGTGAACAAACCCCATGAAGAGGATGGGAACGGGGATGGTTTTCCTTCTGATACCTGAGCAAATTCCAGAGAGATTGTTCTCACAACAGCTATCAGAGGCAAAAGCACAGGGCTGCAAGGGAGAAGAGGGAGTGGCTGGATGGAAGCACAAGAGAAAGGGAAATAGATTTACAAGAAGATCCGAAGTAGTAACTTCTCAGAATAAGGCAGCAATTTCAATGAAACACACCAAAATCATATGGCAATCAATATGGATTGAAAATCTGCCAGTTTTACAAAGCACCTCCCATTTCAATGTGGATCGTTAAGGGAAAAAAGAAGTGAAACTCTTTACTGCAGCAGTTAACATGCCTGAAAACAAAGCTCCTTGTTATTTCTAACGTCATGCGATGACTTCATGTTTGAAACGAACAAATGGAGAAGAGACCCGGCACACAGCAGTGAACCCAGCCCCACTGTTTTTCTCCGGGTGACCGCTAAGGGTCTCTCTTGCTTAATGTGGGCCACAGCCGAGATTATTCTCCCTCTGTCATGTTGTTTTGTCATCCTCCTTCATCCCTTCCCCCACCCATGCTACCTACACCATCCCACAGCTCCCCAGAGCACCAAACCACTACCACCTCCCATCACCTCCTCTCGCCCATCTCAAACCGAGTGGTTAATGACACATCTGCCTGGGGTTTCATGTGCATGCAATCCTGCACACCATCTTTCCTGGGCCAGCAGAGCACAGGAGCCATGGCAGTGAGCACTGCCCATCATCTGTCTGTACAGTCATGACACCTCTACGTGCCTGAGACTTGTGTACATGTGGGCCAACCATGCCTCATTCTAGAGGCAAACACATCCTTGTTCTTGGAGGCTGTGAGCATCAGTGTGGTACCAGATTTCATGGTTTGGATTCTAGCCTCGCATGTCTGGATGCATGGACAACAGGAATGCTAGAGGTTACAAAACATGAGCTATAAGTAACTAGTAGGTAATTATGGAGGGATGTGTCTGCATGGCTCAGCTCCAACATCAACAGAGGGAAGAGCTCTGCCTATTGAGTCAGCAGCAGCATTTCCTTCCAGCCCTTGGGTTTTCCCAACAGGTCTCCCCTGTGAGTGACTGCCCAGACCCACAGCAGCTGAGCTCATAACTGCTGCTGATCTCACCCCCCCACCCCTCCAGGGAACGGGGCTCTGGTCCCCCACAGCCAGGAGATGCTTCCCGGCCACAGCTGTGCTTCCAAGGACATGGTGCCTCATCAGCCTTTTTATTATAGCAACTGCTCTGAACACTGACAACATCCCAGTCCCAGCCATATCACATAAGCTTCAGAGGAACCATGCCAGAACCACACAAGGGCTGCCTACGTCACGCAAGAGTTTTATAGTGCCCTATGCCTTTGGTTATCTATGATTCCCAAAGTGACCATAGCCTGAGTGCTTCCATGCAGGAATTAAATCAGCACCTCCTCCACAGGACAAGAAATTGGCTAATGAGAGATGTTAAATGAGAGGAAGCTGTTTCTTAATCCGAGAACAGATACCACCTGAAACCCACAGAAGTTCACCAGACCTTAGCACTATCACAAGGTGAATGAATACACAGTTGGGCGTTTTCTACTGTGCCTCTTCAGTAGGCAAAGCCATCTGAATTCCTCCATACTTATTTCATTTCTGCTGTTTGCTATAGAAAGAGACAGACTTTTCATTCACTTTCCTATTTATTCTACTCCTTTCTCCTCTTTTTCTGTTCCTTTCCCAGTCCTACACTGTTTCTACTACTGTGCCCATCCCTTCCAATAGAGCTAAACAGCAAGCACATACTGATCTGTATATTCCATGTAATTCCCCATGGTAATTTTCTATCAGCAGATTTGTTAGCGCCACAGAAGTCCCTAAAAGGTTTCCAATGACAGCAGTACACAGGCCTCTGAAAACCTCACCTCACTGCATCAGGTGCCAAGTCACATAAACAAGTTAAGGCAAGCGGTTTGATGGGGAACAGAGGGTATCTGCCAGTGCTCTGCAGTAAAGCATCTGCTCAGCCAGCCATGGGCTATTCTGTACTACTGCAGCAGCACCTTTACATCCCTAACAGAGCTAGAGCACCAGCAGAGCAATTCTCCAGGTCTGCAGGACATCTGATGACATTTCCGAGCACCAGATAAGAGGAAGCTGAAAAATCCAGCCTCAGAACTGCATGTCTCTCTGATACAATAAATGTTTTGAGAGATCAGCATTTCTAGGCAGTGAAACAAATGAGTGTTTCCATTCCCAGGGGAAGCGGGAAGCAAGCAAACTCCACTCCTCTATTCCGTCGCTTACAGGAAATCTGTGATTGATGGCACCAGTGTAGGGAAATGCACATTCAGCTTATATCTCCAATGTAAATGACTTGTTACCTCACCCCTCTGCTTCCTGCTCCTTCACACACTCCCCACTCTCCAGCTGATATCTCTAGTATGTGTGAATCAAGGAGGAAGAAAGGAGAACAAGACAACCCTTGTCAGACTGCTTCCCCCCACCCCAATTTAAATGAGCAAAGATAAGATGCAAAAACAAAGGCTGGAAAGCTGCTCAGGACTGAGCTCCTTTTGCCTACGGATCCAGCATGGAGACACAAGGATGGATGGAGGAATCCTGCAGCACTGCTCCCAGGCCCCACTCAAAGACAGCCATTTGTGTCNCTACACCATCCCACAGCTCCCCAGAGCACCAAACCACTACCACCTCCCATCACCTCCTCTCGCCCATCTCAAACCGAGTGGTTAATGACACATCTGCCTGGGGTTTCATGTGCATGCAATCCTGCACACCATCTTTCCTGGGCCAGCAGAGCACAGGAGCCATGGCAGTGAGCACTGCCCATCATCTGTCTGTACAGTCATGACACCTCTACGTGCCTGAGACTTGTGTACATGTGGGCCAACCATGCCTCATTCTAGAGGCAAACACATCCTTGTTCTTGGAGGCTGTGAGCATCAGTGTGGTACCAGATTTCATGGTTTGGATTCTAGCCTCGCATGTCTGGATGCATGGACAACAGGAATGCTAGAGGTTACAAAACATGAGCTATAAGTAACTAGTAGGTAATTATGGAGGGATGTGTCTGCATGGCTCAGCTCCAACATCAACAGAGGGAAGAGCTCTGCCTATTGAGTCAGCAGCAGCATTTCCTTCCAGCCCTTGGGTTTTCCCAACAGGTCTCCCCTGTGAGTGACTGCCCAGACCCACAGCAGCTGAGCTCATAACTGCTGCTGATCTCACCCCCCCACCCCTCCAGGGAACGGGGCTCTGGTCCCCCACAGCCAGGAGATGCTTCCCGGCCACAGCTGTGCTTCCAAGGACATGGTGCCTCATCAGCCTTTTTATTATAACAACTGCTCTGAACACTGACAACATCCCAGTCCCAGCCATATCACATAAGCTTCAGAGGAACCATGCCAGAACCACACAAGGGCTGCCTACGTCACGCAAGAGTTTTATAGTGCCCTATGCCTTTGGTTATCTATGATTCCCAAAGTGACCATAGCCTGAGTGCTTCCATGCAGGAATTAAATCAGCACCTCCTCCACAGGACAAGAAATTGGCTAATGAGAGATGTTAAATGAGAGGAAGCTGTTTCTTAATCCGAGAACAGATACCACCTGAAACCCACAGAAGTTCACCAGACCTTAGCACTATCACAAGGTGAATGAATACACAGTTGGGCGTTTTCTACTGTGCCTCTTCAGTAGGCAAAGCCATCTGAATTCCTCCATACTTATTTCATTTCTGCTGTTTGCTATAGAAAGAGACAGACTTTTCATTCACTTTCCTATTTATTCTACTCCTTTCTCCTCTTTTTCTGTTCCTTTCCCAGTCCTACACTGTTTCTACTACTGTGCCCATCCCTTCCAATAGAGCTAAACAGCAAGCACATACTGATCTGTATATTCCATGTAATTCCCCATGGTAATTTTCTATCAGCAGATTTGTTAGCGCCACAGAAGTCCCTAAAAGGTTTCCAATGACAGCAGTACACAGGCCTCTGAAAACCTCACCTCACTGCATCAGGTGCCAAGTCACATAAACAAGTTAAGGCAAGCGGTTTGATGGGGAACAGAGGGTATCTGCCAGTGCTCTGCAGTAAAGCATCTGCTCAGCCAGCCATGGGCTATTCTGTACTACTGCAGCAGCACCTTTACATCCCTAACAGAGCTAGAGCACCAGCAGAGCAATTCTCCAGGTCTGCAGGACATCTGATGACATTTCCGAGCACCAGATAAGAGGAAGCTGAAAAATCCAGCCTCAGAACTGCATGTCTCTCTGATACAATAAATGTTTTGAGAGATCAGCATTTCTAGGCAGTGAAACAAATGAGTGTTTCCATTCCCGGGGGAAGCGGGAAGCAAGCAAACTCCACTCCTCTATTCCGTCGCTTACAGGAAATCTGTGATTGATGGCACCAGTGTAGGGAAATGCACATTCAGCTTATATCTCCAATGTAAATGACTTGCTACCTCACCCCTCTGCTTCCTGCTCCTTCACACACTCCCCACTCTCCAGCTGATATCTCTAGTATGTGTGAATCAAGGAGGAAGAAAGGAGAACAAGACAACCCTTGTCAGACTGCTTCCCCCCACCCCAATTTAAATGAGCAAAGATAAGATGCAAAAACAAAGGCTGGAAAGCTGCTCAGGACTGAGCTCCTTTTGCCTACGGATCCAGCATGGAGACACACGGATGGATGGAGGAATCCTGCAGCACTGCTCCCAGGCCCCACTCAAAGACAGCCATTTGTGTCAGGTGCAGCAGGCTAGCCCCGGCTCTCCCACAACTTCTCCTTGTATCACAAAGGTCAGAGCAGCAAGCAGAGAGGCTGTTTAAGATGCTGCTCGCTGTTTGAGGGCTCTGTCCAGTTCATGGGGCCGCTGAGATGCAGCGACTGCCAAGGTAGGAGAACAAACCCAGAGGAACGCGGTGCACATCCGCTTGCAGGCATGTCCCTGTTCTTTCCCAGGCAGCTCAGTGAGAGGTGCTTATTTTTACAATGCAGGCTCTGAGATCTTAAAGAACCAATGTTGTTGTGGTGCCCTAAACCAATGAGTATGTGACCTACTCGTTCCCACTCTGTCCCTTGACCTTTTCCCATAGCATTCTCCAAAAGCATCATATGAAAAATAGCCCTTCTCAGCTCTCCAGAGGCTTTGGAGACAGCATCAAAGCTCTGCGCTTATAAACAATTCCAGCTAGGCCAAAATGCCATTCCAGCATCAGGGGTCCCAGGATTTATAAGCCTGTCACAAGGAATTGGAGGGAGAGGGGGCAGGGAAGTGGGAAGCGAGGGCCAGGCAGCTGAACTCCATGAAAATGCCCCAGGCTGCGGCAGGATGTACCCACACACCTCACAGGCTGCTCGCAGGAGCTCTTTCTGCCTCCTTCCTTATTACAGAGAGCTTGCAAGCTCTCTGAGAGCATGGAAGTAATTTACTGCATTGATCTTCAGCCTAGTCCTCTCATTCTCTCCCTCCTTCCCTTGCACATCCACTAACACTCCGGCATCCATCTGGAGGTGAGTTTACAGTCCAGGTACAGACAGGGACTCTTCAGGATAAGAGAAAACAGTAGCTGGCTAAAAACTACCTCCAGAAATCCCTGTCAGCTCCCTCTGGTGTCTCACACCATCCCTGGCACACTCCTGCCTTTTGCTAAGTGGCTGAGAAAGCTTCAACTGTTCCCAGTTTTTGTGTTTCCTCCTATCTCCAGATCTAGTTTCCCTTGGCAATGGCTGCAGCGCTCCTTGAGCACCTTCTAAGAAGCAAACGCTGCAGAAGGCACACCATAACTGAGTGAGGCTTTGCCTCAACCATCATTCGATTCCTCTCTCTTCAAGCCATTCTTCATTTCTCCCATACCTGTTCCTTTGTCCTGTTCCTAGCATAGGCTACAGGCAAGGCCTTCAGTTGAGCAATCTGTAACAAAAGGTGTCTGAGGACTATTTACAGTTCAGGGAGCATATTCCCTTGTTTCAGTGTACTACCGTTACCATTAGAAAAGACCCACATAGGAAAAAGGAGAGGAGCAGCTTGTAAGCATCTTCAAGCACTCTACTAGCACACTACCACTTCCATGGAGGTAGAGAGCACGGAGCTGCACTGACCCTGCAGGCTGGAGACATTACTGAACCTGGCTCTGATGGAGCCGTCCCAAGAGAACCCTCAAGTGCACTGGCCCTCCCAAGTTCTGTTCCCAAAGCCGTGTGACTCCCCTCTCCTTGTCTTCAGGACATTGTCCTATTGTTTGGCACTGTTTTCCTCCTGCCATCCCCTCTCTCTGTCCATCTCCTTTCCCTGTGCTCCTTCCCTTCCTTTTCCAAGCCTCCTACCACCTTCCCTCCAGCTGCACTACTCTAGTCTGGGTCACGTATTCCACAGTACAGCCCATCAGCCAAGGAAAATCATTTTAATGCGTGAATATGTACAATGGTGTGAGCTGCAGCCAGGCAGGTTTGTGTTTGGCTTCCTCTTACGTGGTAATAGGGACGTTGTACTCTTGCAGGGCAATAATTTCAGTCCCAATAAGGAAACTGGATAATTACAGAGAAAAGCAGCAGGCGCTTCAATCATTCCTACTCTGTGTCAGGTCTTTTTAAATGCCATTGAAAAGAAATGGTGGGATAATGAAGGCCTTGATTCGGTTTCAAAGCACCTGACAGGACAGCTAAGAGGAAGCAACAAGGTTAGGAAGGCTACACCATCCTTCCTGGTTCCTGAGGACTGGCCCGAGAGGGTCTGAGATCTGCAGCAGGATGGTATGATCATAGAAAAGCATAAAATAGAAATCTCATCATGGGCATTCTTCTGCTGCAGATGTCTCAAATTTAAGCACAAACCTCCTGACTTTACCTTGGCTGCTCTGGTTCATTTTGTATTTCACTTGCGGCTCTTCTTCACCATTTTCCCTTTTATATAGCATCAGAAAAGCATTAACTCATGACTTGGTTCCATTCCACTGACATAACTGCTTAAATATCCTTCCTGATGTTTTGACATAGATCACTTGGACAGACACTTCGAAATCTAAACCACAGAAGCTGGAGGACAGTTTAAAGAATTAGGAAATATGTGGACAACTCTTGTGTTATTTTAACAATACGAAGACTCAACACTCCTGTACCTCTGGCTGGCAAAGGCAGGGAAATACGTGCTTACCCTGCACAGACATAACAGTGAGCACACTGATTCTTAGACATAACCACACTTAAACTGCACACTGGGCACACATGCCATGAACTCCCCTTCACAAACATACATTTAGAGCACATAAGGCAGACACAGGTTATTTTCAGTGCAAAGCACCTCTTGTTTCTATAGCCAACAAGAGCTTGTGTACTGAGGGAGCACGCAAAGAAAACATTCATTCACTCTATGCCACAGAGATTTTCTAAATCAAGAATTGTACCTGTATATCCATTTAGAATAAATTCAACATTAGCAAATGTACAGTTGCTCAGAAAGGAAATAATATATCTGATGCACTCAAAAACCACCCTTAATTGTTCTGGTTTCCTGTTTTTTGGAATGAACAGTCAAGAGTGCAATGACATGCAGTTATGTGCTGTATGTGTACAAAATGTACACTGGTGAAAGCATAACACCATAAACAAACACAGTATTCTCAGAAGACTTATCCATATACTAATGTCATGCTCAAATGCACACAGGCAGATCCTTAACCATATGTTCACATGCACAAATACATACCAGAAGAACAAAAGCACAGGAGCACAAAACGAACTGTTTTGCAAGAAGAAGCACACTGCACAAATACCCAGCTCATGCATAAGTTTAATATGTGCTCCGTAGAAAAGAATTCATAAGCCTCAAGTGAAGGCTGCATCTAATAAGCCTAAAACACTGGGGGGCTGCATTTGACTCTGCAGCTCAGAGCCCAGCACATGGAGCATGGGCTGAGGTCGCAGCTGGCCTCACTTAGGTTCAATACCTATAGCTCATAAACCATGTGTGGAATTCAATCTTCTTCCAGAGCAGGCACCTGCATTCCCAAGACCCAGCCTATAACTATGTATGAGCAGTGTCAGGACTGCCATGAAACAGCCACGAGACCATTTAGAGATTCATTTGCAGTGCTCCTGCTCTTTCTCCCTGATTAAGGGACTCAGGATTTGAGCTTGGGAGGTGTGGGGGGGTAAACTACTGCAACCTTCACATGAGCATCTTAATCACCACTGTGCTCTCCTACCTTACTACCTGCTACAGTGGGGGGTATCTGTCACAAGTCCCACAGTAATCCTGAGCAATGAAGCAATTGCAGGAGGTGGAGGATAAAGGCATTTTACTCCCCTATATTGCCCAGATAAGACCTCTGATAATTTTACAGTCGAATGGTTATCTAAACAGAAACAAATGCACCTAATCAAATGCATCAGTGGGCAATGCCAGGACAGCCAGCCAGGCATGACTCCAGCATTAATCAAAAGCATAAGGCAGAACACACTGCTGCCTGCCTGGGCCCTGTATGGCATAGAGACAGCCTTCCACCTGAGAAAGATCTGCTCACAATTTTGCCAGGAAGCACCTTATCTGCATGTCACCCTATTCCATGCTTTCTGTCCACTACAGGCTAAACGCGACATCCCAGTGACCCACTGGGAACCACATTCTGGCCGGCAGCTACAGCACTAGTCTCAGCTTCAGCTGCTTCACACTCCAGACCCACTTCAGCTATGGACACACAAAGCAATCGAGTGGCAGGTTGAATCATTTCATCTATTGCAAACTGCTTCAAAGGGCTTGACCTAAACTCATCATAAAGGCTTCTAAGCTGGATAGGATAGCCGTGCATATGCACACTGTGATGCTCCTGCTTCCAGAAACATCCATTTCTCCCTGCTGTGATGAAATCTAGACTTTCTTAGATACAGCTGTACAACTTCAGAGAAACAAAATGCCAGGCACATCTCTCCTTTGGTGCTTGGTCAGGGAATTCAGAACCAACACCGCTCCTTTAGCTCTGCTCTGCCAGAAGTTACAGCCTCTAAGACAGGCTCTATAAATGCTATAAACTTGCCCAGTACACATAGGGAGAAGGATCTCTTCCTGCAGCCCAGCCTAATGGCAGAGCATAGAGTGCTCAATTTCTGCCTCACCCCCTTCCCAAGTGCCTCTGAAAAAGTAAAGGCTGTGGAAACCCAGATAAAAGAGGAGTACCTTCTCCCCCCTAGGTGCACTGTGGCGTGAGCAGAGCTAACCAAAAGAGAACCAAAACAAACCAGGAGAGACTAAGGAATAAAAATAACAGACTCTGCTTTTTTCCTTGCAATTTCCCCACCTCAGACAGCTGTAATGTGGAAAGTATTGAAATTTAACTCACACCTCAGCCTAACGTGGGCTGACAAGTTGCCGCTGCAGCAATCTCAGCCTGGCTATCTGCTCTGGGGGAGAACGACAACCCAACTAAGGGAAAGCGATAAGTTTTCAATTTTATTTTAAAATATACCAGATGGAAGATTTTATTGGAGTCATAAATATGTCAGAAGCAATGTTGGTGTATGACTGGAGATTGCCCCCTCCAAGGGAGCAGCGCTCCTTGTTTACAAGTGCCATCAGATTCTTAATAAGAGGCTTCAGTTAGGCTGCAGCAAAATACTCTGTACATTAAGCCAACTGAATTGCTATTTGCCAGACATCTTTTTCTCCTCTACGCCTCTCCCCTCCCCAGGTTCCAAAACACAGAAGATATGAGAACACTGAGGTCAGACTTAAGCATCACCCGTTTGGGCTCTCATTTTCTTGCTGGAATATGACTCAAATGTATTTGAAAACTGCGTTTTGTGTCAGTCAATGAAGCTTGCTTTGATTTCCTAGAATCCCAGCTAAGTAGATGTCAACTAAGTTCAACTTCAGATCTAAACCAAATGAAATCCAAACCCTTAATCCTAGCTGTGGGACAACCTCAAATTCCAGAAATAGTACTTGGCCTCAGTCCCAAAGCTTCATGCGAGCTAAAACCAGTTCCAAGTCCCACCAGCCATTTCCAGAAATATGGGTTGCCTTTTGTAGCCTCTGCTCCTCTCCTCCTCCGACCGCTGGTGCTGTGACAGATCACAGGAGTCTGACAGGAAGCAGCCTGATATTTATGCCTTTTCATCATTTCAAAGGTTTTACAGACTGGTTCTACCAGCTGTGTCCTTAAGCCTGTTTCCAGTCTCCCAATTTGCTCAGGAAATCCTGATAGTCTCATACCATTAAATTCAAACCAATCAACTCTACCACCACTGATTCCCATCACCACAGAATGTGGCTCATTGAACCTCTGACACTGAAAACTGAATACAGGGCAAGTGAAAAATAACAGTAATCTGTTACTTTATAGTTTTTCATATAAATGCTTTGCAGATTTAATCATAGAGCCACAAAACTGTAAGAAGTGTTACAGAATTAATAAGAGATCTGATACATATTACAGAATGATATTCTGCAGTTATGGCCAATCTAACACAGTAACAGCACAGCAGAGGGGAATGCAAGAAAGAGGCATAACCAGAAAGTGATTTTGCATACGTTAGAGGTCTATGGGCCTTTCAGGCTTTCCTTGTTCCTCAAAGTCAAGGAGTGCTGGATGCTATTTCAGCCATCTCCAACAGATTGATCATTTGCTGCAGAAGGTTTTTAAAAACAACTTCCTGAACACAAACCACCACCACATACATTTATCACAAAATATCATCCTCCTACCCACAGCCCCCACTCTTGGACATGCCATTCATTGGTCATGAAGCAGCAGATGCATCAAGACAAGCTGATGCTTTTAGCAGCTTTTTAATCTGAAGGAGCAGATTGAAATAGAAGAATCATACCCATCAGTCTTAAGCTTAAAATATTTTGACTTCATGCACTACACAGCGAGGCTGGCATTCCTCTGGCTTCTGCAGTGTTTTCGATGGGGACTTGTTCAATTCATCATTGACTGGCACGAGGTCAAGGGAATCTGCAGAAGCATACAAAAGCTGAGAAAGAATTCAGCTCGCAATAAAATGCATCTGACAAAACAGAAACCCACGCTGTGGGGATGAGAGGATGGCCTGGCTCTAAGCTTCCACCCTCAGGAGGACTCGCTGAGAAAGCAGAAGCACCCAGTTCCAAGCACACTTGAAACTACCATGCCCTAAAATTCTGTATAACTACCTCAGCACTGGTAATAATGGAAGAATATGGACAAAGGTGAAGTCAGGAACACCACTGCCTTCACAGGGCAAAAGGTCTGCTATGCCATTTCCACTATGGAACCCATGGAACTATTATGGGTATTGATGTCTATAAAGACACTGTAATGGGTTGTTGTACAACAGTAAAGCCGCAACCTCTCCAGGACAGAGATTGCCTCTTACTGTATGCCTGTACAATACCTAGCACAACAGACCTCCAGTTCAAAGAGCAGCATGTGCTATTGCACTAAAACAATGGGCAGTGATAACTTAAAGTATGAAAATAAGGCACGCAGCAGGAATATCTATGGCATAATTACACAGTTTATTCCAAGCACCTAATCAAATTGTTCAGCAACTTCACATAAACACAGACACAGAGGCAAATACTCTTAGATTAAGGAGCAAATTATGATTAGTGCAGGTATAATTGGCTTGGGAGCTCCCTACGTTTTCGGTCAGGCCAAGGACTGGCTAGTGACATGCTCAGGCAAGCACGTATTTCTCCTCATTAAAGGTAAGCCCCAAATACTTGCTTAAGAGCAAGCTGAAAACACAGGAATCTGCAAGCACTGTATTTCTGGTCCCAGCAGAGACTGACCTCAGGCAGCTCAGTGAGCTTCAGACAAAGTTGTCTTTAGGGCATTCTCCAGTTTATCTGCTACACTAATAAACTCTATTTAATTATTGGAATAAATCTTACTATTTAATAAATCACTTAACAAAGGAGTGAACTTATTTAGGTATTGACTGGTTAACCTCCCTGGCTAACAAGTAATATCCAGGCAAATAAGTGTTACTTCTCCAGGTTCCTCAGTTCCCAATCCCTGTAGTAGTGGGTAGCCCTGCTATCTCACTAGAAAGCTGTCTCATTATATCACTGCAGTATGTGCTAACTACAAAGGTCTCACAAGGTTATACTATGCTCATATTTGGTAGCCATATGCCATCAGCCAACAAAGAACACCCTACCATAATCTCAAGAGTATATAATGCTGCCACCCAACATTACAGTATCCTGTTCAGCACAGGATGACCTCATTTCCAGCACATCACTGAACAACCCCTCCAGTGCTGCCAGATGTCATGCACACACACTTGTGCTGTTGCTATGTGTCTGTCTGTCTTCAGGAGAAATCCAAGCATCCATTCAGATGTAGAGCTGGAGGCCTGAAAACACACATCCGCCTTCTCATGAATTAGCAGCACCAGGAACACCACACAGGGGTGAGGAACCAGCACAAAATGGTCTGAACCTGGTCAGCTCTCATAGTCCTGCCAGGACACCTCCTGTTCCCTTGATCCTCTTTTCCCTGGCACCAAGCCGGGACACAGGCTTCCCCCATGGCACAGCTACCTTATAAATGATACAGCAAATTAAAATTACTTTATCAGAGCGATAACACCATCATCTGCAGTGTTCAGGGGTTAATAAATTGTGTCCATGTATGAATATGTGCTGACTCATTAGCCAAGCTGCAAGTGAGAGCCATTCATCTCTTCTGTAATACCAGGGTCCCTCCTCTGTCAGGGAATTCATTTTCATTTTCCCTGCTTTGGAGAGGGGAGTGGGAGAGGGGAGGAAGGAGGGAATTATTTCCTCTTGCTTGCTTCCTGCATCAGTAAAGCCCTGGAGGTTATTTAAATGGTAACTTCAAAGGAGGTATATGATCACTCTGTTTACTGCTGTAGGAGTCTCATTTTACACTCAAGATTTAAAAGCCTCTCTGACTCAGAGGCAATCAGCATCACTTACAGGCTTTGGAGCTTCGCAGATAGAGCCAGCTCAGGTGCAAGGGACCAGGAGGAAAGGGAGAGGCAGAGAAAGGATTTTTTAATTTCTTTTCCATTTTTTTAAACTGCAGGATGTTGGACAGAAGGATTTTCAGGGATGTAACTTACGGAACTCTGGAGGGAGTGATAGGGAATGCTCCCATATCAGCAGAGCCAAAATGCTTCAAGTGGGGAGTAAGGGGCTGTTTGGTCTTAAGGACAGTAAGGGAAATGAATTATGAAGAGCTGTTCTGAAGCACAGGGACAGTTACAGAGGGAAGAAAATCAGAGGTTCTCATGTACTGAGCCTCCTGCACACTTATCCACTGCATCTCTTCACCAAGTCTGGAGGCCAGTAAGTATTAGCTGCAGTTCATTCACTCCATCACCCTCTCCTCCTGGGGATGGCTGTAAGGCAGGCAACTGAGTTACCTTGGTAAGACTTGTAAATAGATTCACTAATACAGAAGGAAGTTTGGGGTTGCTTTTTTCGCTAATACTCCTGGCACCTGGAAGCTGCATTTGTAATGACTCTGTTTTCCTGAGCACTGATTTCTCAGTCTGAGGTTACAGGTCCATTTGGAAGGGAAATGAGGTTTTGAGATAAGGTAATTCCCCCCCAGCATCACCACCAGTTTAGACACAGTCTATCCAACTAGCACTTTGTCTCACACCAAGGCAGGACAGCTCCTCAACTACAGTGCACATCCTTCCTACTGTTTTCATGGCTGCACCTGCACACTAAGAACCTACCATACATATGAAATTTAACTGCTTAATACTCATCTTTATAGGTGTGGTGGGTTTTTTTCCACTAGGAAAAGCTCCTCTCCTCCATCCTTGCTTGAGCAACTAAGCACATGGAAGCAGCAGGCAAGATGAAAGAAACTATCTCCCTAGAGAACCTGAGGATAGGATTTGTAAATGCAAGTGCTCCTGCAATCAGGCATGTGGACTTGCCCCTGTAACTGGTCAAACCCACGAACTATGAATTTGCACCTAAATCTATGTGCTCTTTCCCCACGGGCATAACTGAAATGGGATTTCCTGACAGAAAGCCATTTTGACTAAATTTTCTGACACGTTCTCCCTAATACTGCCTACAGCAGGAAGTACCAAGATTACATGGTAGAAATATCACCTTGTGGGAGAAATAAGCTCCAGGTAGTGCCAGCACGTACATCTGGTTGAACATAACTGCTCCAAGTATATTTCAACTCCTGTCTCCATCAGGCTGGCAAATCATTGCGTATCTATTCAGCTGATACAAAGAAAGTGTAGCTCTTTGAAGGGTATTCTTTTTTTAACTCCTCTGAAAAGAAAAAAAAAAAGGTTGCTTTAATTAGAATCTAGTGGCTAAAAGCCTTTATTTGGAGTAATTGCATCGATTCTCTTCCATTAGCCACCACACGAAGCTGGATCACAAAATAACTTGATACATAGCTGAAAGAAAAGTAAATGAGAACAGTATAACAAACCCCTCTGCCTAGAAGCAATCAAGCATCCAAGAGCATTGGGAGGGAGGCTGTGAAGAATGCATACTCTTATTTACGTGTTTCATTCTTTTCCAAATTGATGGCAGTGCATATGAAAGCAGAGGACTGACAGCATACAAGCATATGACAGCAATAGCTAATGCTCTTGGATGATCAGCCACAGTGAGCATGTCTAGACAAGCAAAGCCAGGTACCTCTGCAAACTCTAGTCATAACCCTCCATCCTAACAGATAGTCCTCCCTGTAGTTCCAAACCATCACATTCCAGACACCCAACAAGCATGTGAAGGATGTGTTTATTCTCTCCCGAGTTCACCAAGAACTTTCTGTACCGAGAATAGCTTCCCAAATAACCTCAGTCTCTCAAGTTCCACCTGTGCCTCTACCACTTCAGTCAACACATTGAAGGGTGTACAGACCAAAACTCTGCTCAAGTCCTAGCTTACTAGAGCTTGCATGTGTCAATGGCTGGGTCATCAAAGTGTTCTGAAAGACACCAACTGAAAGGCACAGACTTATTAAACAAGGGACGGAGTTTACAACATCTTTGCATCAGAGTTTATGCAGCCAGATGGGAGGGCTGTCCTCTGTGGAAGGCTCTGTTCTAGCAGCTCACAGATAAAAAACAAGATGTAAATTCAACAAGTGAATATTCATAAGATGAAAACTTCACAGGACTATTTTATATTTAGAAGCCTTTGCTTGAGCACATACCTCCCAAACCCAGACATTTAAACTAATGAACCATCCAGACTGACACTAGCTCTGAAACTTCTCATCACAGAAGTTCAGCAAACAACGTCTCTTGGGAGATCTGGTGCTGACAGGAACCTTTCCCTCACAGGCAGCAACTGAGCCAGCTCTGGATCTACCAGTAAAGCCTAAACCTGAGCTGGTTTATCCTGTTTTCTCCTCCCAACTTCAGATTGGGTCAATAAAACGAGATTTCTCACCTGTGACTTCCCCCTTACGTAGAAAAGATGGGCAAAGACCATTCTGACTGACTAGCTTTCCTCTGCACACAGCTCCATCCTCCCAGCATGATGACCAGCTCCTAATCACAATGTGAGTTTCCTGGCAGTGCAACTCTTCCCTTAGCTGAAAGAGGGCTCAGAATTCACCCCTCCCCAGTCAAACCCCTTGTAGCAGCCTGACCTTCGCTCTGAATCTCCAACAAAGCAGTGGAAATGTGCTTCAACCTGACTGGAATGAGGAGCAGGACTGCAGCTCGGAAGGGACCAAGTAGTCCAGTGAAAAAACAGAGATTGTGGAGAGTGGTGAATTTAGGATCCTGAGAAACACATCTTCGGTAATGTATTATTTACTATGCAGTCTCTGTAGACAATAAACCCAGCCAGGGCTCATTGATATGCTAAAAAATCCCTTTCTAACCTGATACAGTTAAATTATGCAAGACTGTATGGATACTGATTTTAATACGGCATCATTTCATTTTACTAATGCACCCACACCACAATTAAGTATTTTGATAAACATATATCCAGGCAGACTAAATCTTTACACTTACAAGATGGCTCAACCCCACACTTTCATTATATTGATAATTTTGGGCTCGGTGAACAAGCCCAGTCAAAAGGTTATTTCTGGCTCTCGCACTCACTCGTGCCATTCATTCTCTTTTATCTCTACCCTCCTGATGCATTTTCTGACTGCTACACCATGCAAAGAGAAAAGGACTGTTTTGAGAAGACTACACAAGACCTCTGCCACCTCCTTGTACAGATACGATGTCTGCTTGCGTTCTTAAAGGCCAGAGCTTGAGAAAGCATAATGAAAACAAGATTCAGCTGCAATATTTGCTCTCTTAGGTGGCACATCTCAAAGAGAAAAAAGGTATCACAAGTCTACCTGAAATGATAATAAAAAAACAAACAAGAAATCACCATTTCCAATCTCTAATCTCTTAACCGTATGCGAAACTCTCACTGGAGGTAGAGGATACAACAGAACACTGCCTACAGATTCAGATCACAGTGCTATTTCCTGGCCACTGCTGGCACGTAGGCTAAGACAGCCTCTTCTTCAGGCACAGCGCTCTGTCTAAATGAATGATGTTTACTCTTTTCATTTGCACAATGAACAGCTGAAGCAGAGAAAAATGAATGACATGCCCAAGAACCATCTACATCTTTTATCATCCCCATCACTGAAGTATCCAAGTATCTTTTGCTAATAGGTTGACCAGATCATGAGACAGAAATAGTATGTCACACACAAAGTCTGTCTTGGAGCCTGGAAAGCGAACCCAGATGATCTGAATGCAGGCTCAGCTCTCCCACCTCACCCTGAGGATACCTTCCTCTCAACAGATCCCCTGCAATGTGAAAAAGCATTGGTCCTGGATAGTGAGACACTGGATTCAAGGAATTTACTACTAGAGAGCTTCACAATCGGATTGACATTTCCTATCGTTAAGAAAAAGTAGCCACAGCAATGGGAAGAACAGAAGTGTTTCTTTAAGTGACAGGACTGATATTTTTGTCATCTGAAACTCTCTCATTCCTAGGATTTCGAAGTGCTGATATTTTATCATCGAATTGGAATCCTGCTAGTAAGTATCAGTAACATGAGAAACACAGCAGAGAAACAGTGACCCCATTATATGTGAAACAGCATTGCTATTTTAGCTGAAGAATTACAGGTTTTCACAGACTTGTAATGCATTGCAGGAGTTCCTCTTTGATTTTTTTTCTTAAGAGAAACCCCATGCAGATTCCTCTGAGAAGCTCTGTTGCAGGATGGGAGATACTGGATGGGCCCAGGAAAAGCTGCAGAGCCAGTTTCAGCTCCCCCACAGGCTGATAATCCATAACCACATCTATAATTGCTGAAGACTGCGGATAAAATCCCAGCTCCAGCAAATTCTGTGACTAGATTTCCATGACTTTCAAGGCTTTCCCTGGAAGCTTTGGCTCTATGGAACAGCTGATCTAGTTGTGAAGTATCTACTACTAGATTAAAAATGTCAGAGCCATATGACAACAAAACTGCACTGTGACAAACAAACCTGGTACATCATATAAGTTCAGGGCATCGGTGTGCTCCAGGAGAGTTCCTGATGAGTTTAGTGCTGTCTGTCCTCTGTAACAAGCATAAACAGCACAGAATGCTTTCAGGCATTCACAGCTCAACAGAGGTGACATTGCGTGTCTCATTCACATTAAATGCATACTGCCTAGCGAAATGGTTTTTAATGTTCATGAAACTGTTGTCTGTGCTTTCATCACGAGGAAGTTGTAAGACCACCAATGGAAGAGGACTGAACAATTCAGCTTTGTCCTGAGGCATGGATGCTGATCCATACCATTTCTCTACAGAACAGCTGCATCCTAGCAAAGTCTTTTTAAAACTCTGCCACACTGCACAGTCAGTCAACTCTAAGTTGATTTTTGTTCTTTGTTTTTGATTCCCCTCTGTCTTTGTTCTGCTGGTGCCTCAGCAGTACAGGAACCCATTTCATTATGACTGTCTTGGGCTATAATTCACTGTCGGTTCTGCTACAACATCGCTGAACTCAACTACCAAATAGCCTGATTAGTACAAGCTGACTTCAGAGTCCACCATTATTCTTATGCTTGTCTGCACTGCCAACAACACTTGACACATCTTTTCTTGTTGTATGGGACTGAATCAGGACAAAACAAGATAGGATAATAAACCCAGAGTTTGATAAGCCTCGGTGGATGGTAGTCTACAGCACAATGTAACTGAAAAATCTAATGCCTCAGCAGCAATTGTCTGTGAAACACTGTGTGACACTCGGTACTGCTGGTTGGTACCAAAGCAAACCTGCATCTGTATAACAACTGCTTCCTGAAAAGGACCTTGGAATTCCTTCTGCAGTCACACGAGAAATGGAAATCTATGCAATGTCAAAAGGATTCAGAAAGGTGGAGAAAGCACCAAACGAATGACTCCATGCAAGTCAAAGAGCAGACTCCAGCTCTAGTTAAGAGTCACAGGGGAGGACAGGACTGAAGGTGAGAAGGGACAAAAATCAAGTCAGAGCTAGAATATATTGAAGAGGATGTAAAGAACGAATCCTGCCTGTGCTTATGCCCATGAAAGCCTGCAGAAATAAAAGGTCTGCATTAGTCCAAGACAGGCTACTAGGTTTGCAAACAGACCAGATGCAGTACATAGAGATATAACCCTCAGACTCACAGCAGGACTGCCAGAAAAAGAGATGCAAGAGATGTGATGAGAAAATACAAATACCAGAATAAGGCAAGCATGTCCAGGCATCATTGCCAAGCTAAGCAGGTATATTACAGAGTATACCTATACTTCATCTGGCTTCAAATTGCTCCTTTTGCAGGCAATAAAATTACTGCACAAATCCCAGAGAATAAACTGAGTTAACACCCCATTAAATACAACAGACTTGCAATTGAAGGTAAGGACGTGCCCAGATTAAGCTACCCCTCTACAAACTGGCCCATGGGTAATATACATCAGTTCTACTGACTTATGGTCTAAAAAAGGAAAAGACAAAACCTGAGATGCGTGGATGCTTGGGAGTGAATTCCATTAGGAGGCATTTCTACAAGGTAAGAAAGGAGATGTTCTTTGAAGCATGCTTAAACAGCACAATATATTCTTCCATAAACATTCTTTCTACAATTGAGCATATCCCAAGGGAAAAAGCCAGGACTTTGTTATTTTGGGTATTTGCTTTTATCAATAACGTCATCTTCTCCCCTGCCCCTTCCCCATCCCAGATGAAACAGTCTCTGATTTTATACCTTCAGTTTGTTCTATCAGTATCTGGCTTGGAAGCAGGTACCAGAGAGAATGGCAGTTGCTGGGTTGATTTGTTGCCCGCATTTCACAGAAGACAATTTTAAACACTTATTTCCATAGTTCTGCCTTTCCTGAGCATTTCAATTGCTGTAGTTGTAGGCACCCTCCAAATTCACTGCCCCTCCAGCAACATCCATTGAGAAACAACGTTCTCCATAGGAAAAATCTTTGTTGGCAGAGGCACTTGGTCAATTTTAAGCACAAGCAGCTTAACACAAGGCAAGAGGGTAAGAGAGGGAAAGGCAGGCAGGACAAAAGAACCACACAGGTAAGGACAACAGCATGAAATCAGGAGTTGGATTTAGACTGTCACGTATTTACTGCCAACTTCAGATGCTGAAAAGAGGATGGCTCTCTATAGTCTGTGCTCCCACATCATTTCAGTGTACAGTTTCATGAAATAATGAGCCAAAATGCAAGTAAGATACCTTCTAAAATGACTTCCTGCTTCTCCCTTCTCTCCTCTGATCCAGCACAAAGCTGGTGCTTGCCAGACCTCTACATGATTCACAGAATACACAAAACTTTCATCAAGAAGAAAAGCTGTGCAGTTTTCTACCACTTCAATGAGTCCATGAAGCTCACAGTTGGGCAGGGGTGCTTTGGCTGGAGTAAGATCATAGTAAACCAGCTACCACCATGCTGTATATGCTCTAGCTCCAGAGAGCTGGCAGTGCTGTTGGAGTGTGAGGCTGTTGCAGGCCCCCAGAATGAAAACCAGCCCTGCAAAGACACAGTGCTATGTAAATACCAACAGTTGCAAAGCTTCCATTACATGGATTTATGTGTTACAGCTCCTGCTAGTTAGGAAGCTAGAGAAGTCAGCTGTGCTGATTTGACGTATCAGCCAACACACAGAAGCAGCTTCAGCCAACTAGAAACCTTTATCACAGCCATTCCTTGCTGTCAGAATGACAAGTTCAAAGACATGCAAACGGAGTTCATGTTTTATTTGCCCTAGCAGCATTTCCTTGTAACACAATACTCGCTGTACCACTTCCACCCTGACCAGCCCTCAAAGCACAGCAGAAGGAAAATATATCTGCATGAAACAAAGAAATGAAGTAATAATTAAAAAACCCACCACAAAACCACCATCTGCCTGCAACAAAGCCAGGAACTAAGCTTACACACACACAAGCTCTCTGGCTCTGGCTCCCACAACAGGCTTTTTCACTCTCATTTTGAGATACCAAGATTTATCATTAGAGGGCACTGCTCCCCCCAGTAGAAAATGGGTTCTTTGCCTTACGTGGATAGAGATTTCAGACATCTGTAAATGAACATTTACCACGTAACTGCGAAGTCCTGAAACTAGAGTGCAGCTGGAATTCCATTTTCACATTTCCTACTTTTTCTACTCAAAACCATTTCAAAAACATACTGAATTTACAGGTCTGAATCCAAACTTACTGAGGTTAAAGCCTCAACCATTTATACACTGGCAGTAGGTGAATGTTAACCTCAAGAATAGATGCAAATTCTATTCCTCTATCTCTCACTTCTGCTGTCCTTAACCTACAAAGTCCTTCAACTGATCTGGGAAGGAATGAGGGTAGAAGGTAATTCTTACTCACCTTTAGCAGAGAAAGTAAACTGGAAACTGAATGTGACTCCATGCATTTACATCAGAGCCACTCAGTAAGGAGAACAAAGTGACCCTCTCCCATTCTGCATCTCAAGCTCATAGCATCTGCTCAAAAGCCAATACACAGCTACAGCTCTAAAGGAGCAGATGCTCTGCTTCTGCACAAGTATTTAAGAGAACAGAAGGCTTCTGAGGACAAAGTCAACACTCTCCATAATCCGTGGTTACACACCAGAAAAAGAGCATGTGCACTGCTGCTCCAGAGCGTATACAGCTTTCGTGCTCAAAGTGCCACAGGCCTTTCTGGAAAAGGCATTAAACGAGTTTTCCAGAGCTTTTCACTCTCCTGGCCGCAGCCATCCTGCCGGCTTGCAGCAGATAAACTTCCTGCATCTCTTGCCCGAATGCAAACTGTTTATTTCTCTTCCTCCAATAGTAAAGAAACAGAAACAACTTGGGAAGGAATCTGAAGTGTCATAGAGGAAAAGAAACTTCCTCAGAGATGAATTAGAATACTATTGCAGTTGTTAACATCCCTTTTGAGGGGTGAGGAGTTGAAGCGGTATGTTTATAGGCTGAGAAATTCAGCTTGGAATTTCTCTGCAAGTGTCCCGGGCTTAAGCAAAGTGAGGGAATAAAGTGAGGGAACTCACTTCTGGCTAATCCTGGAACAGATTTAATAAAACTGAAACTGCTGATATGAGATAGAAATTCCATGGCACTACTACTCCAGAATGAAAACTAGACCTCTTCCTGATTCCCAGACAGCCAGGTATTCAGTTCACATATCGTTCTTCTCAATTCACGGAAGCCAGATGGATATCTAGCAGCAAAGGAGCTAAACAGGCAACGCTCTTTATACCTAAGTGTATAGAATCCAAATTTACAAAAAGATCAGATGGGCTTGAGTAGAGAGACATACTTGTAGGGAAAAGTGAGCTACGTCTTTCACCTTCCAGAGCATGAGTGGCCTGGACAGGCTGGAGAGTTGGCCAGGGAGAAACTTGATGAAGTTCAACAAGGGCAAGTGTAGAGTCTTGCATCTGGGGAAGAACAACCCCATGGACCAGTACAGGTTGGGGGTTGACCTGCTGGAAAGTAGTGAAGGGGAAAGGGACCTGGGGGTCCTGGTGGATGGGAGGATGACCATGAGCCAGCAATGTGCCCTTGTGGCCAAGAAGGCCAGTGGCATCCTAGGGTGCATTAGAAAGGCTGTGGTTAGTAGGTCAAGAGAGGTTCTCCTCCCCCTCTACTCTGCCTTGGTGAGGCCGCATCTGGAATGTTGTGTCCAGTTGTGGGCCCCTCGGTTCAAGAAGGACAGGGAATTGCTTGAAAGAGTCCAGCGCAGAGCCACAGAGATGATGAAGGGAGTGGAACATCTCCCTTATGAGGAGAGGCTGAGGGAGCTGGGTCTCTTTAGCTTGGAGGAGACTGAGGGGTGACCTCATCAATGTTTACACATATGTAAAGGTGAGTGTCAGGATGATGGAGCTAGGTTCTTTTCAGTGATGCCCAGTGATAGGACAAGGGGCCATGGGTGTAAACTGGAGCATAGGAGGTTCCATGTGAACATCAGGAGGAATTTCTTTCCTGTGAGAGTGACAGAGCACTGGAACAGGCTGCCCAGGGGGTTTGTGGAGTCTTCTACGTTGGAGATATTCAAGGCCTGCCTGGGTAAGTTCCTGTGTGATGTACTCGAGATTACCCTGCTCTCACAGGGGGGTTGAACTGGATGAGCTTTTGAGGTCCCTTCCAAACCCTTAGGATTCTGTGATTCTGTGACCAAAACTACAAACCTTTAAACAGTAGAATTCAACAACCTCAGGAAACAAACCATTTCATGAACCGGATAAAAGAAATCAGAGGATCTCAGAACCCACTTCTTAGAATAACTTGAATCAGTAACACACACACCATTATGATTTAATCTGATTTTTCAACCACACTGTACCAGCATAAGCACAGGGACACCTCCACGGCCAGGGTGAATCAGCACCAGAGACCTGTTGTCAGGCCTGAGCAGACAAGCACATAAAGAATGCATTCTAACGAACTGTTTTAATATTGATGCTTATGACACTCAAATTAAACATACACATGTTAGTACATCTGGAAGAGGATCCTGCTCACATTCTTCATCATTCAAATCAAAAATGCAAATAAAATCCGGATAGTTTAACATAAACACTGATTTCCAAAGCTACAGAACTGTGTGAACACTGCCTGGTAGCTACAAATAGACACAGACACAACAAACCCGTGTTGCATTTGCCCTCACACTGGGGTTAAATGTAAGTCAAAGATGGAAAATGAGCGAACAGTAGATCATTCATCCTATCTCCCACTCAAATTAGCTGAAGTGAAGCTCACACAGGAGCCATAGTTCAGTGACATCTGCTATCAGCATCACACCTCTCTTCTCTAAGGTCTTTCTCTATGTCAGACTTCAGAGTAGGAAGCCATATGGCTTCATGTCCTCCAAAATTGTGCTTAGAAATCTCCTACCTGCATTTGTTTGTCACTATTTCAGTTCAAACATTCAAAAGCTTGCAGTGCACATGTGTCCCTTTCCCACTAATAGCACAGACTTCAGCTTCACAAACCTTCAGCCAGGTTTCAACCTACAGACCTACAAACTCCCATTTTTGTATCTTCAGATACACAAGCCACCAGTGTGTGCGCATTAACTGATAAAATACCAACCCCCCCTCAGCAAAAGAATTACGGGTTTATTAATACAACCCATAAATCAGTTTCTGTCATTCCTTGCATTATGTAACAACGTAGATACTTCACCACGTACAGAAATGGTACCATACATACCAAATTCAAAGATTATGCAATTAAGATGGAAAATCATGAATATATTAAAAAAAGATAAAGTTTAAAAAGTAAAAAAAAAAAAAAAAAAAAA
>NDXB01007678.1:179879-201654 GCA_002631895.1 Agapornis roseicollis | reverse complement strand
AAAAAAAAAAAAAAAAAAAAAAAAAAAAAAAAAAAAAAAAAAAAAAAAAAAAAAAAATTTAAAAAAAAAAAAAAAAAAAAAAAAAAAACCAAACCCCAAAACCTCAATATTATGGGAAAGAAACTGTTCATGGTTCATAAGCAAGAAGTTCTATGGTAGAAGTAGAGGATAGGCCCCAGAGTACTCCTGACTTGAAGGATACAATGAACTGAGGCAAAAAGACAAAAAAAGACCTAATTTCAGATTCCGAACACATTATCAACAGGAACCTGGCCTGAGGAAAGAGGAAGTGATCTCTTCCTCTTAAAAGAGCCCTCAACCTCCCCTTAACTTCCCTTAAATGATGATTAATCATCAGCTCAATTGACCAGCAGCAGAGTAAACAGGGGGAACTAACAGGAAAAAACAGCGGAAATACTACACTACACTGCCTTCAATTGAGCATGATGGATCACCATCTGCTCCTGATGCCATGTACAGAACCACAGCTTAGAAAGGAACTAGAGCTCTGTCTTATAATGAACTTACCGCTGCTTTGCTCTTACTTTTTCCTCCAGGTAGAACACCTGCTTTGCTATTACCTTCTCCAACTCTGGACTAGCCATGGCAGCTATTCTCCTATGGGAGATTTCCCTACATTCCTTCTGGGTTTTATACTTCCATCATTTCATAATTGGTGTTTTACAAAATCTCCAAAGCACTCCAAAGTAAATCCAAACGTGCAATCCTAGAGAGCAGTCAGGATCTGAACCAAGTCTGTTGCTATACAGAAAGAGCAGGCATTAGTATGGCAACCAAAATGAGATGGAACATACAGTAACATAAAGACATGGCTGCTTACAGCAGTGTGACCTCAGAAAGAGCACCAGTGCAGGCAGAAGTCATTCAAACTCCTCCCCAGAGGATCTACAGCAAAGCAGAGATTTTACGAGGCTACAGTTTGACTCCATACTCAGCAAGCAGAAGGGAAGATGCATGATAAAAATCCAGCCGGTAAAAGCAAAACCAAGTCGAGGGAATGAATATGATACAGGAGGTTCTTATAGGAAGAAAAAATAAATATGGTGGTGGGAAATGCAGGAGGACAAAGGGAGCCAAAGGTGTCTAAAAAGGGCTGAGGGAAGGAAGAGTCACTCATGACAGTTTTAAAGCTGCTCAAGTTGGGGAACAAAGATGACAGGAAGGGCCCAGATAACAATTAGCTATAACCACTGATCTATGACATTTTCATCACTATAAATAATAACTATTTCCTTTAGCTTGTTCAGAGGGAGATGAACTTCGGATGGAGGGGGAAAAGGGCACACTACTTCCTTTCAAAGATTAACATGGAATTGCCAAAATCTCTCAGACAGAAGAGCAACACTACTAATAATTCTTTCATGAAAATGCAGTTAAAATTGAATCAGAATGGATTCAATGTTGAACAATTTTAATGAAGCAAATATCAAACAAGCACATCAACTTCTTAAAAACAAAGGAACTCCAAAGTTTAATTACAAAAACATTGTACAGAAAACTTGGCATCTCAACAATTCCAAACACATTAGTCCAAATGGATTCTGGTTTCATATATTCCTCTTACCATTGCTCTAAGTGACAACAGCATTTTATCCCACTCCCCACTTTGTATTTTACCTTTTGTAACCAGCCAACACTGACAAATGTAAACTGAAGTGACACTCAGAAAACACTGGAAAGACAAAAATCCATTTTTATAGGGTTAATCCATGTAAATAAGAAGCTTTTCAATAAGACAAAACATTATCTGTCACATCATCAGTGAGCAAGAACTGAAGTCTTCCCCCAGATGCTTTAAGACAGGTATCACCTCCCCTCCTTCCTGGTGGGAAAAGGTAAGAGATCTGTCAGCTCCCAGCTAATACTATTGCCTTAGATTTCCTATCCCATAACACTTGCATGCTACTCAGCACAATGATCCATTAGCAGTATGCCACCAGCTGATAGCTGCATTGAATTTATGTAAGCAGGGCAGCCTGCAGCCACCCATATCTTATTTACAGTATGTGTATGTCACAGCCTGGAATTACATCCTACTATTATACTACATAGTTATTTCTGAAGTCTTTACGGCACGCAACTCCAAGTATTAGGTAAGATGCCACAAACTGAGCTTCAGAATTCTGTAAATCATCTTTTAGCTATGCAGTGCATTCTGGCTGCTTCAACAGAAGTCAAATATCACCAACTCTGGAAAACAAGGTACACACAGGAGATGATGCAGGTTGCTGGTGCTTCTGGAGACATTAACAACCAGTAGGATTCCCCCCCCTCCAGGATTTGTTATAGAATCCACTAAAAACATTCACGTTAACAACTGCTGGTATCGTCCATGCTAGAGAAAGGGGAAGTCAATGCAGAAAATTGAGGCTCCTTTTGTGAAGTCTTGAAAATGAGACTGAAGACAAGAGAAAGGAGTTTCCTCCCTGAAGGAACACTTGAATTTACATGGAAATCCTTGCTGCTTGGCTACAGCAATAAACCCATAAGCAAGCAGAGACCTGACATACAAGCTGTCGACCTGGAGATGGCTTCAGACAAGCACAAAGTCCATGGGTAGAGTGTGGGAGAAGAAGAAACTGCTTTTTAATTTTCAGATACTTGTGTTATAGATACGTTAAAGCGACACTGACTGCGATGCACTCTAGTAATGAAAGCAACTTTCAATTCACAACAGAAGATCTTACAGATTTCTTGAGGAGGAGCAAGGAGATTGTCATGTGGAAGAAAGAGCATCTCAACCACCACCATAAAGCCCAGGGATGCCCAATAAGTGCTTAGCCAAAGTCTGAATTAACAATTTGATAGGAACCAGAGGACAGCAAATGATTTACGTAAGTTAGTGCAGACAGTGGGTGCCTTCGTCTTCGACCGGAGGTGCAGCACAGCTCAGCAAGATTACAGACTGCAGCATGCAGAGTTCTACTTGATGTGAGTGAAAGACCATTTAGGTCACACTGGAACATAATACACTGAATGCTATAGGCTCCACAGGCTCTACTTCAACTGCACAAAAGGTGAAAGCATTTACAAGCTGTAATGTAGAATTCTGAGGGCTGCTATGTGGACCTAGCTGCTAATAACTTTCTCTGCTCTAATAATTCATGCAAAAATACATGTGCTGCTCCTAGGCATATTGTGTCCCAGCACTGTGATTTCAGGAAAAAAATCCAGCAATCCCTCTGCCCATTTCTCTTTTTATAGAATACCACTCTCACCATGAGTTCATTCTCTTAAAAACAAGGCAGTAACATTAAATTAGGCTGAGCAACACATCAGAGCAAGGGCAAGCTTTGTGGTTTTCGTCTAAAATGGAGGTTCTTATTTTCCCTGCTGAGAACTACTAACGTTTCACTTGCTATCTTGATTACCACTGACCTTTGTGGTAGCAAAATGCGCCACCAAACGTTTTGAAGAGATAATGGGAGACCTTCACAGAAGAGCAGGATGCTTATGTGCAAGAGAGGTGACTGAGGAGAAGGAAAAGAGAAGTCGATCTCACAGTAGCATCAAGTCACAAAGCATCAAGCACAGCTAGCAGGGAGCAGACTCACACTGTAGAAGTTGCAGGCTAACACAAAAAAAAACCAAACCCAGGATTCTGCTTAAGAAAAGCTTAGATAAACCTAAAAGCTTATATAAACAGGCAGGGTAGGACATGACAGTGGGCACCAAACAAGACTGCCTGTTATAGCGGAGGACACAAGCACTGCTGTCCAGTAACTGCAAGTAGCAGGTAACAAGATTGAAAGAAGGAAAGTAAAGAGGAGGAAGGCAATCCCACAGGATAAACATGAAAAAAAGAAAAGACACCAGAAGACATTAGGTAACAGAACACATCAAAGTTATTACTACAACACGCAGGCTGACTTCATTTCACCAACTGTGAGATTCCATCTCCGTAGCCAGCCAGTCCACAAATGTATGCACCCTCACACCCAGCAAAAGGAGTAAGAAACTGAAGATTGCACAAAAGTTGCATGCCTTTAAATGCTTCCACAGAGGACAGTTCCAAATGTTTAGTGGGTGGTGTCCGTGGCTTCTTAAGACCTTCTAACGCACTGAGATCTGTGTCTCACTGACAAACCACAAAGGCAGGGACCAGGACAAACCTGCAGTTCTGCCTCCCACCCCATGTCTTTCTTTCCCTCATGGCTTCTTATTCCACACTGGCCAAAAAAAATTTTGTAAAGCATCCCATGGGCATGAGACCTGCAGATGAAACAGAAAAATAAGTGTTAGAAGCCCTCAATCCGCCAGGACTAAACAGGCATCGTCACAGTGGTTTTTAGATGATTTATCTGAAAAGACAACATGAAGCAGCACAGCAAAGAAGCTAGGGAGACAGAACTGTAACTTCCTCTTCTCCCTTACATACTGTTTGCACCAAGAAGTTCTCTTCACCATGCAGTACAGGAAACCAAAGGTGTAGTCAAGTAGGCAAGAAACGTACTAAGTACATTAAGACAACGTACTATGCCACCAAACCCACCCAGTTCTGTGACCCACAGTGGCTTTCAAGAGTATCATAATAAATATTTTCCTATGAAATCGATTTGTAACATGTCTCAACCTCAAACAGACAATTTAGTTGATACAGATCGTATTTACATGAATTAATATTATTCATAGGCATGTTAGTAATGGGACAACAATGAAGACAGTTTGCTGGTACAGTTTATTGGATGCCAACTGAACCTTTCTAGCCAAAGCTTGCCTCTTTTCCACAGGGATTCTACTTTTCTCTAGATTTGCATCCACTAAAGCCCAACCTTCTCCCTTCTAAGATGTTATCACAAAATGTAATCACTGCCAAGTGATCATCCCTGTAATTAATAGCCCCATGAATTACTTAATAATTATATCCAGTTACATACAGGCCTTTATATAATGAAACTAGGTGATTATTAATCACATTTTTAATTGCCTCATGCTGCTTTGCTGCTGGAAAGAGGGAAGGTATTGGTGGGAGGGGGAAGATGGGAACCGAGTCCTAATTTTCAACTATAAAGTTGAAGGAAGAGTCCTAAAGCAAGAATTCTTTTATCCAAACAAATCACAGCCGAATCCAGTTTATCCAAGAAAAAAATATTTACATTTTTAGGAATATGGACACTGTCCATCATTTAGGAAATATGAATCTGCCTCACATGGAAACCAAAGCCTAGGTTTTAGTAGCCTTGAGATACAATTTTTCTGGCAAGGTGCTTAAAGGACAAACATCTGCTTGAGGGCCTGGCAAACCCTTCTAATAACTGATTGATGAGAAACTGCTTTCCCTCTCATGTTCTGTAAAACCTTCCCATCCCCCAGTTCTCCTTCTGAGCTCAAGTGCTAATTGAAAACAGTATCCGAAAATGAGGAGGTTGATGAGCTACTGAAAAATCCCAGACCTGGATCGACAAGCTGTTCCCTTCATAAATAGCAGCAGTAAAGGCACTTCTTTATTCTGCTGGGAGCTCAGTCATCTCTTAGAACTATAGCCTGTTCCATCTGGCTACCCTCTGGAAGGACAATGATCTTTTAGCTTAAGCCACACTATAATGGGGAATGTGTAATTAACTGTTCTACAGAGTATCACAAAAGGTCAGACACAGAAAGGATGAAAAGCCCTGTCTTCATATTTGCAGATGGCACAACACAGCTTTATTTGCATTTCTAAGCACTAGTCAAGACATGTACAGTAGATCTCTACATAATAAATGCCCAAAGAATGCAGGTATGCACATAGTTAAAATAGAAGGAGGCAGACTCCTAACGGCTGTCTAGTGCTGTGCATCGCAGAGGAAGTAGGGAAGTAAGTAATGTGGGAACTGCAAAGCAGCACAGTAATGCAGAAAGACTGGTATTTGTTTGCTGCTTTGTTTTTCTACTCAGTCCCTATTAGTTTTCTAAGCTGCTAAACAGAAGCAAAAATACAGCTCATTAATAACCTATGGTTAAAGCCACACGATCATTAGTCTCAGCAAATGTTACATATAGCCTGAACCACACATCAGTGCTTCCTTTCCATCTAAACCTTCATACCCAGACCAGCTTTACTACAGGTGCTCCAGAGCAGGTAGTTGTAGGGCATTTTCAGATTATAACAGTTGAGTTCACCTGTAAGCTCTTGAGACAAACAGAATTTCTCTGTGACCATGAGATTCTACAATTAATGTTGCATTGTTCAGATATCCTTACTCAAAGAAGTCAGTCACCCTCCTCCTTTTTGTACACCATTCTGCCAGTATTTGTATTCACCTTACATGAGTACAGTGAGTAATGTGACAAACAGTTCTCTATGTCTTTATACAAAAGATCTTGGAGCTAAGGGGAAATTCAGAACCCTTTAATACTGATGGGTATTTCCAGCCTCATTTGATTTTCATTAGGTCAACCGGCTGCTGGGGCTTTGAGGAAGCAACCGTTTTGACTGTACA
Source organism: Agapornis roseicollis (assembly GCA_002631895.1). Lineage (NCBI taxonomy): Eukaryota > Metazoa > Chordata > Aves > Psittaciformes > Psittacidae > Agapornis > Agapornis roseicollis. The sequence goes on along the minus strand of NDXB01007678.1, from coordinate 195,211 downwards.
ATGATGACTGACACAAGAATCAGCATCAGAGGTACAGAACAGATGCCAAACAAGAGCAAGCCTAAGAGCAAACACTTACCCAGTCACTAGCGTTCAAGTCTGTTCACCACGTCCCGGACCGTGGCGATGAGGTTCTCATTCTCCTGGGGGTTAGCCATAACAATACTGTGCAGCCTGTTCATGTAGGAATCAATAGTTTCCATCGTGGGTGTTTCCCCGCTACCTACAGTTAACACAGTAACATGAGCCATGGAGTATTCAAATGTCTGCATCAATTCCATAGAGTTAAGACTATGCTAAGGGCAATTTGTGCCAGCATGGAAACTGTTATAGGAAGTGTTTTTTGCCATGCACCACCTCTTGTAACAGATTCTGTAAGACTATGTTTGCCTAACTCCACAAAGTGAGTAGTTCCAAGGACATCAGGACTAATGAAGCATGGTTTTCTTTGATTTGGGCCTCACAGTTGATTATAACAAACTCTTTCAGATGAGCCTTCATAATATCTAAGTGGATTCCCTGGCACCTGACAATACAGATGCAGCCTTTCTTTTAATCCAGGAACTTGCAAGTTGCATCTTTTCCACTTAGTAACATTTTCACAAAGCAAGTGAAGGAGAGCAAGGACTGAATATGTGTCTCTCCTTGTTAGCAAGAGAAGAATGAAGACAAAATAAAAAAGCCATGTTGAAATAAATTACTGACACTAAATGTTCCCCTGCATGAATGTTCAGATTTCATTACCTAACAGGAATGTCCAGGGGAAGTTCAGGTTGGATACAAGGAAGAAGTTCTTTACTGTGAGGGTGCTGAGGCACTGGAACAGACTGCTGAAAGAAATGGTAAATGCTCCATCCCTGGCAGTGTTCAAGGCCAGGTTGGACAGAGCCTTGAGTGACATGGTTTAGTGGGAGGCATCCTTGCCCATGGCAGGAGGTTGGAACTGGATGATCTTAAGGTCCGTTCCAACCCAAACCATTCTATGATTCTAATACAACTAAGACTAGGAAACAGCCAGGACCATAGAACTACACCAGCAGGCCACACATTGTAAATTCACAGCATTGTATAAACATTACAAGTAAAATTCAACATGTCAGACGGTCCTAAGGGAAAAAGAGTCTCACCTGGTAGTGGGACTCCAGCAAAGCTGGTTGTGAGTGCTTGGCGTAAGGTCTCCAGATGCTGCTGCAGTACCGTGTTGCGGCTCCGCTCCTGTATCACATCCACCTCCAGTTTCTCCACAGCAGTACGCATGCTCTCCACATGCTTCTGCAGAGCAGCATTCCTCTCCTCAAACTCCATGTTGGACTTACGCAGCTGCCGCAGCTCAGCTTCTCGTGCTGTGAATATCAACCCATTCCCATGTAGTCAAAAAACTATAGAACCAAGTATCCATGGATCGTAGGCAATGAAGCTGAGTGTTCTGGAGTGCTGAACTGATGACTACAAATGGTGCAGTTTTGGTTTATAGGTGAAAAAGCATCATATCATGGAGTGCTGGCAGTGCCTACAGTAGTACTATTTTATTTCTAGAGATAGACAAATTAGAAGACATTCAAAGTATCAGAGTAGAAGTGAATAGGGCAATTGATTAGGCAGAAGACTGCAAGACTGATTTCAAATGCATTCAGTATGACATAGCTTAGTTTCATCTTCAGTATTTCTTAATCCTACAGAATAGCAGATTCAGTTTAAACTGGCTGGAACAACAGCAAGTCGATCTTAAACATCAGAAGCATTCTCCAAGAAGGACAGCTTTGGAAGACAAAGCCAGGAAAACTGCTTTCGCAGCCATTGTGGTTTTACAGAGGTAAGGTTGTATCAGAAATACTGATCAACTGTATTCAAGTCATTACTTGAGCTGAGATTGGAGAGTGCAAGGACTCTTGAGCTGCACAGAACCTGACAAAAACCTTGGAAAAGCAAAGAGAAGGCCTTGCAGAAGTTTAACTTACCTTTACTATGATTCAAGAACTCTTCTGTGAAGATTGGAATATCAAAAACAGATCTCTCCTTTGTATCTGCTTCTTTCTACAAAAGAAATTGTAATACACAGCTAAATACTGCTAGTTTTCAGGAATGCAGGAAATTGCTTTGATCAAGAAAACAGAAAGAGAAGGAAGACCAAAAACTGAGGCAGCTAAAGAGCTGGCTGCCTGAAAGACACTTCCAGATTCTAGCAAGGAAGGCCAAAGGATAGGTCTCAGCTTTTTAAGATACAAGTTTGGTTTTTAAGATATAACCAAATAACATTTTCAAGAAATATAACATACTAAAATATACCCTTTCACCCTAATCACATGATATATATGAATCATTCTGTTTTAAAACTATCTGAATTCATTTTTGTTTTCCACTGGAAAACATTCCATCATCAACCAACTGACACATGCTGAAATAGTCTAGACAAGAATATCAACAATCAGGAGATAAAGCCAGATGAAACTTTTTGAATAGGAGGCAATCAAAACACTCAATCATAAAGTTTTGATTACCTCCTACTGAAAAGGCCTAGGGTGCTCAGGTTGCACAGCATTTTGTCATCCCCCAAGTCAAAAGAGAACCAAAATTACTGGTTTTATTATTTGCCTGAAATAAGACTGGGATGCTCCCAGAGTGTCAATAATAGCATTCTCATCTGGTTATTAAAACTGAGGTTGATCTCTGGAGGTTTCAGAACAAATCAGACTTGAAATTCTTACAGCCATGGTGAAGCGTGGTAGAGAGAAAGCTGAGATTTTGATGGGGTTTAAGTTCATCCTTCCTTGTGTGGTTAGATGCAGACAAAATATGGAACAGATAAAATAAATACACTACTTCATAAAAAAAAATATTCTCAGAGCAGATGGTTTTCTTCTTGTGTTCTCACTACAGCAGCCATATTCCTGTCTTCAAGGGTTGCAGATACAACCAGGCAATGCCTAATCTCCTTCAGATGTGTGTGTGTCCCTTAAAATCTTGCCAGTGAGATGTTGTGTAACTGACTGCATGGAGCGAGACCTACTCTAAATCAAACAGTGTGAGGAAAGAAGCAATAACAGAACAATGGAGAACAATTAATAATGGCTGGGGCACTGCTGATGACAATAGTTCTAAGGGCACATGGCTATGTGTCATACTTATGAAATCAGGATTTCATGCCCAGAGATGAGCTCATTCAGACAGTGTCTCCATGCTTTTAATAACTGTATTTGCCTATTGTAAGTTTCCTCTCACCTTCCCAAGCTTCATCCTTTTGTTATTTTTTTATTATGAACAGTATCTGAATTATTCATTGCAATTCTTTTTGGAGGTCATCTCTATACACAGTATTTAAAATTAGTTCTACGCTGATACATGGAAACTAATCATGAACACCTAAACGGAGCGAGGGGAGAAGGAAAGGTTTCTTTGACCTTATTTTCTTTTATTCTCAAGAATTTAATCAGATTGTACCTAATCATAAGCACGGTAATAGCCAACATGGATAACAGAAACCAGCAAGACAAAAGGCTTTAGTCTTGCTTCCAATAACAACTTGAGTATATACTTCTAAAGGCAATCTAAATCTTTTCTGCCTGTGCAGGATTATAACACTTGAATCCCTTGCAGAGAAGATGTGAAAGCCTATCAGGTGATAAGCATGTAGAATTTTGTAATATAAAGGTGAAAACTGCTAAGCAAAAACTCAGGCCTTCGTAAGAGGATGCCAGTCTAACATGCTGCTAGCTCAACTGTGTAATAACTATCTGATGAAGCTTAAAATCCCCACAGTGTACGGAGGACACCTTTTAAACTGGATTTATGATGTGAGATTTCAGCAATGATAGCTTGAATTAGCAGGATGAGAGCTAAGACTCCGAATTTGTAGTCTGCCATCAGTATCACTTAAAGGTTATGTAAACATCACAGTCAACCTGCAACTTCAGTAACTTGGGTTTGTATAATTAAAGGCAAACTTTGATCCAGTGACTATAGAACTGGAAATCTGAGGGACCACGCAGTTCTAAAGACTAATCTTACTGCAAGTACTTCCTTTAAGAGTTAATAAAAAGCTTATAAAAAACATGCTACCAAAGCATCTTCCTGGAAGTGAAACTTATTTTCCCTGAAGTAGACAAGACCAGAAGTTGCCTCTCAGCAGCACCCAGCCTTCTCACACTGTAACAAACACATTATAAAGCAATTTGATTGCTTTCCCGAGGCAAAATGTCTCACAAAGGAAAACAGATCTTTCAGAAAGGCCTATTTCTTTCAAGTGAAAAGACTGCATACACTCAAGTTTCTTCACTGCTTTTTCTTTGCAGTTTATTGGTAACTATGAACGAAGCTCTGTGGTCCTAAGTAATACAACTGGAGAAAACTTCAGCATTTCAATGGGAGAGATACCACAGTCAGCTAAGATGCACTGTGATATGTCTCATCAACTAAAGCATAGGCATCTATTTCCAGACATTATTACTCTTTTCCAGTATTTCCATTTGCAAAGGGGGAGGCAGGAGGAGATTCGAGTCAGAAATCTCCCAATGACAAATCTCCATTGACTTATTTAGCATTACAAAACACATCTATGTTTTAAGGGTACCCTACACTCCTACGTACTCTTCTAACATTTGTACTTGTCCAGGACTTACTAAATTAAGTTTTCATCATACTATTGTGAGCACAAAAGTACTCAGTTGTAGCTAACTGCATAGGAAGAATTCACACACTAAACCTCTGATGAGGGTTTTCAACTGGCATGAACTGGCTTTTATTGACTTTACTAGAAGCTTCTGTCATCTGAAAATCTACCTACTGGTGCAAGGGGAGAATGCAGAGGTTTACCTCATGATCATGGGCTGGCTGCCTGGCTCCATCTGAAAAATTAAAAGCAAACAAGAAATACACTATATTTGAGATAAAAATAACCAAATAATTCAAGCAGTTACACAACCATAATTATACATCTTACAGACAGGAAACTTGTACAGCTTTCCTAACAAGTCACATAAAAACTGTGTCTAATTTTGATGCCTTTAATGCTCATCCTTCAATACAATCCAGATACAGTTGAATTTACATAAATCTAATACTTTACACACAGCTGATGCAAATGCCATAGAAAGAACACATTCTCTTTTTAACAAGCTTTTAAATCAAAGGCTTTAATCTATGCCAGGCTAAATAACTCGATGGGAATCTTCTACTGCCCTAGGTAGGCACACATTTGTGTCCCATTCAATACCTTGTCTGTGTGATTTGCCTTTTTGTCTGTCCTGTGCTTTCCTGCTGAAGACTTTGTAGGCTTCAGTCTTCTGATACTGCTCCAGCTCCCGCATGTAACGCTCCTTATCTCTATCTGCTTCATCAAGGTATCGCTGAAACAGAAAAGTCCAAGAGTTTCAGGGAGTTTCCACCCCTTCAGGAGGAAAGGAAGAAAAACAACTTGTCAGATTAAATGCTGATCCATTTCAGCTACACAAACAGGAAAGGAGTGTAGAAACAATGAGAATATATGCAACAAGCAAAGACATAAGATTTCTGGATAAACCCACTGTATTTTGGTGTCCTATTTTCTCTATCTAATTCAAATCACTATCCTGTTCAGGTTTTTTTTGTTAGAGGTATAAGTAGCCTGCTACCAAGCTACTCAACTGAGTATTACCCACACATTATAGACAAAATACTTCAGAACTGTGGCTGGGATTAAGTGCCACCAAACAAGAATACCTTAAAAGGTCATGCTTTAAGGTTCAGATCTGTAACAGTGGGGTTCCAATACATTGCTCTGACTCCCCACAAGCAAAAAGCAGTTCTACGACCACATACTTTGCCCACCTGAGAGGTGAACAAAACAGCATGGCTACTGGAAAAGAGTAGCATAAAGATGCAAAAGTCTAGGAGATACCAATTTGGGCTACATGCATCCAGGTTGAAATGACTTTTTTTTCAGTCACCTGCTATCCCTTTTATTTTCATTAAGTCATCCTAACAGTACACATAACTGACCCTGCCAAGGACATTGTTAATGTGCTGGACTGGGTGCAGGTTTGGTGAAGCACTGCTTTTGGGCACTGTATTCTTCCATAAGACATTAATTCTTCTTTTCCAGCTCTAGCAATGTGCTGCTGAAAGAGTGCAGTAACAGAGTTAAAAGCACAAGTTTTTACCTCCTTGTGTTTTGGACGGGCTGGTTTGAATCAGGAAGAATGAGCTCTGCTGCGCCACCTGTTAGTAGATGACCTAGGTTTTCTAGTGCACATCTCTACATCTCATTAGATTTTACCCCATACAGGGTAATAAGAGGACTGATTATGAGGGTGTTTGCTTTATAACTACAGTAATGGAGTTCTTCTAGGGGAGACTCATTATTTGGTGAGCCCAGTCAGCTCAACTGACCTGTCCTATGCTCACCAAATACAAAGGGAAGCAGCAAGGCTCCAGTACTGGAACAGGAGAAATGTGAGACCGTGCTTTAGCTGCTGCTTTGCTGTACCAATTTAATTGGCAGGCATGGATGGCAAGACAACCATTAGCAATAACAAGATCTGCTCCAGGAAGAGTAGCCAGATCCTTGGTCTTCATTCACAGATCAGACAGTACAGAAAGCCACAGCAGTCCCAATTAGAGGACATCACATTCTGACTGAAAGATGGGGAAAAATAGCCAAACCACCTTTTTCTGAGGTATGCAGAAAGTAGAATACATAACTCTTGCTAACCCATCCACCACACACTTGCCAACTTTCTTTCTAGGGCTAGCATTACTTTAAAATACTGTACAGAAGTTCTCTCACATTAGCCACCTCCCTCAGTAATCTGTCCTTTCAAGTCTGCTTGTCTCAGAGTAAGACACCAGATGTTTATATACACTGAGGAGTTTGTAAAATAAGCAAAACTGAGAAATCCTACACACAGCTCTGAAATCCTGCCAAGTTCTCCTCAGCCACAGTGAATAAATGCCTGCTCCATCCTTCCAGTGGCTTTGGCCTTGGAAGCTACTAGGTCTCAGCTGTATTTCAATTAGGTACAACAGAGTTACATCCAGATGAATCAACATAAACTGTGAGCTGTCTCACTAGAGCAATCCGCCTGTTCTGAGCATATTCTGGCACTATCTAGAGGACAGTTCTCCTCAAGTAACACCGGGATGAGGCGTTATGGCCCTATCAGGGTTCACTATTTGAACTCCGGAGAAAACATGCCCCTTATTTTGAAATATATCCCTAAACACAACTTTAATCAAAAGCCTTTATTAACTTCCTCACTAAACAACAACATTCCCATTTAACAGTAATCATAATCCATGAAGGAAAAGGGAGTTTAATGGTACCCGTTTCTCCTCAGGAGGCAGCTTACTCCATTCATTGCCCAGCATCCTGGTGATCTCTGGGAAAGGGACTTCAGGCCTCTTCGCTCGAAGCTGCTCCCTACGCTCATTCATGAACCGCACATACCCTGTGAGGGGAGATTTGGGGGCATTGGTGTCCCTAAGGGGTTTCTTCCTCTTTCTCCCTTTGGCCCAGCCTCCTCGTTTAGTTCTTTGTTGCTGCAAAATGAAAATGGAAGAAAATTTAGACTGACGGAAAAGAACCTCCAAAAGGAATAAATATTCATGTCTCAAACATTTTCATCGGCAGTATGTTGCTGCAATACATCCTCTCCATGGATGTAAAATTCTCAACTTCCTTTAGAGCAACCCTGACTTTGCTGCTCTAAGCAAAGCCAAAGAAATCTCATTGTGAAAAGCTCTAAGTTGTTTGCAGTATCTCCTGGTCCACAGGGACAATAAAACAACATTTGCATCAACTTCTTATTGTAAAACCAGCAGGATTAATAACCCATGAAATTATTATCCCAGCTAATGTAACTGCAAACACTGCGTTTGCTGGTTGGCTGTGGGTTTGGTTGGGGGGTGTTTTGTAATTATTCTCCCATTCTCTCCCCCAAAGTCATTTGCCTCTCTCATGTTTGCAGAGATTCTGTATATCAGTTAACAACTGTTAACTAGCTATTTTGCCCCTTCCACAACTTTTGCCTTTGTGCATTATGTGCCAAAAGTGTGGGTGAAAAGACAGTACGCAGGCTTTTCTATTCTAACCCATTTTGTATGCTTTCTCTCCCACTGATCACCTCCAATAGAGAGATCAACAAACTCCAAAGGAGGGAACATCATAAAATTTGCCTGTAGCATACTGTGAGCTCACAGGAATAACATAATTACCACTCATCCTCTTGGCTTCATACTGCTACTACAGCAATCTCTGGACAATGCTATTTTCTTATGCTGTGTACATACAAGTATTTTAGTACTTCTAATCGCTCCCCAGATCAACATGTTCCTGCCATCCTGTTAGTTTTAATTTCCTTTCTGGAATTTTACTTATTCCTTAATTAAACAAGGACCTTGCAGCTGAAGACAAACAACAAGGAAGAATATCAAATGCATCTATTAAAAAAACCACCAAACCCACTTATCAAACTCCATCTCTTTCATGATTTAGTTCAAAAAAAAAAAACCCAATTAATCAGTGCAGGACTACGTACAAGGTATAGTCTAAAGCAGTAAGCACAATGCTTTCAAAGACATCATTTACTCCCAGGAGAATACAATGGTGTCACTCCTGATTCACAACAGATAAAGTAGGTTGTGACAGTTGAGTATTCAGTCTTTAGAAAAAGCCTGAGTGCAGCCTGAGTCTGTGGAGCTGCTGGCTAAGCTAGAGACACATGTGCTGTTCTCTGCACATTGACTGCCAGCTTTCTATGTGGCTGGCTCTGTGCCGTTGTGCAGCACAGGAGAAAACTAGAGAGAATCACAAGATGAAAATGGTACATGGATGAAAATTTGTGATCCCATCCAAAACCATCTGAGTAGGTAAGACAAACTGCAGTGACAGAACTCCATGGTTTTGCTTCAATGAGAAGTCACTATTATGTCATCTCACCTCCTCTTCAGGCTTCTGCTCAGTGTTTTCAGCAGTATTAGAGGACTCATTTTGCAGCTGCTGAACCTGTGACAAATCCTCCACCAAATCTGGGTTATTCACAGACTGTGAAGTTCCACCAGTGAATGAACTCTCAGAATGAGCTAGTCTGGAAAAGCACATAATAGCAAAAGAAAATACAAAAATTAAGCATCACATTGCTAAATCACTTCCTCCCTCATCTAAAACATGCAAAAAATGTTGCAAATATATTCAGTTCTTACACTAGAAATAAAAAAATCCTATTTGAAAGAGTCATTTTTAAAGTACCGGCTGTTCCATCCAAGCAACTTCTTTAACTACCATAGTTACTGTGGACTTTAAAAGACAGTTTGATTTTTAAAGTGTTATTTTGTCTCAGAAATCAGAAAGCATGAATCTATGCTTCTTGGAGAAACACCATAAGGAATTTAAAATGAATGATTCCACCTTCTACCAACACACACCTCTCTGGATGCCTTTAATATCTGTTTCTCCACAAATACACTTAGAGGATTGTAGTTGTGTATGATTTTGGACTGAACATCATTCAACATTATCTCACACTGATACATGTGGGTATTTAAAGCACAGATACAACTGGCTCCCAACAGGCTCCTGAATGGCCACTATTTGATTCTGCTGCAAGAGCTGTATCCATCAACCTTACCCCAGGAAAGTGCAAGTTGTCTGGAAGCAAAAAAACCCCAAAAGGCAAGCATGCAGGAATAGTTCTGAAGATGAGCACAAATAGGCAGAGATAAGCACATACTCTGGGGCAACAACCCCAAAGTCATTCTCAATATTTCATTCAGTAGGTAAATTAAGATAAGATTTTGGGACTCCCATTCTAATCCCTTCTTAGGCCAGGTTAAAGGTTACTTGGCCTTGCCCAGTTGCATCTATGAAAATTACTAGAACAGAAACATTTACTTCTAGTCTACCCTGTTCATTTACTCAGATCTACAGCTGCTTACATGCATGCCAAAGTTTAAATAGTCAAAATAATCATTCCTGTTATGCACAATACCACTATAGAAAACTGAGATACAGTAACAGAATTGTTAGTTGAATGCCTACAGGAAAATTTGTCTTCAATAGAGTGAACAGCATTTTTTCATTACTCACTATAATCAGCAATTGTGGCATAATTACCACTAAAGACACATGCACTGGAGAGAGCCATGCCTGACTTTCAGGTATCAGAATGAGGTCCTACTACTAACAAGTAGGGAGGGAGAAAGGGAACAAAATGGATGTACTCCTGTAAGTTAACTACATCTGGTAGTGGCAAACAGAAAATGGAACAATACTGCCTCTTAGAATCACTGTTACAGTTTGAAGAACATTTTGGGAAGCGGGGAAGCTTTCTAAACTACACACAGAGGAAAAACGTCAATGTTGTGTAGCCATTTGCAGCAAAAGCTGATGAAGCCTCATTCAACACCTTAATACGTCCTAAACACAAACCTAATTTAAACATGCACCTCTCATTTGGCACCAGCAAGTCTAAAGTCCCAGATACGCAAATCTGAATTCAGCCCTCCTTGAAGTAAATGTGTCTATATTCATTTTACAGGGCTTTATCTGCCTGCAAAGTCTGAATGTTACTGCTTGGTACTTTACAGAACAGAAACATCAAGAATCAAAACACAGCAAGAATCCCATGAATTCCTACGTGACAGCTCCTTTTGTCACTGTGAGTTTTAAAGAGGCCATTTTCCCAGTCTGTAAAAGCAGAGTCAGTCTGACAGAAATGAAAGATCACTTCCTCAGTGATTTTCAGAGATCAGTGATGAATACTGTTTCTTTAACAGAAATAATTTATCTAGCAGGAATCACTGTAGCCAACAGATTTACCCTCCCCTTTCTGTCCCCATGGCGCTGCCTAAACCTGTCTTAAAGACTGAAATTCTAGGGCAGCAAAATTTAAAGGATAAGATGTTAAAGCAAAGTTTGTGATCCTTTCCATCAGCTCAGAAGAGGCCTGGTTTCTCCTAAACAAAGTCCTGTGCTGTTCTGTCAAAGCCAAGGGAGTGTTGGTGGATTTCTTTTGGTTGGGTTTATTTGAGGGTTTTTTACTTACTTAGAATGCCCTCCTCACACTGAACCAGGTTCCCTAGCAAATCTGGAGATAGGGTCTGTCAGCTGAAGGTTAAAAAGTTGCAGTTGCTTACCCAGTTACAGTAATTTCACTACCTTCCTTAGACCCATCTTCATCTGTAAAAAGAGGAGGAAGGTTGGAGCCAGCCACCAGGTTCTCCATACCTCTGGTAAAAAAAACCAAAAGTTAATTATAAGTTTATTATCTCACTGTTTCCCTTCAGCAGCAGTTCAGTTTAAACATCGCAACATGCAACTGGCTATAAACCAACTGGCCTGTCAGAGCTGGTTGGCCTCAGCACAGATCCTACAGGCAGCTATGCTTGAGGTCAGAGAAGTAAGACCATAAATGACACTTCAGTTTAGAGTTTCCTTCTTAACTGAGTCACAGTGCTGCTGAATATCACACTGTAGCACTATGGCTAAGCCCTTGAGAGAGATTTTCATTCATCATACCCAGCACCAAGGTACATAGATCCCCTCTTCCAAACCAAGTTCCTGCTCATTCTCTACTGCACATCCTCACCAGGTTTCTGTGTTGACCCCAACAGAAAACTGAAACTATGCCCCTCCATAAGTTTCAAATGAAGGCAGTATTTGAGAATTCCTTATCCACATTTTTACAATATACCTATGCACATAGTTGAGTGTTACTGCTAAGTAAGAGAACACAGCACTGTTATCTAGACTGCTTTAAGCTTTGACTCCCAGTTCCAGAAGCAAGCAGTTTAAGGCACAATGTATTTCTCATTCAGTACAAACTGGTCCCAAGTGAGAATTAGTTTCTTTTGTATCCTTGTAGATAAGAAATCCAACGAATAACTAAATTTATTCATCCCCTTTCTTACTAAAATACAGACGTTCCTTCAGTTTAGAAGCCACCTTTGATGAGCTAGCAGATATTCAACTGGAGTATTGCTATCCCTTTCAGCTTAGAGGCATGTTCTGATGGGAGTTAATGATCCTGTGCTGCATTCTCCTGGATGGGTACACTTCCACTCAGCACTGAAATCAAAACAATCAGAGACACAAACTCCCGCTCCATGTTTTTAACACTGTAGGTGTTTTCCCATACCCCACCCCAGCTCTACAGGTCAAGGTTTTCTACAAACAAAAGTAACGATGCTGTTTTTTGCATCTAGTATCACTTGCAGATCCCTGATACGGTGAAAAGCTTGTGCCAACAAACCAGCAGGCCACCCAAACAGGTGAGCATCATACTCCTACTCAAAGGATTCAGGATGCTAGACATTTATTCTACAGCTATATTTGGTTAAAATTAGTCAGGAGTCAAAAGGCTGTTCTCAGGAACCAAGAGCATAATCACACATCTGACGTTCTGTTTGGAGATTGTGAGCTCTGCTTTATTCACGCTTCCCTTTGAAAGCATAAGAATATCTACTCCCTTTAGCAACAGCTCTACACCTTCATAAGCTACTACAGATGTTAGCTGACAAATGAATCTCTGCTAAGTTTCCAATTTGTTCAATTTAGCAAACGTCCACTTATTGCTCATGGTAGATCAGTTGAAGGTCACCATGAAACAGGCATTGCATCAATCTAATTTCCACCACAAAGTTCATTTAAGTTTCCAAAGACAACTATTTTTCCTACACATAGAAGTATAAGAAGATGACAAGGATCTCTCACTTTTCAGATGACATTCACCCTTCTCTCTTCTGCTTTTCCAACTGTTGAGATCCTTAGATCATCCTTCAGAACACCATCACAGATTCCTTACCTAGAAAATAATTAAGCAGACTGCTCCTAGGTAGAGCAGACGTTGACTCCAGCAAAAGAAATCCCACTTTTTACTTGTGTATACAAAAGACCCAACCAGGAACAAAGAAATCTAATTCATGCTCTATCATTATAAACCATGAACTGAACATAGTTTTGAGGCCTCAGCCTCAACAGATATGTGGCCAAGCCAGAGGTAGTCCAAGAGCTGCCAAGATAGTCAGGGGCCTAGAGGACCTGATGTCATGAGGGATGTTGAGGACACCAGGCTAGCCCAGTCTCGCAGAGGAGCCTAAGGGCAAATCCAATCTATATACCTAAAGCTACCTGACGGAAGCAGAGAGAGAACAGAACCAAACTCTCAGTAGATACATTGTCTTCCCACATTCTGAGCGGACACCAAGAGGGTACCACAACACTTGGTGAGGCCTATCCTTGCAGATTTTAAATGCTCAGTTACACAAAGCTGCAACTGACCTAAACCAGTGCTGGCAACAGTCCTACTATGAGTGGGAGGCTGGACTAAGATGACCTCCAGATGTCCCTTCCAAAGCAACATCTGCAGTGCTCTGAAGTGGAACTCTACATTAGGCTTTCTCTCAAATATCAGCATCTCTGACATAAAAAGCAAAAACCTCAAATAATACAGTGCTTTTATGAAAAAATGGTGAGATATTCTGGTGGGGCACATAGTATTTTAATTCTTGATGAAGGAAGCAAAACCAGTACTTCTTCACACATAGAAAAGAACCTACACCAAGGCTGGCACTTTAATGTATTAGAGGAAAGCCTAAAAATACAACTGATTTAAAGAACAAGCTCTTCACTGATGCCCAGAAACTGTTTAAGCACCACTACTAAGTATACAACACAAATTGCTTCACGCAGTTGTCACAGAAGAGAGTAATGAAGTTTTGCTGCATGTTACACAATCATTGAGCTTTGTCAGAAGTCCTAAATTAGTATCTTCAAAAAAGGAAGCTTAAGAAATTAGACTAAAACCTTGCAAATGTATACACACACATACCCACATATATATACATATGAAAAGCTTTATGCATGTCTGAAAAAATAAACCAGCTTTCTTAGTTGCCCAGGCACCTCCAGCTTGGGGTCAAGGACCCCTTCCCAGCCTCACCATGTCAGTCTATTGACACTGCACACAAATACATATCCTCTGCATCTGAATATGTAAGTGCCTCTGTCCCTCATGCCCACTGTGACCTTCCCACCAGGCCCTCCTGTGCCTCTTCACATCTGGACCTACTCAGCAACAGCAGAGCCTAAGCTTGCTTTCAAGGCTGTAGGGAGGCAGCTGGACATCAACCTTAACAACATATAAACAGAACACAAACACAGGAAGCCAGGAGAATACACACTTTGTTCTTTCATTTGATTTTTTTTAATTTAACCCATATGCTTTAGATATTAACTCCTTCAGTTGATACTGAGCCATGTCCTAAAGAAAACATCAGTGAAGTTATAATGCTTTCTAATCTATTCCAGAAAGGAAAAAAAACAAGAGGGTTGTCCAAAAGCTCACTGAGAATGGATGGGCACCTACACAAGCTTTTCAGTCACATTCTTCAAGGATAACTGTCCCATGTCTTTGCTCCAAAGCCACTACTCACTAGTTTCAACCCCACTGCAGAGCTACATGTTCATTCCAGGGATGTAACAAAATGGGCAAAGCAAAAACTTAATGGAAAGAACAGCAATGGGGAGGGAAAGGAAATGGTGTTTCTCAAAACTGTACCTTTACAGAATTCACAGGACTTGAGAGTTGGCATCTACATTTGTTCCACATTGTGTATATATTTATGCATACAGTTTTGCAGCTCTGTCAGTTTAAACTCTGGCCAAAGCACCTACTAAGCCATGTTTGGCTAAATTCAAGGCATAAGAAACAATGCATGCTGAGCTTTTTCAATGGCTAACATATATCCTAGTTTCATTTTTTAACTATGTGTACCCAAATGCAAAGATAAAACTGAAATTGATGCTCAACTCTAAATCTTTACAAGCACCACAATTCAGTGCTAGTAAGCATCACCTCTGAAACTAGAGCAGGTCTGAGTTCACAGTATTGCTATACTACCAGTTATACTGGCTCAAGGAGGCAACCAGCTAAGCAGGAATGCAGAAAGTGATTTTTCATCAACAGCAGCACTTGATGAAGTGTTGGAAAACCTGTGATTTATTTTGGGACAGACAAGCTCGAGAAGATCCTGCATGTACTGAACTCTATTTCCTTTACAACTTCTGTAGGGTGGAGCAAAGACTACAGCCAAAGCAGGACTGTAATGCGCAATCTTACCACCACTTGGAGTTTCCATGGAGATTCTACTTCCATTTTAAGCACTCTACTGCTCAATCAGAAACCCTATTCCCTGAATGCCAGCACCAAACATTACCTCCAACTCCACTATGGGTAAGCCAGTCCTGTCAGCAATACATGTTTCTGACTTTCCTTTAGTTCTGAACACTCCAGGCTCTCCTGTGCACTGATGTTACTCCCAAGTGCAAACTTCACACCAACTTGGGATGTGGGGGGGAGGGG